>CM052809.1:84779452-84920249 GCA_028533885.1 Nasua narica | reverse complement strand
GATGGTATTTTGATAGGGATTGCATTAAATGTATAGATTGCTTTAGGTAGCACAGACATTTTCACAATATTTGTTCTTCCAATCCATGAGCATGGAATGTTTTTCCATTTCTTTGTGTCTTCCTCAATTTCTTTCATGAGCACTTTGTGGTTTTCTGAGTACAGATTCTTTGCCTCTTTGATTAGGTTTATTCCTAGGTATCTTATGGTTTTGGGTGCAATTGTAAATGGAATTGACTCCTTAATTTCTCTTTCTTCTGTTTTGCTGTTGGTGTATAGGAATACAACTGATTTCTGTGCATTAATTTAATATCCTGACATATGATTGAATTCCTGTATGAGTTCTAGCAGTCTTGGAGTGGAGTCTTTTGGGTTTTCCACATAAAGTATCATATCATCTGCAAAGAGTGAGAGTTTGACTTCTTCTTTGCCTATTTGGATGCCTGGTCTTGGGTCTTTGAGCAAAGGTCAGCCCTTAGTTTTAAACCTTCCCTTGTGACCTTATATTTTTCTTTCCATCCGAGGCCCATTTCTCAGGGGCCCTGGGAAGTGTGCCTTCTGGTTCAGAGTGCTGGCTAAGCAGCATAGCCCAGGGCTCCCCCTCCATCCCTGAGGACGCTGTCATTCCCCAGGTGTGCTGTTTAACAGTGAAATGTCCTTTGGCCGTGTAAGTGCTGCCTCCCACTGGCCCTGTCTGCTTCTGTGTCCATAACCAGTGGCTTCGTCTGGAAAAGAGGGAGTTTTTAAGTACAGTTCTACACTGGCTCTTTCAAGTCCTCCCAGGAAGATAACTGCTATATTTTATTTTATTTTATTTTATTTTACTTTATTTCGTTTCGTTTCATTTTATTCTGTCTTCTTTCGTTTCATTTAATTTGTTATTTTTCTTATCTCTACCTCTCCTTATGGGTTTCTGTATATCTGCCCAGGCCATGGAAGTAATTGTTTAGGTACTAGGCACTCTGTCAGTCGCCTTATACAAATTATTTCAAATTCTCAAAGCAATCTGAGCTGGCCAGCACCAGCTGGTTGCCACTTCTGCCTGTCCAGGGTCACCGCCCTGCTTCCAGTGCGTGCCTTGCACGTCCCTCGGGGAATGCTCCCATCAGGGTGGGGTGTGTATTATGGGCCATATTTCCCTAACCCTTTCCCCTTCCCCTACTGACGGGTCCATCAGACTCTGTGCCAGGATTTTGAGTTCTGAGCTGGGTGCGAAGAGCGCTGTAGGCTCAGCTGGGGCATCGGGAGCGCCATGCGAGCTTCACCCGGCTCCCGAGGTGGGTGGCTGTGGCTGGGGGGGATCCCCCTGGCCCTCTGGGGTCCCCTGGCTGCTGCCTACTTCCCAGCCCGTTTGCATTCCCTTCAGTTCTCTGAGCTTCCACCCCTTCAAGTTGTTTGATGCATGTCATTTATTGTTCTAGGCAGAATCTCTTTCTGTTGCTAACTAAAACCCTAATCTGATCTCCCGACATCCTTTTTCCTCTTTCTTTTTTAAATTTAATTTTTTAATTTTTATTTTTGATTATAGTATAATTAACATACGGTGTTATATTCGTTTCATGTGGAGAATACAGTGATGCAACAATTCTATGCATTCCTCGGTGTTCACCACCATAAGTGTACTCTTTTTTTTTTTTAAAGATTTTATTTATTTATTTAACAGAGAGAAAGATCACAAGTAGGCAGAGAGCAGGGAGAGGGGGAAGCAGGCTCCCTGCTGAGCAGAGAGCGGGGCTCAATCTGAGGGCCCTGAGATCATGATCTGAGCCAAAGGCAGAGGCTTAACCCACTGAGCCACCTGGCACCCCAACCACCATAAGTGCACTCTAAACCCCCTTTATCTTCCCCAACCCCCCACCTACTTCCCCTCTGGCAACCACCAATTTGTTCTCTGTTTTTAAGAGTCTGGGTTTTTTTGACCCCAGTTTACAGAAAAGGAAATTGAGTTCTGTGTTACAGCTCTTCCGCAAGAAGCTCCCCCCCCCCACCCCGGAGAGCTCATGTCTCAAGAAATCCCCAGTGCACGCGGGGCTCCCAGGCTGGATGGGGGGTCCGCTGAACCCAGTACAGTGAGAGTCTGGTTCGATTTCCTCACAGTGGCCTGCATCCTGCTTTATTCCTGAGTTGTGGGTCCAGGGTGGCCAAAGTCAGACCCCTTCCACAAAGGTAGCGTGGTATTGGGCAGAGTCCTACTGGTGTGGCCCACGAGACACTGGGACGTAGGACACCGGGGAATCCACACATTTGACACATGTAAGCATTGCACGCGGTGCTCCCACGCATACTGCCCTGTGTGAGGAAAATACTTCAGCTCATCTAACTCATGATCTCATGGGTGTTGTTCAGAAAAAGGACAAGATTTTGTAAAGTTAAAAAAAATTAATTGCCTTGAAATAAAATAGTAAATCAATAGAAGTAATGGTGGTCCGTCTTAGAGAAAACAAAAACCATAAGTGAGACAGGAAGCCCTGAAATTCGAGACTCCAGGAGCAAGGGAAGAACATCTGGGGAGCGTCTCAGGCCAGATTCTGGTCCTGGATGTGAATCCAGGTTCCTCCTCTTTACTTGGGATGCAGGATCTTGCAGCTTCTGTTCACTATTGGCCCTCTGTCCTTTATCTGGAAGTACCATCAAAACCAAGCCTGGGCCGGAGAGATAGCCTTTTCCGTCCAGTTGTAATGAGAAATGAGAGAGGCAAGTTGAAGTTTTACTGATTATATAAAGGGAAGATCTGGGAAGCCCATGCATTAGAAAATGAAGCATTCTGGCCATCATTAACGCAAGGGTGTGGATGAGGCTTGTCCTCCTAGCAAGGGGGACGCTCAGATCTGAGCCATCTTCCGCCCAGTCATTGTTTTCTTCCAATATTCATTGAAAACTTATTACCCACTTATCAGGTGCCAGACACGGTGCTGGGTGTTTGCACTCCACAGTAGACTAGCACCCAGTCCTGATTCCCCCAAGCGAGACAGACCAGTGATCCAGCCCTACGGCTCACTGGTGCGGCCACGATGGCAGTGGTTGGCATAGGCCCAAAGGAGTAGGGGAGCTCTGCCCTTTCTCTGTGTTGTGGGGGCGTGTGAGAGTGGAGGTGAAGGAGAGGGGTGAGGGAGGGCGTGTTGAAGTCAAACAGCTCTTTACAAGTCTCCCCGAATTACTATTTATTTTTGGATAAATCATTTAGTTTAACTGGGCCTTCGTTTCTTCATCTGTAAAATGGGAATGATGACACACAGAGAGGTTAAATTAGGTAACATATTAAAAGAGAAAAGGCTTGGTAATATTCCATTGTATGTCTATACCACATTTTCTTTATCCTTCCATCCACCGAGGGATATTTATGTTGTTTCCACCTTTTGGCTATTGCAAATAATGCCAGCGTGAACATAGGAGTGCACCCTATTCCTCCTTAAAAAAGACAGAAATCCTGTCACTTGCTAAAACAAGGAAGACCCTTGAAGACATTGTGCTGACTGTAGTAAGCCAGCCCCAGAAGGATAAATTGCATTACTGCACTTACATGAGGCATCTAAAATGATCAAGTCCTACTGAGTAAAAGCAGAAAGTAGAATGGTGGTTGCCAGGGCTAGAAGGGGATGTGGGCGTTGTTTTTCAGTGGGTCTAGGGTTTCAGCCCCGCAAGACGAAAAAGCCCCAGAGATCTGCCACACAGCAAGGAACATATAGCTAACACTACTGTATGTTAACACTACATAAACATTTGTTAGGAGGAAAGATTTCATGTTATGCTTTTTATCACAATAAAAAAGGGAAAAGGCATAAGCAAACAATACCATATGTTCTTTATGAATATTTGCATTTGTAGCAAGTGTATAAAAACATGGGGAAGGCTGCTTACCAATTTTTGGCAAGCAATTGTTTTTTGGAAGCGAGGGAGGAATGGAAGGAAGACGCCAATGTATTTATGATGTTTTAATTTTTAAAACAAAAGGATCCAAAGCAAAATGGGCAAGATATGAAGTGAGAGATACGCTGGAATTTATCATCCTTTATTGTGTTCAAAATAATTAACAATAGTAATTACGAATAAGACAGTGCTCAGCAAAGTGCTTCCATAGAGAAGGTCTCAAAAAGTAGCAGTCAAATAATGCAAATACAAATCAAAACTCAGTTGTGTGCACGCAAAGTCCAAAAGAAATCCTGAAGCGAGAGGGAGCATGCTGTGCTTCTGGAAGAGAACATGCATCCACGAGGGGAGATAGCCCAGGCCAGAGCACCACAAGCTTTCGAATGCCCAGAGGCATACTGCTCTGGCTGGCTTCAATCCGGGGACCTGCACTGCTGGTCGAGCAGTGTCGACCAAATGTGGTCCCAGCTGCAAGGCCTGCTAGGTAGCAAAGCCCCTTGAGCTCTCCCATTGTTGGTGAGAATGCAAAATGGCACAACCACGCTGGAAAACAGTTTGGTGCTTTCTGATACAGTTACATATTCCCTTACCATGGGAACGAGCATTCTTATTCTTAGGTATTTGCCCTAGGGAGATGAAAACTTACGTTCACACACACCTGTACATTAATGTTCATAGCAGTTCTGTTCATAACTGTCAAGAAATGGAAACAACCTGGGTGTCTTTCAGCTGGTGAATAGGTAGACGAATGGCAGTACGTCTACACCACAGGGCACTACTCTGCAGGAAAACAAGCGAACTACTGGTATGTGCAACATCTCAAAGGTATTCTGAGTAAAAGAAATGGGTCTCAAAGGATCACATGCTATGAGATTCCATACATATGACATGGTCGAGAAACCGTAACAGTGACAGAGAAGTATCAGTGATTGCTGGGTCTAGGGATGTGGGGTAGGGGCGGTAAGGGCACAAAGGGGTCGCAGAAGGGAGCTTTCTGGGGTGTTAGAACCTGTTCTGTATCCTGATTGTGGTCATTGTCACACACCTCGATCTTAAAGTTCATGTAACTACACACATAAAAAAAGTGAGTGTTACTGTATGTTATTTTAAAACATAGAATTTTTCAAATCCTGAAGTAACCATATACTTTGAAGGTTGTCAGCGATCACTACTAATACTTCTGAATTGAAGCAGGAAGACCCAATGGTAGGAGCGAAAGATCAGGCATTTCTTAGAAAACATCTAGAAATTACATTCATCCATCCAACTAGTCAATCATTCTGGGTCGTTCTGACCAGCACACATCCAGGGCTTGTGGGATATACAATATGATATAGATGATGGAAGATACAGGAAACATGACAAAGTGTGATGAATACCAACAGAGAAGTACATTGATGGCTGAAAGAAAAATTTCTGAAGTAGTTTTCACATAAGTAAGAATTTGCCAAATTCATATCAAATCCAGCAGCTTTCAATGACTCTTCCCATGAGGCTGTACCCACACGGCTCTTTGCACATTGGCAGAAAATATTTTTGTGTTATGTTGCATATCCCCTATAAAACACAACACATCTGTCTTCAACTCCAAGTTCACTTTATGTGAAATGCAAATCTAATGTATGCATCTGTCCTGGGAGTTGGAGAATTTCAGTTTCAGCGTGTGAATCTAGCATCCTTCTCGATGGGGATAATTAGCAACAGAGGGAACTAGGACATGAGAACGGAACCAGAAGGTCAGCAGAGGTTTATTTATTCTTTTTATTTATTACTCTTTATTGATTGCATTGAAACCCTAGAAGCGATGAAAGAATGGGCCAGAGAGGGCCAGGGTGCGGGGACTGCCCATGCGTGCTGCGTAAGATGTTATCATGGGAGAGTCAAGACCCCTAATCTCGGAGACCAGTGGTTGCCTTGAGAAATGTCTACTTGGTATGCAAACAAATGGATTAAACAGACCATGCTTATTTCCTTTTCACGACTGACAGTATTTTGTAATTTAGGGATCCCAGGGGGAGCCAGAAGGCAGAACCCAGAAGGTAATACAATCAAAACTTGGGAGGAGGATCAGACAAGACACAGAGACAATGTCCCTTCACACGTGCATCACCTGCAACAAATACAATAAATTTTCAAATTTATTTTGAGAAGTTTAGAAAAAGAATATGGGTTGATGGATGGAGGGATGGCTAACTGGTGGGTGAGAAAAAGACTTTTAAGCCCTCAGGGAGGTGGAGCCAACTGCCAGCTCTTCACCTGTGGACTGCACACAGTGATTTCCTTCCAATGGGGACACATGGAAAGAGAGGGAAAATGCTAAGCCGACACTAGAGAAATCTGGCAAACCATAACTCAGCCAGGTGACCAAGACCAACATCCACCGTGATAAATTGTGTCGATAGTGTGTATGCTTGATACGAGGTGATGTGAATGGCATTTCACCTCTGTGGTCTTTCTTCCCCAAACCCATACTCCTAGGGTACTCATGAGAAAAGCATCATATCAAGCGAGGTACGATGACAAACTAAGTGTCCATCGATAGACAAATGAATAAAGACAATGTGGCATACACACACACACACGCACACGCATGCACGCGCACACACACATACACAATGGAAAATTGCGCAGCCATGAGAAAGAAGGAATTCCTGCCATTTCTGATAACATGCCAGGCATCCTGCTGAGTGAGATAAGCCTGGCAGAGAAAGCCACATACTGTATGATCTCACTTATGTGTGGGATCTAGAGAAACTGAATTCGGAGAAACAGAGAATGGTGGTTGCCAGAAGCTGGGGGATGGGGGAAAGTCAGGGACATGTTGGTCATAGCTTGGTGGTCATAGTTAAAAATACTGTATTATATACTTGAAAGTTGCTAAGGAAGTAGATGGTAAGTGTTCTAACCATACAAAATGCTAAATATGTGAGGCATTGGAGGTGTTAGCTAAGTTGCTGTGGTGATCAGCTCCTAGTAGCAACTCAACAGACTGCAACTTACACTCACATAGGGTTTCATGTCAATTATCTCTCAACAAAGCTGAAAAGAAGTAGCAATTAATTTTAACAAGAAAAGAAATGCATCAGGCAAATCCCAGTTGAGGGATATTCTACAAAATACCTGATCCTTATTTCTCACACCATCAAGATCGTCAGCAGCAAGTGAAGCCCAAGAAATGTCACAGCCGAGAGAAGCCTAAGGAAACAGGATAAGAGAATGTAATATGGAATCTTGGATGGGATCCCGGAAGAGAAAAAGGATGTTAGCCAAAAACTAAGGAAATCTGAAAAACCAGTTTTTATTTCACTAATAATAATACATCAACAGGGCACCTGGGTGGCTCAGTCAGTTAAGCGCCCTACTCTTGAATTCAGCTCAAGATGGAGCCCATGGTTGAGGAGCTCGCTGCCCCCTCTGCCCCTCCCCACCCCCCACACGCATGTTCTCTCTCCCTTTCTCTGTCTCTCTCTCTTTTTTTTTTTAAAGATTTTATTTATTTATTTGACAGAGAGAGATCACAAGTAGGCAGAGAGGCAGGCAGAGAGAGAGGGGGAAGCAGGCTCCCTGCCGAGCAGAGAGCCCAATGTGGGGCTCGATCCCAGGACCCTGAGATCATGACCCGAGCCGAAGGCAGAGGCTTTAACCCCCTGAGCCACCCAGGTGTCCCCCTTTTTCTCTCTTTTAAAAATGATAATAATACATCTATATTAGTTCATTCATTGTGATAAATGCACCATATTATTATATAATGTTAATGATAGAGGAAGTGGCACATGGGACATGGGAACACTCCACAATCTTCAAATTTTCTGAAAATCCAAAACTGCTCTAAAATTAAAAGTTTATTTAAGTAAACAAACTGAGGGGTGCCTGAGTGGTGCAGTCGGTTAAGCATCTGACTCATGGTTTCAGCTCAGGTCGAGATCTCACGGTCCTGAGATTGAGCCCTGTGTCAGGCTCCATGCTTAAGTGCAAGTCTGCTTGAGATACTCTCTCCCTCTCCCTGCCCTCCTGCTTGTGCACGTGCTCGCTCTCTCTCTCAATCTCTCTCTCTCTCAAATGAATAAATAAATCTTTAAAATAAGGAAACAGACAAGCTTAGTAAAATGTTAATGGTAAAATCATTAGCATGCACTATAAAATTCAATTTTGTTGTGTGTTTAAAATTATTCACAATTTAAAAAGAAATGAATTTGTAAGCATTTCGTTTAAACTGCAGGGTAGGAAGGGCCTGAAAAGCATCCAGCAGCTAGCAAGCAAGCAAAGGCTTGTGAATTCCAGTGAGCTGTGTAGTACCAATAAAAATGTGCAGATTGCCTCGGAGGTTGTCCTCTTGGTGTACTGTGTTCACTGCTTTGTATTACTTGATATAAAATAATTCATAAAGATATTAACAGCTTCATCATCAACTTCAGTTCCCACAGCCCTGGTTTCCTCCTCAAGATTTTAAGTTTCTTAATCACAATTTCTCCTAAATGCCCCACAGTTGGAGTGATGCTGCATATTTACTTATTTCCCAGACAGCCCAACACCCCACTTCACAGAATAAAATTGAGGCCAACAAGCATAACCCCCCACTTCCTGTCCTCCTACATACACACTTATTTAAAACCTCCCCACTTGCCCCCTTCCTTCCACGCTCAGAGGGCCCTTCAGGGTTGACCCCTCACCTTGTCTTTGCTCCGCCGCTTCCTCATCCTTCCAAGACATTCCCATTTCCCATCAATTATTTCATTGCTTTCCCAAATTTCAAATCCTCTGCCCCAACTCTTCCTCACAGCCCCCAAAGCCTGTGAGTTTCATCTTTAAACAACTAGCGTCCTCCAAAAGCGAAACAAACCAAGCACCCCACCGTTCTCTCTCTCTCTCTCTGCCTCTGTTCTCTTTTTTCCCATGGCCAAGGTCCTCCAGAGGACCGCTACACTTGCCGTCTACACATATGTTCATTTCTCAGTGTCCAACCTCTGAAGCCCTTGACGAGCTCACCAATGACTTCCTCCAAAGCCCACCCAGAGCCCTGACTCTCAGCAGCAGCGACACTCACGACCGAGTGCTGGCTGGAGTCTCTTCTCCTCTGGCTCCCAGGACCCACTCTCCTCCCCTCACCCGTTTGGCTGATCCTTGTCAGCCTCTCTTGCTGGTTCGTCTTCCTCTGGTCACCCTGATAAGCATCAGAGCTCTGTCTTTAGACTTCTTATCATGCCCTAACACACTCTTCCTGCATGATCCTTCCAAGGCCTCCATCATTCTGACGACCCCCAGAGCTGCACTTTCCCACATAACACCAAGAGCCGACACGTAGTTTGTCATAAGTACCAACTACGCCTTTGGCAGTGTCTAAGCATTTCATATACATCGTCTTACCTGATCTTTACAACAACCCTAGGAAGATGCCACTAATATCATCGTCCCATTTTACTGAGCACAGACAGATTCCTAAACATCCACATTCATATAGCTTGAAGTCAGTCTGCACTCTGACCTATGCTCTAACCACACACTATGCTCCTTGCAGAATATCTTAGCCTGGAGATTTTTCATCCAACTCAAATTCAACATGGTCGGAATGGAACTTATAATCTTTCCCCCCAAATTATTTCCATTATATTTCCAGAAGAAGATCCAGGCTTGGTGAGGCCCACGGTCTCCAAAAATGGACAGAGAAAGGTTCTTTGAGAAAAATAAAACAGTGAATATGAAATCAGGTACAGGGTCTTGAAAGTGGCCCACTTTCAAGGCCCTCTTGAAAGTGAGGGATCCCGACACATGAGCTTCATTAGCTTCATAATGAACATCCCCCCCCGCAATACATTGTGTATTTCAGTGATCAGCACATAGTCACTCTAGTTAGAAACCTGGGAGCCTTCTTCTCCTTCCATTCCCTCCCCTTTCCCTTCCTCGTCCATTAGGAATCAAGGATACAATCTTGTAAAATCTCTCTTCCTCACATCTCTCGGCTAGCTCTCTACCTCCTTATGTAAACCATCTTCTCATGGCTCAGGTCCTCATCTCTTCTGGACTACCTTTCATCACTCCCTTGGACCACTACCATAGTCTACCTCCTTCCTGCCTTGGCATGGGCTTTCCCCAGCACATTTCCTGTGCTACAGCAGGGTGGGTGGCTATCAGAAACCCACATCTAATCAATCTTTCTGTGACTTCCCCCTGTCCTCCAGTAAGGTCTAAATTCTTTTGTCTGGTCAACCTTGCCAGGCTTACTTCTCACCACGCTCTCCTTTTGTTCCTTTCTTCAAGAAGTAACTCTTGAGTACCTATTCCTGAGTACTGTTATCAAGTGCCAATAGTAGGGTAACTAGATGCTAAACATTGTAGTCATAGCAGTGAACAGTGTAAGATCCTACACCCCCCCAATATTTCACCACAACAAACAGCTAACAGTTTATAGGCTATGGAGGACTGGGTGCAGCCTCTTTGCCTTTTCCTGGGATGTAGGAAAACCTCTTAAATTCACTGACCACCTGACTAATTGCCATTTATCCTTCATGGCTGGAAGTGTCACCTCCTTATCATCCAGCAAGAATGGATCCCTTCTCCTTTCTACTTCAGATATGCCCCTGTCTTCTCCCAGACATCTATTCTACCTAGCCACATCTACCTGACTATGAGAAGGTCTCCTTATTTCACAGTCAACCCTTTGACCAGAGAGACAGCATTTTTTTCATCTCTGTACCCTCGCAGGGACCTGGGACCTAGTAGATACCATCTCTCCATTGGTTTGCCTAACCATTCATCATTTTGTCAATTCAGTTATTCATCCAACCATATATCCATCTGTCCACCTGTCTGTCTTTCCATCCACCTATCCATCCATCTAGCTGTCTACCTGTCCATCCATCCATCCATCCATGCATCCATCCATCCATCTATCCATCATCCATCCATCCATCCATCCATCCATTCATGCATCCATCTATCCATCCCTCCATCCATCCATCCATCTATCCACCCATCCATCCATCCATCCATCCATCCATCCATCTATCCACCCATCCATCCATCCATCCATCCATCCATCCATTCATGCATCCATCTATCCATCCATCCATCCATCCATCCATCCATCCATCCATCCACCCATCCATCCATCCATCCATTCATGCATCCATCTATCCATCCATCCATCCATCCATCCATCTGTCCATCCATCCATCTATCCATGCATCTATCCACCCATCCATCCAACCATCCATTCATCCATCCATCCATCCACCCATCTACCCATCCATCCATCCATACATCCATCCATCTATCCATGCATCTATCCACCCATCCATCCATCCATCCAGTCATGCATCCATCTATCCATCCATCCACCCATCCATCCATCTATCCACCCATCTATCCATCCATCCACCCATCCATCCATCCATTCATCCATCCATCCATCCATACAATGAATATTTCTGAATATCCTCCATGTGCCAGCCATTTTTGCAGGCTCCGTGGATATAGAGAATAACAAGAGAGATAAAGGCCTGCTCTCACCAACCCTACACTCTAATGGGCGGGGGGGAAATAAAAGAAGCAAATAAGCAGAACAGGTGAGCGAGTTTTATTATAAATTAAATTAACCAGAGTGATGTCACAGAGGGTATTGCTTTATAAGGGATGGTCAGGTCACCTTATAAGGAGGTGGCATTTATAATGAGCCCCAAATAGTAGTAAAGGAGCAGCCAAGCAAAGAGTAGCAGAAGTCCTGATTAGGGAATGAGCTTTGTGTGTTTGAGGGACAGAAGAGAGCAGAGTGAGCAGGTGGAGGGGTGGGAGGGGCGTTTGGAGAGGTCCACAGGGACAGGATCATGCAGTGTCTTGCAGGCCATGGAAAGGAGTTGGGATCTCATTCTGAGTTCGAGGCAGAAGCAATGCTTCAGTGAATGAAGGAGTGAGTGAATGCATATACTTGATTGCACCGGCATGGTTTGAATTCAGTCTGTCTGTGGTTCGTCCTCGCATTGAGCCCTCAGCACCGCCTTCACTGGCTCCTCTCCTCTGAGCTTAGTCAGGTGGCTATTGAACAAAATTTGGCCCTATCTCAGATCCAGGACAAAGGGACAGAGTGCAGCCTTGCCTGGAGATAGTCCAGGGCTAGCCCTTACCTCCCGGTCCAGGGCTGTTTCTCTTGCAGTTCCTCGGGACGCTGGGAGAAGCAATCACAGGCCTGGGGATGAGGGCGGAGTGAGAGCTGGGGGTGGTGAGAGAACTTGGGAAACACGGAAGTTCGGCGATAGTTGGCCCAGATTTTGAACCCTTTCTCTGGCATTCACCTCTACATGGACGACCGTGGACAAGCCACTTCACCTCTCAGCCTCAGGGTCCCCACCACAACATGAGGACCTAAGTACCTATGTCACTGGGTCTGGGCAAAAGATTAAATAAGACATTTTGGTAAAATAATAGATTTCGACAGACATGATTGGCTTGCTCTCCTTTTCTCACTTTTGGTAAACCACGGCCTTATTACATAAAAGCTAAGTTCGTACCTCAGAATTACCTTTGTGCTTCCCCCCTGCTCTACCGGAGTGAGAAAATGGCAAAATCCTGCGGTGGCTCTCAATTCCCCAGATTGTTTATATCCAAGCTGATATTTCCCGCTTGTGATAGCCACAAAAGAAACAAAAACCGAAACAGCTTCGCTTCCTGTCCCTCAAGATCCAGCCTGGCTATCCCAGCGCCCATGAAGCAGAACTGCCTGTCAACGCAGGCGGCGGAGGAAGGAAGGCGGGCCGGCCTCTCCAGGCTTTAGCAGCCCAGAGGAGGCGAGAGCTGGGAGCTCCAGGAACAGCATCAGACTGCACCCCCAGGGCCCCCTGAACCTGCCTTGTAACGCGCCTTGCCCTCCCGCGGCGGAATATTTTTGCTCTCATTCAGCTCTTTTTTTTTCTTCTTGCAAAAATATCCAAACGGACTTTGGGCCACACCAGCCCTTTTCCGAAGAGGCCAACTGAGAACACACACACACACCCCCCCCCTACACGCGCACGCCCCGGTCCCAGTTCCTCACCACTCCCCTGCCCCCCAGCCCCAGGAAGTAGGTTTCTCAACCAGCAAGAAAGGGTATGAGTCAGAGGCAATTCCATTTTGTTTGGGGGCCTCAGACCGCCCTCTCTCTCCTGGGGTCAAGGGAGTTGCTGAGAAGGAGAGGCAGTTCTAACCCGGAGGGAAATTCCCACATCTGCACAGTGGCTTGGAAAGCTCTCGGCCCCTCTGCTCATCTCTCTCAAGCAGCAAGGACGCCCTTGTTGCTGGTCAGGGCCCGCTCCCTGCAGGCGGCTCAGGTGTGGGGTTGGTGCCGCTGGTGTGGGGTCTGGACGGTGGGCCAAGCACAGCGAAGGGGGCTGCTCGACACTGAGCGAGCTCCACCGCGGGTGGCGAGGCGAGTATGTGCGCATGTGTACTCAAATTCATGCGCAAAGGGAAGGCACGGGAAGGGAAACTGAGGCCATTCATATCTGGCCCCACGGCTAGTTACTGGTGCTTCACACTTTACTTCGGGAGCTGCTGCTTCTGGGGAGACGATCGATGAGAACTGCATGGCACGCTCCCGTCTGGCCTGCACCCCCTTCACCCCGTCCTCTCCCCCACCCTCAGTCCATGAGGGAATGTGCTGCAGTCTGTTACTCAGTTTCTCTGCCCTCGGCTCAGCTCAGACTAAGCAAAGAAGTGGGACGGGGGCCCTCTCTCCAGAGAGCATCATGGTGATGGGAGGAGAATGGGGTCTGATGGGAGGGGATCCCCCAGAATCCATGAGAGGTGTTCCCGCAGCTCCTGGAGGATGGGGAAGAGGAAAGCTTGGATCAGGCATCTTCTGCTCTTTTCCTTGCTCTGGTGAAAAGATGCTTCCCGGCTCTCGTGACCCACTGGTAGGTTCTTAGTCGTCCTAGGGAGGGACAGAGAAGAGAGAGCAAACCAAGCAAGGCCAGCAGACTCCGAAAGCATCCGTAGCTCTGATGGTGAGCGCTGCCCTGTGGACGTGCTCTGTCTGCAGCCCTTGCATCCGGGGCCACGTGGAGGCTGCCACAGGGCTGTTCTGGTGACCCTAACCCAGCCGCAGAGGCTCGGGGCGTGAGGGTGGGGGGACGCCCAGCCGTTCCTCCTGGACGAGCATTCAGGGCAAAATGGCACCGGCCCGACACACCACAGGGAGAAGAGGAATCCAGACAGTCACTCAGGAAACAGAGGACACTTCACGGAACCCAGAGATGGGACAGACACCTGCACCTGCCTTTCAGGAAAAAAGGGAACGCGACAAACAGATATTGTGAGAACAGGGTTTGTCAGAAGAGAAAACGTCTTCTAGCCTCCGACCCGGGGTGGGGACGTGTCAGGGGCCATTCTGAGTTTGAGTTCCGGTCCCCGTGTTTTCCCAGCCCAGGGCCAAGACCGCAAGATGGCCTCGGCTCTGCCCGCCGGCGCTGTCTCCAAGTTTCCTCTACTCCCAAGACACAAAGCTCACAAGGGCTCTAAGGGCTTCCATTTAGATAACCTGAAACCCAAGGCATGTGGCCTTCTGCCGCCTGCTGCCTGCAGCCTGTGCGGGGCCTTGGCTTAGCTGAGACTGGTCCTGCCTACCCCAGCAGAGGGCAGAGCAGCAAGGCTCCCTTCTCTCAGCTCCCGGCCCTGCCCCCACACAGTCTCAGCGACCCCAAATGCTCTTTAGCCCAGAATGTGGCCTTTCTCCAGGGCGGCAAGCTGCAAGCCAGATCAGCTCCTGAGCCCGCAGCTGGCCTAGGTGTTAGGAAGATCCCAAGGCTGCTGCTTTGAACATCAGTGCTGTGGATAGTGCGAGAAGCCAGGGAAGGTAAAGGGGGCTGAAGCCTCTCACCTGGGGTTTCCCCCATCCCTTATATGGGGAGGCTGTGAGAAGGGCGTGAGGCCTCTCCAGCACCCTCCATCAGCACCCTCGCCCCCCCTGGAGATCCTGCCTGGCCACTGCCCCTGCCTAAGAGGAATGTCCCCTTTCGGCAAAGTGGCTTTGTGATGTTGCTCACGGGGCAGACCCCCGGACTGAAAAGAACAGGAATCCAGAGGCCGTGCTGGCTCCCGAGAAAATGTGCTGTTTCTCTGGAGACTGCAGAAGCCCCAGACGCATTTGGCATGCAAAGCCAAATCAGCAGAACTGCAGGGCCAGTTCCGTTCGCTGGAAGAAAGAGGATGCAGAATGTGGCTTTTCAGTTCCTGGGCTTCAGGAGCTCCGAAACGCACTTTCTCCTCGTCCTCACTGCACCGCCATCAATAGTGGAGAAAACTTGGCCTCCTCCTATTGCACTGAGGTTCCTGAGGCCTCAGTTTACAAGTCAGTGAAATGGAAAACCTAATTTTAGACTCTTTACCTACAGTGTGAGAGAGATAGGGGTAACCATTGTGGGCCTTTCTGCAGCCCCTCTCCACGCTCCATTGCCCTCTCTCTTTCTCCCTTGCCTTCGTTTGTTCTTTCTTTTTTCCTCCCATCGTCTGGGTCTTCTGGCCTCTCTCCTCTCTGCCCCCTTCCAGGCAGGGAGGCCAGAGTCTGCCTTTCTCTGGTTAAAAAGTTCTACTTTGAAGAAGCATCGCCAATTTATGACCCTGCCCTTCCCAGCTGGGGATGATGTTTATTTACATTTAGGAACAAGAGGAAAGAGGCTTAGCTGTGAGTTTCTGAGGCCAGGGAAAATTACAGCGATATATAAAAGAGTTTGCCCTCACCAAGGTGCTGAGCTGGTACAGGGCTCAGGAGGCTGCGGGCTTGGGGAGGGCAGTGTGGGAAAGGAGGAGGTTTGACGCTCCTTCTGACTTCAGGGACTAACTCCCTCAATGTTCCCCAGCCAAGAAACAGGGAGAGAAACAAAGAGGGAAAGAGACTCAGAGCAAGACACAGAGACAGAAAGATCAAAAATTAAAAGGGTGAAGGGAAAGAAAAAAAAGTGAGACATTCTTAAATATTTTTAAAAATCATTAATAAGATATGAAAAGAGCAAAAAAGGTTCAAGAGGGATTTTTCTGTGTTTACTACTAAATAAAAAAAACCCCACAGCAGGTAGCTGGCGACCCAGGAAGTTTCCATAAGAACCAGATCCCCAGGGCCTTTGTTCCTGTCCTATAGGACGACTTATAGGTACAAGGCTTTTTCGGGGGTGCAGGGTGGCCAAGAAGTACAATATACCAGACATAGAAGCGTGTCTTAGCGGCCCAGGACATGAGTTGATCTGTCTGGGGTGCTTTATGTCCCTTTGTCCGCTGCTGAGAATCTACTGTCCTACTGCTACCCCGAGCTGGAGATGAGGTCATAGAGGGGGACAGTGGGCCTGGGATCATACAGCCCCCACTTGGAACCCTGGGTCTGCAGCTTATGAGTTGTGCATCTGAACCAAATCACCTAATCTCTCAGAGACTTGGTTTTCCCATCTGGAAAATGGGGATATTATATCTCACCGCATGATGATAAGACTTGCTAACGATATTAGTGTACTATTAGCAAGGAAACAGGTCGCGGTTTCCGCACGTGACCACAACGCATCGAGCACTGCACTGAGTCTGGGCTTTACCTTCACGATCCCGGTTGGTTTTCACACCATCCACCAGGTAAGGACACAAAACACCCTCACTCGTTACATGACACCCAGAAAGACAAAGCTAAAAAGCTACTGTTGCCCGGGAGGCTCTGAAATCCCTCCCCATTAGCAGCCAACACGTCATCGGTGACCAAGAAAGGTCGCCTTGCCTTGCCCTGCCTGTCACCTTTCTGGTTTTCTCTTTGGACAGGCCCATTGCCTGCACGCAGAGCCCAGCCCTGCACAGCTGCCGAGACCTGGAGTAGCAGCTCGGCCCCAGCGAGGGTGGGGAGGCCCCCAGTTCTTAATCTATGGGCCAGAAGCTGGCTAAGTCATCTTGGGCGAAGTCATTTCATCCTCTGCGGCCTCGGATTCCTCACCTCTAAACTGGAGATGGAGGCCATGGGATGGGTTCTGCCTGCCCAGAGAGGATGTTTCGGGGACCCAGTGTAGGGAGGTGGTATTTTACTGGTCCAGGGAGAAACCACGGCACACCGGACAGGCACAATTCCCTTCCTCTGTGTCAGCCCATCCAGGAGCCTGGCTTTGACCCCTGGACGCTGGGGGCCCAAGGGAGAAGACGGGCCTGGGCCAGGCTCTGGCTACATCCAGACTTTAGTGGGGGATGAAGAAAGACCACACACCTGGAAGTTACTCAAATCTGGTAGTTAGGCCCCCACTCTGATGGAAAAGCAGTCAGATTTCAGGGTAAATGAATAGGCTAAGGGCTCAGAGGCAAGGAGCTTCAGGTCTCTGTTCTGTCCCTCGCTAGCTATGTGACCGAGGCAGGTCACCATCCCTCCAAGCCTGTAGCATGAGGGGGAGGGGTAAACCACGGGTATGTCCAAGGGTCGCTACAACAAAGCTCGAGAGACACCTGGCCCAGCCTTTGGCACCCAGCAAATCCTCCCCTGCGAGGCTGCTTCCACTCCTATGCCTTTGCAAAGAGCCCAGGGGGGCCGTGAGCTCTGGCTTCCTGTCCCCCACCTGCCCCTGACGTGGGGCCTCACCCTGCCACCGCTGCCCACGAGCAAGTGCAAGAGCCGCCGACAAGGTACACGAAACAGCGCTTGAAAAATGAAGGCACTGGGCTGCTCGTGGATTTTCTATTTAAATTTACTGATTCCCTAATTATAATCTCAGCAAGCAAGAAGACCGTGGACCAGCGGGGGTTGTCGAGGAGCAATTACTTGGCAATTTTCTTTTTTCCAATGGAAGCAAAGGGAAGTGGAAGAGCAGGACGAAGCGTGGAGCGCAGATTCCCTACCCTGTCCCTTTATCTGGGCTTAATGTTCCCTGCCCATTGGAGGCGACTCAGCACTTCCCTTGGAGGGCAGGCTGTGGGAGTGGTGCTGGGGCGGGTGGGGGGGTGGGTAGGGGCTGGCACTGGAAGGGGGAGTGGGGGAAATTACCCATAGACTTACTTCTCTTTGGCATTCCCCTCTTTCTTGAAAAGCCAAAGCAGGCCTGCTCATCCCTTCCCTCCTGAGTACATACCCATTGCATAGATCTTTTTTCTGTTTTCTTTTCGAATTTCCAAAAGAAAAAGAACGCTTGCTCAGAAATACCCGAGGAGCTTGCCGGAGTCAGGCCCCAAAGTCTAGGTACAGAATCAGCCTCTGGTAGTTGGGGGTGGAGGGCACTGACTTCGACACTTGACTGGCACGCCGCAACTGATCATCATGTCCTTGGGCAACCCAATTCATCAGCGCTAGGGTTTCTAAGGTCATTGGCTTTAGAAGCATCAAACGCAGAAAAGGATGGCTGGAGACTTGCCCTGTCCTCCATGCAAAATGACCCCAAACTGTGCATGGCCGTTTGCAGAATCTCAGATCCAGAAGGACCCTAAGCAAGCAATTTCCAAGCATAAGCAGAGCTGTAGAGTCAGATTCACGGGGTTTAAAAATTGGCTTCCAACACCACTTACCAGAACAACTTTGGCTACAAGCAGCACCTCTCCGCGCCTCAGTCTCCCCAACTGTTAAAGTGAGATAATAATAGATCCGGCCTCCCAGAGGATGGCACGAGATTTGCACAAACACATACACACAAGCACGTGTGCACAGAGGAACACCCACAAACGTGTCCCCAGTATTTTGCAGAGTGCCCAGCACATACAAGCTGCTAGCAGCTGCTGTTTATTGGTGGAGGCTTACTACAGACTATACACATACTCATTTAGTCCCCACCACCCCCTGTCTGGTAAGTTACGGTTTTGTCCTCTTTTACAGAAGGGGAAACTGAGGCTCCAAGACAGGAGGTAACTGGTGCAAGGTTAAAGAAGCAGTAAGATCGGAGCCACTGGTTTATTCATAAAATATTGACGGCTCTCCGTGTGCCAGACTCTATTCCAGGCATCGGGGATTTTGTGGTCCACGGGGCAGACAAGGCTTCTGGGCTCTCGGGAATCACATCTAGGTGGGGGAAAATTTGGAAACAATTTCGTCTGACTCCAGAGCACACAGATCTGACCATCAAACTGTCTCCTTGCTCGGTAATGGGTCTTATCATCGTGGTCAAGCACATGGCCGAGCCTCTCCCATCCCCGTCCCGTGCCTGGGGAACGTCCCAATACAGCTCCTGGAACGCTGTATTAGTGGCACTTGCTGAGAAGAGCCCTGATCCAGGTACGGGGGAACAGGTGGAGGGTGAAAACAGACCACCAGGTTCAGGGTGGGCACTGAATTATGTCTAAGATCTCACAAACTGAGGAGAAACAGCACTCATTTTGTAGTCAAATCTAGACTTTGCTTCCTGTGATTCCCGAAAACATTTTCCAAAGTCTTGAGACCTCTCCAATATGAAGAGGGAGGGCTGCCTTTCCCACGCCCCCGGACCCACACCCTCTCTGGGGCAGAAGGGCGGACCACACCTGACCAGGTGGGCTATAGGAGGGGAGTAGGAAGTTGGGCTCCCTCTAGTGAGGCAGCGAGGCCATGCAAGGAGCACCTGCATCCTGGCTACGAAGCCACCTCTGCAGGACTTCCTCCCCATCTGAAAGATGAGGAGGTTGAGTGAGTCCCGGTCAAAATGGCACCTCCTGTGGCTACCGAGGACAGCAACAACTGCCCACTGGAGCTGTCTGGAACTCTCTGGAATGCTCACTCTTTTGAGGTACTTGCCTCTGAGCCTGAACTTCCCCCAGCTGTGTACATACAGATCCCTGGGTCTAGCTCCAGGTGCCCCCCCGCCCCAGGCCTCCTGCTGGAGGGTGACCTCCTCGCCACACTCCTTGCCGCCACGAGCACATGCTGCTTATTCTGCTGGGCCTGTTGGGTAGGGCTTTCCCCTGACCCCAGACTGCTTATCGCCACCCCATCGGGCTAGAGATTGGTCCTGAGTCCCATTTCCAGGCTCAGCTTGGCCTCTTGGAAGCCACCCCACAGTATTTTTGGAGCCACTTAGCATCCTAATGATTGGCAAACTATTGCAACCAGATGCCTAGGTTCTGCTGAGTCAGTAGAGGTCCCAACAGCAGTGAGGAGCAGACCCTGGCCAGTGCGACTTGGAAGGAGGTACATGACCTCTCAGGGCTGCAGTCTCCTTGTCTGAAAATTGAAAGAAACTACAAGGTTAAAAGGGACAAAATATGGGAAAGCACTCCGGGAAGTATAACGCACAAGGTGTTAGTATTTCTATTATGTTCGAAACAGAGAGGTCAGTTGAGGTGCCTTATCTTTTAAGACTCAAATGGGTTTTGTCTGAATAGCCCCCCACCAAGTAGTGGACCCCTTCCTCTCCCAATCTTGCCCTATTTTGTACTTGGGGGTGTATGGGTAAGAAAAAGTTTTTCCCAGCCCCCTGGACCTCTGAGCATCTGCTTCCACTGAATTAGGCCACTTTAGGGGCCTGCTTGGTTTTCTACATACCCTGGTCCTATTCTACATCAAATTTATCTATATTTGTAATGTAGCCCTTCTCTTAATTTTCATTAAAAAAAAAAAGCTGACAAGTCCCTGTGGGTAGCCAACTTCATAGGAGACAGAAGGAGTTTATTTACCTCACGGCCACACAGACAAACTGAAAGTTGAATGTCAGACATGCACCTGCCTAAATGTCCTTTGGCTACTTCCGGTACCTTGAGGTCAGCCTCCCTCTCCTCTTTCCTAAGCCCTCATCAGCTCTCTCCCACCCCAGTTCCTGCTGGTTCCTATAACAGAGACTTTCAAATGTTTCTTTCTGGGTCTTCTGTCAACCATTGTTTATCAAGGCAACATTCAGGACCCACCTCCCAAGAAAGACAATTCCTTCCCTAAGAGGAATGTAGGTGTCAGCCGTTGGGATAATAACTTCTTTCTGTCCACTGCATTTTTATTTATCTCTGGGCTCCCCGTCTCTGTGGGCCAGGAGCCGGGGAGAAAGAGGGCTGACGGGATGCCGCCACGGGGGCGGGGCACGTGGAAGGCCTCTCCTTGTTCTGCTGCACAGAACAGAGGTGTCTCGCAGGGTCTTAGCTCCCCAAGTGGAAGTCAACTCGAACATTGTTCCATCTACATGGCAGGGTCGTGGTAAAGGTGTGTCCTGTGAGGGCGTGGTCCACTGACACTGCGGGGGATGCAGGTTACCCTTTCTAACCGAAGCTGAAGCCACACAAAGAAGGGGGTCCAGGAAATTCACATTGTGTCTAATCCTTTGTCCTCTTGCTCTGAAACCTTCAAAGCCCATGGATACCTCGTGCTCAGACTCCTTGCTGGAGACAGAGACGAGCTATGAGTGGTAAGGCGGTGGGCCACGTAGTGCTTGTGTACAGTTTGCAATTTAGAAATGAAGTTCTCATGTATTATTTCGCTTCTCCCCATCTAGAAACACCCAACTGGAAGCTCTTTGACAAAGGTAGCACAGACAAGAAACTGAGGCACACGTACAGGAGTCTGTCCGCCTTTCCTTTGCTCTTAGGAACATGAGGGTGATGCAGAAGGAAGGGGTATTGACTTTGCAGCAGAGAGATCACTGAGGACAGGCGTGGCAGGGGGTGTCTATGGAAGGAGTGACAGACGCCTTCCCTGCCACTAGCAAGCTTACACACTAGAGGGAGAAAAATGACCCAAACCACCCAAAAAGGCTGAGAGTCACCTCTGGCATGCCTGTTACCTCTTACCCTTCCGGGAACATACCAGCTTGGCACTGGCTTGAATTCCTCTAGGAGTTGAGTTGGTTTTGCCATCTGAGGCACTGGGCACGGTGACAAGTTATCTCAGCTCCGCAGTGAGCACCACAGCAGAGTATGGAAATTCTCAGCTCCCCACTATGCCCCACTGTCTCCTGCCTGCCATTAGCCACCCAGGATCCTGCCAGGCCCTCTGGGCGCTGATGTAATTACCAATAAGAGGATGAATATTTAAAGGGACTCTTATTTAACCGGTAAATGCTTCCTCTCCAAACTCCCTCCATCACTGTGTCTGGATGGATTCTAGAAGGACTTTTCTGACTTAGATACCCAGAGCCGCCTGAGGTTTGGTCTTGTGAATGGTCATGTGACTGTTCTCCCCTCTTTCTTGGTATGGGGCCTTAAAGGTAGAGGGGACCAGTCATTCTGGCCCAGCTGGGGACATTAAGGTCGTCTTCCCCATTCTGCAGGGGACCTGACCAGGTGGGACCCTGACTTGTGGGGGAAGGTAGGAAGAATCACAGGAAAAGGACTGAGCACCCAAGATGGATTACCCCTTTACTATTATCGACCCTCCGCCTCGTTGCCACAGATGAATAGTTTCTCCCCAGAGACGAACCTACCAACCCTTGATCTCAGACTCCTGGCCCCCAGAGGGGTGAGAGATGAGCTCCCTGCTGTCTTAAGCTCCTCAGTACAGGTGATTTGTTACCGCGGCCACAGCAAACTGATGTCAAGCGGAAGAGGACAGGGGAGAGTCGGAAATGACTCCCAGTGTTACAGCCCAGGTGTCCTTGAGGCTGACGATGTGGTTTGTTGAGCCGCAGAATGGCAGGGAAGCCATCTGGACCCGGGGACATAGGACAGATGTACAGTGATGAGAAAGCAGGTGAACAGAGGCATCCAGGAGCCATTGTATCTAGGAGTTGGGACCCCAGCCCTAATCTCTGCACTTTGGGGGGCTGTGTCCTGCTTTCAGTGACCCTAGGAGGCAGACAGGGAAGTAGCCCTGACACATTAGAGGGCTCTCTGGTGGTCAGCAGGAGAAACCGGAGCCCACACCTGTGGCCTTTGCTGTCCAGCTTCAACTGGTTCTGCTCTCTCCATGATCACAGCATGAAGGGGTCCCCGTGGTGGTTCAGGACCGAGTCCAGGTGTGAGCATAGCGTGCTGTCAGGGCAGGGAAGACAGCAATGGGCAGGACGTGTCGATGGGCAACAACGGGGTAGCAGGCGGGGACACGGAGGGAGAAGGGGCGGCTTCAAGGGCCAACTTGGTCTCTTCCCATCTTTGGTCTGGGAGAAGCTGCAGCTGCTCACCCCGCCCACCCCGCCACCAGTTCTGTGGCAAACTGCGGTCCCGCTAGCTCGCAGCCGGGCCCTACAAACCCACTGACACAGCTGCTGACACATCGGACCCCAACGCGAGCTGCCCTGTCCTCCACACAAATGAGCCTGAGGACCTCCAGCCAACAGTGCCGATGAATTTCCATCAGCCCTGAGGCCTCATTTTCCCAGAAGGGCAGTAGGGAGAAGACACCGGGTCCCACTGAGATCATGGCGCTGCCAGGCCCCTAGAGCAAGGTGAATCCCTCTCCGAGGACCCACTTCTGCAGAAGGGAATTTTGTTCTGAGACTTAGAGGAAAAATAAAATCTGATTTAATTCTTAGGAAATTGCCTTTCTACCCACCTGTGTAAGCCTGTATTTAAATGCTAATATGTTTGGCCTTTTGGGAGGCCACATTTAATATTTTTTTTTCCTGAGCAGTAACAAAAAATCATTTATTTATGAGAATTCTAGACTCCCCAACCTCGCTCCTGAGTTCCTCATCTTCGTTTGCGCCTACCAGCTGGATGGGGCTCTCCCCAAGGTGTATGAAATCTGCCACCATCTCCCTCCCCAGACCTGATACCTTTCCTGGCTTTGTTTCCAGAACTGTTTTTGACCCCCTCCTGTTCCCCAGACTTCCTCCGATCAGTCACCAGTCCCAGTGACTCAACCCTCTCCCTTGGGGGCAAATCACCAATTCTGACAGAGCCTCCACTTTCTCATCTGTAAAACGGGTATAATCAGTAATACTGACTCTGGGTGTTTGTTATAAGACCCAGATAATCCAAATACAACATCCAACACGGCGTCTGGTAACAGACCTACAAATCATGCTGATTATTTCTATAATGACCATGACCCCCATGGAATCTGCCCTCTTCATCTTCATGGTTATTCTATCGTGAACTGGTCAGTGAGCTCTGCTGATTGGAAAACACTGACCAGTCACTATTTGCTTCGAGTATTTGCATGCTCTGAAGCCCTTTACTTTGTCCATCTGTCTGCTTATTTATAGTCTGAGCACACTTACCCCACTCCACTTCTAAAATGCAATTTCCACAAGAGAAGTCACGCTATCTTATTTACTGGTGTATCCCCGATACCCGGCACAAGGTGGGATTCTACAGTTTTGGAAGGGAAGACATCCGGCCTGGCTGGTTATTAAATACCGGCCCCCAGTTTCAAGGGCTCCCCCCTTTCTGCTCTGCTCCGTGCTGCTGGGTTGGGACTCTGCAAGCCACGCTTCTGCTTTGCCAGCAGCCCCAAGATTGGCTCTGCCGGTTGGGGAACAGGGAGGAGGGGCCCATCTTCCTTCCCGGCAGTTTCCTGCTTCCATGTGTGTCCCCGGTGCAACTAGCAATGGCATCGGGTTCCAGTGGCAGCAAGTGGTTCGTTTCTGGTACATAGTTTTTGAACTCCCAGAGTCAACCTCAAAATTCTCCTTCAGAGACACCGAAACCAGCCAGCCAGCACCCTGTCCTCAGGGAACCGGGTCTCAGACTCAGGGAGCTCCTCCTCCAGGCTCCTAGGTTCTGAGAATCCTAGTCCTCTCCTTGTCTGCCCCCCGCCCAGCGCTAGAGCTGGTCCCTGCTTCCTACAGTTACCACCTCTGTGATTCCTCGGCGTCCCCTTCTCCCTTGCCGGTCCTCCATACGCATAACAAGTCTTTATATGAAATTCTTACTGTCGAAGTAGCTGTGTGGCTGGGTCTCCTGGCCGCAGTGAGGCTGCATCCGTGCCTAGCCATGCCCGTCTCCACCTCCACTGCCACAGCCATGGCCACAGAAGGAATCCCTTCCAAGGATGTTGTTTTCAACTCTCTCCACAATGCATCGAAGGATGGGGATTTATGACTATAATAGACATCTGCTTGTTTCTTTCAAATTAAGACAAGATACGTCTCACTCAAACTCCCAGTTGCTTTAATCTGGAGCCCTGGTGAGATACACAATAAATTTCTACAAATTTTAGAGCCAGAGGTCAAATAGCCTTAGGCTCCAGTTCTGCCTCAGCTGTGTGGCCATCGACAAGTTACTTTCCCTCTCTGGGCTTGTTTCCTCATCTGTAGAATGGGCAGCATGATAATACTTGCCATATAGTGTTAAGGATTACGTAGGTGAAGGGAAGTCCTTGGAGTAGTTGTCTGCACATAGAAGACTCTCAGCGAATGTTGCTCTCAATGTCACCATCTTGCGGACGGCCTTTCAACCTTCTAAAGAACAGCATGTCTGTCCTTTATGGCAGACAGCATGTCTTCGCCTTGCTCTCAGAGAAGTCAGCACATTCTTGTGGGCACAGACGACATCTGGAGACCCCGTCTACTTCTCCTGCTCCCTGGAAGAGCCATGTGAAGGTTCTTGTGAACAGTAAAAGGTGGAGTGATAACTCAGCCTTCCCAAGTTCCTTTGGCTAATGCACATCTGTGACAGGGAGGCTGACTAATGACAAGCCTGCTGATGAGCTAATTTCCCTGGTGCCACCTGAATGCTCCGTTACTGTGTGTTCCTTCCTAGTCCTTGTTTGCAGAATAGCATGTTCCTGGAGCAGAGGACGATTTTCTCCCATACTCTTCTCATATGAATTTAACACGGACACAACCGTCCTTCCTTTGCTGGGAATGTTCTTGGCACCTTGCCCATGTTTCTGGAGGTTTTGCTGTGTGGTATTTTGGGCACTGCTGTCCCTCTCTGGGCCCGAGCCGTTTCTCTAACATGGAGAGTTCAAGTACTTGATCCTTGCTGGGATAGGAGAAGAGTCGGAAATGCTTCGTGTTTGCGATATGACAAGGAGAGATTAAAAATTGGAACCTGGCCCCAGGATTTCCCTCAATCACAAAAGTTTACCAGCACAGCCTCGACTTTTATGGAGTGAGTTTTAGGAGCCGAAGGCAGTAGTGGTGGCACCCAACAGTGGCAGTAATTGGACAGTGATGATGACCTTTGCCCTCACAGAGCAGCTTACTATGCAGGCACTATGGTAAGCACACTGATTTCACTGAAGCCTCCCCAGGTGAGGTAAAGATTATTATCCCCATTTTCCAGAAGGAGAAGCCGAGGGTCTACTGCTTATGCAGCAGCTGCTAGATTGCAGACCTTGGCCTCTCAGGCCTGTCTTTGGCCTTTGCACTTGCTGTGTTCTCAGTTGGAACAGTTTTTACCCCCATACAGTTGTGTGGTTGGTTCAGGGCTTCCTGAAATGTCATTTAATGAGGACAAGTTTTTCTCCGTGACTCTAACCTTAGGAACTCCTGTCCCTGTCCACTCACTAAGCTCTCTCTTCCTTCAAAGCGCAGTCGTGTACGTAGAAACATTGACTATCTGTCCTTACACCACAGGAACGTGACCCCAGTAAGCCCAGGGACTTTGTTCTGTTTCCCACTGAGCCTGGAGCAGAGGCCCAGATGTTTGATCTTCCACATTCATATGCATGGAATAAATAAGCAGTTGGTTCAACGCCTGGGGCAAAGGGCCACCCTCCTAACCATTACCTGACTTGCCTGGAGCAGGTACAGGACACTTGCTGGGATTTGCCAGCTCCCTCAGACCACGGTGCTATGGCTCCTTCTCCTCTGCTTCAAATGACACGACTCCAGATTCCGGAGCTGGAGCCCAGATGCAAGTCCCACACCCTGCCCCGGCCCCTCCAGACTTCCCCTGTCATCTCAAAACAGACACTGCCTACAGCCTTCTGGGAGCCTCTCCTCCTGCAGTTTCCTGGCCAGGTTTGAGGCAGAAGGCAGAGTTCGGGATCAGCTGATGCCACTGAAGTCACAGCCATTGTTTCTTCTGACTTCTTGATCTTCCGCGTCCCTGCCTCACGTGGGATGGAAGAGAGAGGCAGCGGGGTCCCACTGAAAGTTCGGTCCTGCGGAGTTCCGAGGGTAGTACTCTCCGAGGCTAATGGTCAGGTGGCTAGCACTGCCTCCCTCAGTCTTTCTCTCAACTCTCTCCTCCTCCCTGGCCCCTGGTGGTGCTCTTCTTTGTCTGCTCCTTGCCCACCAGCTGTGTTCCACGGTCAGGTACTTTCCTTCCCCTTCCTCACATCTACTGCCCTGTGGCTCCATCCCACTAAGATGGTGCAAGGTGAACAAAGTTCATTGGACACACGGATTCTTGACCAGGGCTTGGTGCCTGATGATGAATCCACTTCACCGTAAGATCGAGAAGGCACTGACCCCGTGTTTGCCTGGCCCAGCGTTTTCCACATCTTGGGAGTTGGTAAATATTCACACGAGTACGTGAACCAAAGACCAAGTGCCGCTAACATTCCCAGACACCATGTGCATTTTAACTGGAACCTTCAATCCCTTAAGAAAAAAAGATTAAAAAAAGGAGGGGGGGACAGTTCAAGCCCTAAGACATCAAGCACAATGGGATACTTTCCATCAGGACTCCTCTCTCTGTATATGTTGTGACTCATGCCGGTGAGTCAGGCTACTCTGTGTTTGGGGGTTGTATCTGCAGTCTAGTCTTAGAGCTGAAATCCAATGGTGACCCCCACCCCCAACCCCGGAGGGCTGAGATTCACTGAGCTCACTGAGATTCAAGATTCCCTTCCACATGACTCATGGAAGATGGGGAAGAAACCAGACGTGGAGCAGGAATTCCACTAATCTGGCATTTTATCAACCCGTAGCCCATTCTCTGGCTCTTAAGTAATCTATTCTTCTCAAACATCCCAGAGAAGCAGATAACAGGGAGATAAGAGAGGAAGAGAAAGACTGATGGAGAGGAAGAGAAAGACTTTCCCAGGGTTTGGCTTAGTTCAGCTGACGGGGAATTTCATATCTGCTATTCGTGTGGCCACAGCACATCGCTGTGATGCTGACGGCCCCTGGAGGGACTTTTGAATCACCAAGAAAGTGTGGACGTCATGGGAGAAGTTCATGCCCTGTGTAGGGGGTGGGATGAGATATCCGCCGAGGTCCCTTCCAACCTGCACAGTCTGGAGTACTGAATGGCAATCAGATTTTTTTACTAAGCCTAGTTGCATAGCGGACTTCGTATTTGCATATGGATTTCATATTTGCTTACTGGGTTCCATATTTGCATACCGCCTTGCTGGTTTACTTCTCAAAGTATTGCACTGTAATCAGACTGAATTCTCTTCTGGCATTTCTAAGGAATGCTTTCTTCATCGAGGAAAGCGCGAATCGCACTCCTACCCCAATGAGAGCACACAGACTTTTGGCCGACTCTGAGTCCAGGCGCCTGGAGCAGGCGGCAGTCAGAGGCATTGGCCTTCCCAGTCACGGAGGCAGGCAGCCCCTGCTGCTGGTGCCCGGTGGGGGTGGGGGGCCGGACCGCACAGGCCGGCTCCCCGGGGGCTCTCACTCAGCCTGATTTCGTGATGCAAACCTGGCCGCTGGGCTGCTGCCTGCAAACTTTCCACTGAGTGCCGAGCAGCGGCTCTCGGCTCTGTGAGGAGTTCTCCCACATCGCGATCAGGGCAGGGAGAATTGATCTATTAGATTAACCAGGAAGGAAAGAGCGGGAGAGAGAGCAGGAGGCTGCTGAGCGGAGTGTTTTTGCGTAGCAGTCCCTCCCTTCTGACTGGAGTATTAATTGCTACATTACCACTGCCATGTAAGAAAGACAGTCAGCAAAGCCTGGGAGAACGCCAGCTCCTCCCTCCCTGCTCTGCTCAGCCTCACTCCTCCTTGGTTCCCTCGGAGCGCCCTGTGCCCTGGCAGGACGTCCCCGTCCCAGCCCCAGCGTCCTGAGGTCCTCCCGTGGTGAGGACTTGAGTGGACAGCAGGAGGGAGTGGAGGGAGGTGGGGAGGAAGGGCGCAAACATCGTGCCCTGCAGGCTTTCTGGATGCAGAAGCCGGACTCGCTGCAGAGGCAGCTGTGCTGTTCCCGGAGCTTCTGGGGGACCTCCGCCTCTCAGGGTTTGCCTAGGCGGGCTCCAAGTTCCAGGGTCACGCAAGGTGGGTGCTTTCCCTTCTGGGTGCTGACGGCAGAGCCCACCTTCCCTCCGCCATCATGAGTGGCTGCTCCAAAAGATGCAAGCTTGGGTTCGTGAAATTTGCCCAGACCATCTTTAAGCTCATCACCGGGACCCTCAGCAAAGGTAGGGAGCCTGGCCTTGACCCTCGTTTTCTGTCTTAATGTGGTGTGGCTGGCCACGGTGGCAAGCGCCTTGGTGTGGCGTCTGTGGCTGTTGCGGCGTGCCGGGGTCTCAGAGGACGGCAGGGGGGACATGGGTGGCTAGGGGGTGGGGCTGCTGACAACCCGGGTCCTGGCTCTGGGCGGGTGGGCACCACGCCAGGGGGCTCCGCCGGCCATAATTGCCTGGAACTTTGGAAATGGATTTGGTGGCGTGTGGCTGATCGGCTACAGGCGGGCAGAGGGACAGAGCCCTTCTCCGAGCTCTGGAGGCTGCTTAGCGTGACCAGAGTTTCAAGAAGTTATCCAGGGAGTGTTGTGTCTTGTTGATAAAAGAGAGATTTGATGCGGTGGGCTGTGAGTAATTCTGCAGAACCGAGCCGCTAGCGGAGGCCGGCAGGAGGGGGCGGCGGGGCCGGAGTCCAACACGCACGGGTGACCTCGGGATTCGTGTCAGCTCCGGGGGCCGATGCGCCAAGGACTTTCTCTTGCCGGGTTCCAGGGTCTTGCCTTTCTGGGGCTCCGTGCCTCACTCTGCTCTCTGGGATCCCTGTTTTTCTGCCGATTGTGTCTGTGTCTGTCTCCTCGGCTCCTCCAAGAACTGGGGCTGCAGGCGGATGGTGAGTCCGACCCCCCAGGCGGCAGGAAGGGTGGTCGGGGACCAGACCTAGGACTGCACACACGCAAATCAGCCCCAGGACGCAGAGGGGAGGCTGACTTCTCGGGGCCGCTCCTGTCTCTGGAGCCCCCGCCCCCCCCAAACACTGTGCCAGGGACAGCGCAGCCCTCAGAGAGACTCTGGCAAACTTTCTGGAGATAAAATCTGAAGAGAGAGCAGCAGCGTGAGGTGGTTTCACTGGCTGAAGAAACGTCTTTAAATATTCATGCCCTCTTTCAGGAGGAAAGAGTCTTTGGGGGAGATGCATTGGAAGCAGCAGGCCGGGTATTCAGGGAAGGAGGGAGGGCCACAAAACCTTGACCAGGATTTTTTCAAGTGACAAGGAGGGAAGATAAAGTCTGCGTGTGGCCAGCCGTGATGACGCGGCCCAGGCTTCCGGGCCCCGGAGGTCCAGCCTGGTGCAAACCGAACAGCAAATGTCAGGGGGAGGGACGGTGAACTCTGCCTAGCTCCTTTCTCAGCCCCGTCGTCACCCCAGATCTGCCCCCACGACATTTCTCAAATAGGGCGCTGCGCCTCCAGGATGCCCGAGGGACCAACAGCCCAAGGCTGAGGGTCAGGCTGCAGGCAGGTCTCCTGGGGCCCACGTGGGATGGACAGAGGTGAGGAGCTGAGAGCCAGGATTGGAGGATGCCCCAGAGCCCTCCCTGTGATTCAGTCCCTCCAAACAGGATTTTCTTCCCACATCGCGGATTCCAGGATCTGAGGGCAGGAAGGGTGAGGGGTAGCATCCCATCTAAGCCTTCCCAGAGGTTTAGCAGAAAAAGCTTTGGCCCACACTCGGGAAACCAAGGTCTCAACTCTGGTTTTGCTTCCTGTGCAGGCCTCAGCCTCTCTGAGCCTCAGTTTCTTCATCTGTAAAATGGGTCCCTTACCTGCAACTTGTTTACCTTCTAGCACGGTTGCACGGATCCAGGGAAGCTGTGACATGGGATCCTCCTACAGACTGCGTGGCAGTGACCAGATGTGAGGGAGCTGTCAGGGACTGAGATGGGCGTGGTTCTGGAGAGGGTGACCTAGGCCATGCCATCTGCAGGGACGGAGTCAAAGGCCTTCGGTGTGGCTGCTGCAGGTAGATCTGTGCGCTCCTCGCAGCTCCAGAGGGGGAGAGACCAGAGCAACAGAGTTGAGTATGAGACAACGAGTCAGTCAGGGAGAGAGAGAACGTGCAGAGGGGTGTGTGTAAGAGAAAGAGAGGGTAGGTGGCTCTTTGAATGAGCAGGAAGATACAGTCTTTTGCATATTTGCCTACAACCATTTGCTGAAGGTCTATTTACCGAGCACCTACCCTGCGCCACACTAACTGCTGGCCCCCAGGCACGGGGACAAAATGACACGGGTCTTCCAGCAGGACGCACGCATTCTGGGGACACAGACTGAAAACCAGAAACCACCTGGACACCCACAGAGTGCAGAGATAGAGGAGGGCATGGGGGCCAGAGCCAGGGGCTCATCCGAAAGCGGCGTCAGCTGAGAGGAGGAGGAGGGCAGGACTGGGCCGGCGGAAGCAGGGGGAGCAGCATCAGAATCAGTCTCCGTGGGGAAACCAGCCAGCAGGTCAGAATGCCCCCCTCCCTCCACTCAGAATCCCAGGGACAAGGACCCATGGGGCACAGAAAGGCTCCACAGGGACCAGCGCTGGGGACCTAGCGGTCACCCGGCCTTTCTCCAACCCACATCCGTATTGAGTTTCCTGTAGCCAGGACTCAGGGAGGCGGCCCACAGTGGGCACCGGGGCAAGATCGTGTCCGTCTCTCCACTCTGCAGGGAGCACCGAGTGTTTACACCGTCCTGGCTCTGTGCCAGGCACGTGCTGGGAAACTGGTGTTCTGCCGGAGCCAGGTGTTTGTTAAATATTTGTTAAATAAATGACCATGGGAGCAGGGCCAGGACTGGAGCGGTGGGAGGGGTGGGAGGGAGAGCAAAGAAGGTCTTTCTTATGCATAGGCCAGCCCTAGGTGACTGTAGATTAGGTCCTACATGGACACATTGCAGTAGTTTAATTATTGCTGGGTTTAATTGTGATTTCACTTACTCATTATTCATTGCGTGGGGGCCTCGAATTGCAATAATCCAACCCTTAGACGGATTTTTCTTTGTCGCTTTCCGAATTGAGGAATGTAAAGATCCTACAGGACCATGCACCTCTTGCTGGTTATGGAGGCAACTCGTTATTTCTTACCTGCCTTGGGAATACCTGGAGGGCAGGGAGAGCCCAAGACCACCCCTCCCTGTCCTTCCATTCCCAGACCCAGCCACCTCCCCCCAATTGTAGCAATCCCCTCTCCCACTGGTCTATGCTGCGGGTGGCCCAGACTTTGCTCACCGATGCCCTTTTCAGAGATGAACTGATCAAGTCCTCCTGCTCCCACAACCCCTCGACCTTGAGCTTTTCCTCTGTAGCTCTGATCACGATCTGTGATCCATGTTCCTTTTAAACATACATTTGCTAAAGGCTGTCTTCCCCACCAGACTTCAGCTCCATGAGGACAGAGATCACATGGGCTTTTCCTCGTCACTATGGCCAGAGCTACCCGGCCAGTGCCAGGCCTGGAGTGATGCTTTGCCGATAGCATGAAGTGACCGAAGCAGTCCCTTGGGGCACAGACGTTAGCCAGGGGTCCCGGGAGGGTGTGTAAAGTGGGCATCTCCGGGACGCACCGTGCAAGGCCCTGTTCCAAAGGTGCTCAGTAAACGCTCTCTGAGCTCTGTCCAGCTGCAGGGCCCGATCCGTGACCAGAGAGGGAGCCTGCCGCCGGACAGATGGCTCAGAACCGTGCCCGAGCTTTCTCGGTGTTTCGGGAGGGGCATGTAATCGTCCCCCAAGAGGGGAGGTTGACTGGGGGGAGACCCGGCACACCCATCCCTGCTCCTTCAGCTTGACTCCGATTTATTCTACGTACTGAATTTCTCCAAAACTTAAAGGACGAGTTGCTCTCGCTTTAAAAAACAAACAAAACAAAACAAAAACAAATTTGTCAACCACTTCTGCCGTGGAAAAGACAGGAGGTGGCCAGACTGGGACATCCTCGGGTCCACTGCACGGTGGCCAGGAAGTCTCCTGCAGGGTCCATCACCTCTCTGGCCTCAGTCACCGAATCTAGAAAATGGGATCACAATGCCCTCCTTACAGGATTAAACAAGAGTGTGTCGTCTCTAAAACTCCCAGCAGATTAAGTACTCGAGAGATGTTTGTTGGTGTGACTGCAGTTATCAGCTGATCCCCGGGACTACGAGCGCCTCAGGGCAGGCTTTCCATCTCACTAACTGCTGGTTTCTTCAGAGCTGGCACAGACTCTGAGAGTGGATATTCTATCCCCCTCTCCAGAACTTGCTTTCCTAAGGTCCCACCGAGTGCTGAGATAGACCTCTGAGCCTTTTCCCACACCTGATTCCCCTATTAGGAGTCAAGAGTGTGACTCCTAGAGCCAGGCCTTCTCTGGCTCTTTAACTTAGCAACCCAGCTCTTGGCTTGGATGGTTGGTTAACCCCAGGGTCTGGGGAACCTGCCTGGTTCTCTTCCTACACAGCCAACTCCCTAGCCACTTCCCAGAAACCCTGGGGCTGCGGATGAGAACCTAAGTCGTGCAGGCCCCACTCTGGGTGGGGAGGCTTCAACCCACCTCCTTCCGCACTTTGGGAACCCATCTGTCACCCCAGGCACAGATGGCGAAGCCAAAGCCAGCAGGAGGGAAGAATTCAATCCCAGAGAGCTTCCAGTTGTCCAGGCCACCCGCAGGGCTACAGGGTGGGGAGGGGGTGCAACGGCTGACCTTGTAAGATTTATCTCAAGGACAATGCCCTGGAGCCCCAGCTCCCCTCTCCCACCCTGGCCCGCAGTTCCTCTCTGTGCTTCAGACCCAACGCAGACACGCTGTTCCTCTTGCCGCCTCTTCTGGAGGAACTGACCTTGAACTTGGCTCTGCCTTCAGGCAGGCCCAGCTAGAGTCCCAGCTCTGTCATCTAACAGCTGTGTGAGCCTGAGTGAGGTACACAACCTCCCTAAGCCAAGGCTCGTCCCTTTAACTGGAGATAATAACGACACCCAGTGCGAAGGTTGTTTTGTGACTCGGTGAGGGTGACGCGAGAGACAGGCCGTGGCTAGTAGGGCTAGTGGCGAGTGCCTCTCTACACCGTGCCCTACGCACCTCTCCTGTCTTGGCCCAGTCCTGACCTTGGGAGTAGGGGTTGCGATCACCATTTTGCAGGTAAGGAAACTGACCGGTGGCTCAGCTGGCAGTAAGTGGCGGAGTGGGCATTAGAACCCAAGTCCTGCTGGGGCCAGGACTAGGCACTTGCCTCTCTACTCCATGGGGCTAGAGAAGACTCCCCTGAGGGGATTGCTCCCCACCTTGTCACTGGCAAAGGGTGTCCCCGCTTCCCACGGAATTTATGGGAAGTCTGTGGAAATTATTCCCATAACCTCGTAGGTGGGTCTGTCAAGAACTGTTATGTCAGCTGGGGCTCCTGAGGGAAGCCATCTGTCTTCCAAAGGGCTGTGACAGATTCCTTAACGTGGCATGGCCTGGGTTAAGGAATAAGCTTTATGGGGAATCAGACACTCTGTAGGCCAAGGGCAGCAAGACGACACTCTTCCAAAATCACTGTCACCTCTCAGAGAGGAACACCGGGCCCAGGGCACCTGCCAGAACTCGAGTGGGCTCTGAGTCCACGAGGGACCCTCCCCACCACTCTCCCTTCTCGTGGGGCAGGTGTGAGGAGTGGTCGTGTCAGTGTGGAAAGACACAAGGATTTAGGCACCAGACACTCCGGAATGAGAGACTGACTGTTTACTAGAATTCTCTGGGAAAGGAGTAGCCCTGGCCCTGGGAAGCTTGGGGCCCTTGAGATGTGACAGAGCCCTCTGCCAAAAGGAGGAGCCACCTGTCCCACGAGCCGCTCAGCTTGTGTGCACTTGCCCGCCGCCCCGGGTCCCGGCTAGCTCCCTGTCCTGGTGGCGCAGGCCGGCGCTGGGTCACGTTAGGACAGCCCTGCTCCCTGGCTGCATCCAGCAACCTCTGAGCGCTTGTGCCTTGTCACAGGCAGAAAGTTCAGTCACCGGGGGTTCTGGTCTACTCCTGCCTCTCCGGTCACAGCCAGCCACCACCGGCGGGGGACCAAGCTCGCCTGGGCTCTCCCCACACCCACTGGCCCTCATCCCGGCATCCCTGTCTCTCAGGCTTGCTTCCTTATACATGTGCATCACTCCCTCACCCATTTCACTGGCCAGGTACTCTCTGGGGTCTCCCGAGGTCCCATAGCAGCCTCCTGCCACCTGCCAAGGCTGTCCTTCTTGGGGGCCACTTGGCCTCTCTTCCATTCCCATTTTCCTATGCCCTTCGAGACTGGCCCCTCGATGGCAAGCCCACACGGCCTGTCCATCATGGCTGACCAGTGTCCCCTCACTGTCCGTCCGCACCCCAACGAGGAGGGCAGGAGGGAGGACCCAGGCTCTGAGGATCCCACGGAAGGGCAGAGGATTGGGGAGAGGAGAGGGAGCAGAAGATGAGATCGCACAGCTCGCCAGGGCCAACAGGAAGGAAAGGAGGCCAGGACCCCAGGAAAAGATGTGAGGGAAGGTGTTTACCCCCACCAGTGACCACCCTCCCTATATTCCTCACAGATCCCCAGTCTGGAGGCAGAAGAAAGCCTTCCTCCTGTTGGGATGAGGCCAAGGCAGGAAGGCCATGAACACAAAGCCAACCCTGGTCCTCTCTGGTTGAAGCCACCCCGTGTCCAGTCCATGTTCTTAGACCTTCGACAATGAGCAGTAGCTTTGGAGCCAAACCTGAGTTCAAATCCAAATCTTCACATTTGCTCACCGAGCAGGTGGCTTCCTTCTCGGGACCTCAGTTTCTTCATCTCTAAAATGAGGGAGTTGCTGATTTTGAAGTTCCAGTCCAGTTGTAGAGTTTTAAGCTTCACTACCCATAACTGCAACACTCCTCACAGCGCCGCTCTAAGCTCGGCGCCTGCTCAGGAGCACGAGAAGGTGGGGCGCCCGTCAGCCCCACTGACGGAGGAGAAATTGGGAGCTTCGGAGAGGGAAGGGCCTGGCTCTGAGTCTCTCGGGCAGCAGGGGACAGAGCCAGAAGTGGAAGTCAGGCGGTCTGTCTCCACGTTCAGGCTTTGGCTCCCTCGTTCCACGCCCTCCATTTCTAATAAAACTCAGATCCGGGACAGGGAAGCAATGATGCCTCCCCAGCTGGGCCAAGAGGCGAGGTGTGGTCTTCCAGAAATCAAGGTGCGAAGCCCTCTGTTCTGACTCAAGCACCACAATCCGGAGAATCCCCCTGAGACCCAAGTCCCCCACCCACACCGCAAACCATCGCCACAGGCCATCTTTCCAGCCGAACAGAAGAAAATAGGGGAGAACTGGCCGCACAGCCCCGCCTGCAAGGTTGGGAAAGCTCAGCAGCAGCACCGTCCTTCTTCCCCCTTCCCTCCGTGCCGTCAGCCTGGCCAGTCTCCACTTCCCACCAGAGCCAAGCGGGGACCCCAGGTTCCGTGCCGTCCTAAAGGAACCCCGTCTCGGTCGAATCCCCTCGGCGCTGTCACCCCCCGGCACGGACAGAACTGTGCCCCCTCCGCGGTTCATTTCTTGGAGCCCTCGTCCCCAGTGTGCCTGTATTTGGAGATAGCACCTTATGGGGGTGAGGCTGTGATCAGACAGGACCAGTGTCCTTGTGAGAAGGAAGGCACCCACAGGGAAAGGGCCGCGTGAGGTCCCAGGGGTCATCTGCGAGCAGAGGGCAGAGGTCTCACCAGAGAGGTCTTTGATCTTGGACTTCCAGCCTCCAGAGCCACAAACAAATAAATTTCTGGGAAGTCACCCAGTCCGAGGTATCGTGTTATGGCTGCCCTCGGGGGAAGGCACACCCGCAGACACAGTTCTCTGTGTCTGTGTAGCATCCTTCCCCATGTTTACTGTAGTAAATATTTTTAACATAACATTTGCCATTTCTCCTAGGTTTAAGTGTACAGTTCAGTGTCAGTAAGCACATCGGCACCCCCGCTCAAGCTTCCCCTCCCCTGTCCCCAGAACTTCTCAGCATGGCAGACGGAAACTGTGTCCTCAGTAAATACTAACCCCCCCGTTCTCGTGTCCCCTAGCCCTGGCAACCACCACTCTCCCTTCTAGCCGTACCAATCCGCCGTTCTAGGGGCTGTGTGTCACGGAATCATACGGTAGTTGTCCCTTTGTGTCTGGCGTATTTCACCCAGCAGTGTTCTCAAGGCTTACCCATGTATGTGTCAGAATTTCCTTCCTTTGAAGGCTGAATCATATTCCATGTATGCACAGACCATCATTTCTTTGACCTGTTCATCCAATGCTATTCATCCATTCCCATATTTTGAGAATTCCAAAGGGATTTCATTATCCCCTCGTTCACAATGCTGTCTCTGGTGGTTTCTTGACACATCCGAGGTCAAACCCAGACTTTTCTCTGGGGCCTCCAGGCTGTGCTAGATCTGCCCTCTGCATTCATCTCCTGAACCTCCGGTCTCCTCCCTGCGCTGCACCCCAGCCACCGGGCCCTGCTGTTCCTACTGGCACAGCGCGCTCTGCCTCTGGAGCCTCGAGGTTTCGGTGACCTCCCCCGGACACCATGTCCGATCTCACCTGTATCTGCCCAGCACATCCCCTCCTGCCCAGCCCCCACCTCCTCATCCCACCACCCCTCACACACACACACACACACACACACACACACACACACACACACCAGGCACTTTCTGTCTACTAATGCTGCTTTGTTTTTCCACATAGCACTTCCTGCTCATGCAATGACATTACCCATTGATTCACCTGTTTCCGGTCTGGCTCGCCCACAAAGAGCTCAGTTCCATGAGGCAGGGGCTGTTTTGGCCATTGCCGCTTTCCCAGCAGTCGGTGCAAGGCCTGGGACATAGCAGCACTCAGTGGAGGCTGAGGGGTCGACAAGGCAGGTGAGAAGCCCAAGGCCCAGGGAAGCCCACCCAGCAAGCAGGCTGCAAAACTGGCCTTGTATCCGGGCCTCTGAATTCTCGTCCCTTTCCCCAAAGGCTCTGCTCTACCTTCCTGTTAAAGGTCCTGGTTCTCTATTCCACCTTCCGATGTCTGTCTGTCCATCCACACTTACCCTTTAGCAAAGCGACCTGTGATCCTGAGACTGGACACGAGGGCTGGAGCCATCTGTCTGGCTCTTACCCCCGACTCTGAGAGCCCCTTCCTGTCACTGCAGCTATGGCCCCTTTAGTCAATCTTTGGTTTATTCTTCCTATGGAAAGAGCGGAGTGTTGCCACGGGGCAAGGACTGGTATTATTTTCCCTTCTGCCCTCTGCTCCGTTCAGCTGGGAGGCTCCTCTGTAAGCGTGTGAAGTGACCATTCCTGGGCAAAAACGTCTGGGGGCTGTAGACACAGCTGGCCTCCCTGCCCATGCTCTAGCTCCTGGGGATCCAGGGCCCTCTGGGAACATGATTTCGGGGGTTCACTAGACTCCAAAGCCAACCTTTACCCTCTGGAAACTGTTCGACCTTTGGAAGTCCCGTCACTTCTTTGAGTCTTACTTTCTGCTAGAAAGTAGACATGATACTATCAATCTTGCAGGTTTACTGAAGCAATGCACTTAAGGGTTCCATGCAATGCTGGGTCATATAAAGATCTCAACACATGATGACCTGCTTTTATTTGTGTGTTATTGTTGGTTAGAAGAACTGAGGTTACGTCTCCTCTGTATAATAGTCAAACCTCCTGGGTCTCAGAAAATGGCTGGTTGATGGAAAGCATCACATGGGATGAGTGTCTGAGACTCCTCCAGCACTCTCTTCACCTTCCCTCTCCCTGCCTAGAAGCAGAGCATCAGTGGCAGCGAGCCTTATTCTAGGCAGATGGGACAGGAGGGTTATCATCGCATTTGAGAATGAGCTTAGCATCCAGAGCCTTTAAAACCCATTCAGTCCATAGGGCACCTGGGGTGGCTCAGCCAGCTAAGCGTCTGCCTTCAGCTCAGGTCGTCATCCTCCCTGCTCAGCTGGGAGTCTGCTTCTCCCTCTCCCTCTGCCCCTCCCCCCACTTGTGCGCGCTCTCTCTCTCTCTCTCTCTCTCTCTCTCCATGCTCTCTGTCTCAAATAAATAAATACAATCTAAAAAGGAAGGAACGCAGGAAGGCAGGAAGGAAGAAAACAAATGCCATTCAGTCCTGTCCTTCCCCAGTCCCTGCCCTTTCGTAATGAACAGCCTTCACCTTGTGAAAAATAGGAAGTATGGAAATGAAACCTTAGCTTCATAAGCCTGCGTGTTACAACATCTCTTGTGGCCTGGGTCCAATTCCCCTAAGAACGCCTCTACCCTGGAGAGGGGGAGCTGGACCCCAAATCTCAAAGCCTCAGCGCACGTGGGCTCTGGCGGGACATTTAGCAATATTTGGTGATCTGAAGGCCAGAAACTACAGAGGACCTGCCACGGCCCGCTGGCCTGTCGCACGGGCACTGTGGCGTGGAAGGCAGGCCCGGGGCTCCCCAGCGCTAGCCAGCCCCTGCGCATCCTAACTTGGACCCTGACGTCCTCCCCAGGGAGCTGCTGAGAGCCCGATGGTGGCCAGCATGAGAAAGGAAGTCAAGGCCACTAGGCAAGTGACCAGCGTGAGACCCCTAACGCTCCACCCCCAACCCCTGCTGTGTCCAGATGGGGAAACTGAGGCCAGAGCAAGGAACACCCTTGAAGTAGGTACGTTGAGGCAGAGTCTGGGGGCTGGCAGCAGGGAGCACCAGGATGAAGAGCGAGCCAGAAGGCAGATGGCCAGCGAACAGCCCTTGTTCTTCAAGTCCCCACAGTCAGTGACTTCGGCTGAGACAGGACACCTCTCCGGCTCTGACCTTGTGCCTTCTTCTCTTGACCTTGTGTCTTCTTCTCTAGCATGGCTTCCCGAGTCTCTCTCCCATGCCCTGGCTCGTCTCTTAAGTTCCAGGCCTGTAGGAGACTCCCCAGGTGAACCATGAGCTCATGGAGGACAGGGGCCATATCTTAGTTATTTAAGAATGTCCAGTACCCAGCATGAGGCCTGGTGCAGAGTAGAGGCTCAAAGGATAGAAGAAGAAAAAAAAGGAAGGGAAGGAGGAAGGAAGAGAGGGAGGAAGGACAGGTCTTAAACCCTTCTGTATGAATGTCTTCCTATGCCTGTACTCCACCCTTATAAAAGCAAAGCAGAACTCTCTCTCACCTTCTCTCTGTTTCTCTATGCCCCCAGTCTCACATCCTGAAGTTATCTCGCTCACTAAGTCCTGTGGATCATTTCTGGCCAGCATTTCTCCCGTCACTGTCTTCCCCTTCTCAGCACTGTCCCTGAAGGCCACACCGTCACCACGTCCCAGCTGCTTTGCTGCTGAGGCCCGAAACCTGCACGTTCTGCTGTCTCCCCTTCTCCTGCCCCTCTGCACCATGACCAGACAGAGACCGGGGCCCTCCAGCTCCTCCCCCCCCGGGAGCCGACCTCTCGAACCCTGTTCTAAGCAGGTGGTCAGAGATGTGCACAGAGACTGGTACATTGGGGGGGGGGGGCTCAGCATGGGTATTACATTGTAATGTGAACCATCGGAGACCAGCTAGACTCCAGTTCAGAAGGGCTCATCTATCTGATAGAGCAATATTAAATCTTTGAAAAATTATTTTGAGGACTACTTAAAAACAAAGAGAAATGCTCTTAACATAATATTAGGTAAAAAAAAATCAGGATACAAAAGTATATTTACAATGAGGGTCTAATCTGTGGATAGATATGTGTACAGAAAAGAAATAAAATAGAAATAGAAAAGAAATAAATTGAAGTCTTAGCACGGATTTCAGCTGGACTTAAGGGCTGTGTTTTAAAGTTCTTCTTAATACTTATCTCTGTCATCTATGCATGTATATTTAATCAGACCATAAAGAAATCAGTTGCTGAATATACATCTGCAGGTTTTCACTTCTGGAGACCTTCAGTGACAGCTATGCTTTCCTACCTCGGTGTGCAGCCTTCCTATCCATGCTGGAGCACGCCCTGAACTTCTAGGCCTGGCTCTCACGGCCACGGCCTCAGCCCTCTTGCTGCTCAGGGCTCCCTGCCTTCGTCCGCCTTCTCCTCCAGCCAGACGGCTTCCCACACGGTTTCCAAACCAAACTTGCATTTTATGTTCTTGAACCTCACTCTCCAGTGATTCATTTTCTTAGAGATTATTTATTTGCTTATTTGAGAGAGAGAAAGAGCACGCCGAGGGGGAGGAGCAGAGGCAGAGGGAGAAGGAGACTGCCTGATGAGAAAGGAGCCCGGTATGGGACTCGATTCCAGGGTCCTGGGATCATGACCTGAGCCGAAGGCAGACGCTTAACCCACTGAGCCACCCAGATGCCCCTCTAATGATTCAGAACAACAAATACACGGACACATATAGAGAGACAGACAGATAAAGGAAGGAATACAAATACAGCAAAATATTGACAGCAGTTTGGGAACCAAGTACATGCTCCTTGCAGTAAATTGCAACACTTTTATAGTTAGACACTTTTAAAATTAAAAACGGGGGGAAATAAAGGAGCAGTATAATGTCATGGTTAAAGATATAGGCTCCGCTGTGAAATAAGCTAAGTGTTTTTCTTTTTTTTAAGATTTTATTTATTTATTTGACAGAGAGAGGCACAGCCAGAGAGGGAACACAAGCAGGGGGAGTGGGAGAGGGAGAGGCATGCTTCCCGCTGAGCAAGGAGCCCGATGCGGGGCTCAATCCCAGGACCCTGGTATCACGACCGGAGCCGAAGGCAGACGCTTAACGACTGAGCCACACCGGCACCCCAATAAGCTGAATTCAAATCCCAGTTTTACTAATAGGGCAGCAGTGACCTGAAGCAAATTGCTTACTTTGTAGGTCCCAGTTTTTTTGTTGGTAAAACAAGGATAATGGAAATCATAGTGTATTTCTGTTCTACAGCTGCCTGGAGAATGAAATAAATGTGTACAAAGGGCTGGGTGAAGAGTCTGGCACACACTTGAGCAAGGTGAACTCTTAGTACTAGTGTTAAATACAGAAATCAGATTCTGAACAGTGATGTTATCTGTGATACCTTCTACCTCCCGCAGCAACTCGACCCTCGCTTAACTGAGTGAAGTGCTGGGGTTTGGAAATCTTTTGCTTATGTGATTCTCTTCCTACCTCTGGCCCAGAGCTGCCAGAATATAGTACGGTTCCACCGGCATCTGTACCTCCAAGTCTTAGCACAGCATCCGGCACCAAGGAGGCAGCCAATAAGTGCACAAAACCCCAGATCAGGAACTCGAAGGACTCAGGTTGCGCTTTTAAGAAAGTCCTTATCATCAGATCCAAGTTGTAATTTTGCTGATGCGGCCACTCTATTCCCCTGGGCTTCCTGGAGACGGGGCATCACCATAAATTAGCTGTGGATATAGATGTCCTGCAACTGGCATAGCAATGCAATTTAATTTCCAATTAAGCCTGATTTCTGAGCCAAGGGATTTGCCTGCCTCACACTTGGAGGATTATCCCAGCCAGATCTATTGTTGTCAATGACGATGCTTCTCCCAGGAAGAGGACTTTCACAGAAACTGGTCCATGGCCCCTGGATGGTTCACCCAGGCTGGGATGTGCCCCCTCGGGGATGTGGCCCGGGTACACAGGCATTGCTTTTCCTCAGGCCCTAAGTTCATACAAGTATATTCAAGAAAGTTCAACCCAGAGACAGAAAGTTGGTTGGCGGCTGATGTGTTTATGATGGGGTAGAGCTAGAAATGGATTGGGGGGGACAAGAGACAGCAGCACTCGTGAGAAAGAGAAGTGGGAAGTGGCTAGTAAGGAAAGGGAGCAGTAGAAAGTTCTCTGGGCTCAAACAGAGAAGAATCTGTATAATCAGAGGAAAGAGACATGTTTGCTCAAAGAGAGAGTGAGCATCCTTGGGGCATCTTTTACGTGTTCGTCACAAGCAATCTGTGAAACGAATGACGTTAGGCTCGTTTTCCAATTGAGGAAACTGAGACTCGGGGAGATTAAATAAACTACCTGAGGTCCCAGCCCAGCCAGATTCCAGCTCTCACTTTTCTGAGTTTTCTGGCCTATAGGTTCCCTCTCCAAAAACAAATAAAATATATAACTCAGAGCCATGAGAATAAGGTCATGTGAAGCCGAAACTTACTTCCCAAAAATGTAAGAATGAGAAAAAAGCTTTTAGAGCATGTTCTGAGAGAGAGCGAAACTAGCTGATGGCTGAGTCTACTCCGGGCAAATAATCCAATGGAGAGCCAAGCAGAACCCACCTCTGTTTGAGTTTGTTCCCATCTCCCCGAAAAGGAGTGGGATCTGAGGACTGGGAGTGATGACCCAGGATGGCTAAGAGGCTCATGGGAGGTCAGGAGCTCACAGGACTCTGGCAGCTCCAAATCAATGAAGTTCTGGCTTGTGGCTCAGGGAATTTCAATGGAGGGCGTAACTAACAGGCTTTAAAGACACGCATCTATAAGACGTTTCTAAGAATATGATTAACTGAGTAGCCAACAGAGACGCAGAAAAATTACTTAAATACCAAGAAGAGTCACGTGGCCCAATCTTTATTAATGATAGTAAGAGAAGCTTGTAAAGTTATGCATAAATAAGCATGCTTGTCACCTCCTGGGTGAATTCTAGAGCAGCCGAGTGGACTATTAGACCAATGGTTTGGGAGCAAGTGGGAAAGAAAACAGGATCACTGAGGGAAACATGGGGTCCTTGAAAAAGAGCCATGTCTGACCAGCCTCTCTTCCATTCTGCTTTTTCATAGAGTGACCAATCCGGGGACTACTGTGGCCCCCGGGCGTGCCTGGTTCCCGCCCCATGTTTGATGGGCTGGGGGCTGGGCGGTGATGGAGTTGAGCTTTGTGTGGACTGCTGGGACCCTGTCTGTCTTAGTGCCCACGTCAGAACCTTGGCAGGGCTTTCTAGATACTTATATTTGGACGTTGACCTCCCTTTGTTCTTTCTGCAGAGGTGTGGTTCCGGGGAGCCAGCAGAAAGCCGGGGGGCTCTGTAGGAAGGTATCTGGAAGCATCCCATAGCCCCCCAGTCCTGACTGTGCTCTCTGCTCGGCATTTTCCGTTTTGGATACAGAGCGGAGACTGCGGGGCAGGAATCACAGAGCTTTGAGAGAGAGGTCTGAACTCGTGCCGTCCAGGTCTGAATCCCGGCTCTGCGTTTGACTAACTTCCGATCTTCGGCAAGTTAAGTCCCTCCCCTGTGCCTCAGTTGCCTCATTTAGGCAGTGAAGACAGCAATAATAACGTAAAGGGTACTGTTGGGGTGAAATGAGCTGTGCACACAGCAGTCATAGCCTGGCCGACAAGTGTTCGACAGGTGTCAGCTCTTCCACTAGTAGGGATGACACGTTCTTCTACAGGGAGGCCTTCGCTACACATGTCCCTGAAGGAAGTGGCTGCCTCCCAGTAGGATGAGTTACTCACCAAAAGGATGTTAATGTAGATTGTCACTAAAGAGGACTGTGGTAGGGAGGATCCAAGCCCCAGATTAGAAAGTGGGGAAGCATTAGATGATCTTTAAAAAAAAAAAAGGTTTATTTATCTTAGAGAGAGAGAACTGAACGCGGGGGAGAGGCAGAGGCAGAAAGAACCCTCAGGCAGACTCCCTGCTGAGCGCAGAGCCCGACAAGGGGCTCGATCCCAGCGGCCCAGGATCATGAACTGAGCCGAAATCCAGAGGCAGCCAGCCGCTTCCCAGAGGGGGCCACCCAAGCACCCAGCCCTAGAGGATCTTAAAGAAACACTGACCTTCAGAGAACATGAGTTTGAATTAGAATAGGAGGAATCAAAGAGGAGTCAAGGAGCAGGGGCTCCGGGATTGACACAGGAGGGCTCAGCTCAGACCCTCACAACCGTCTCCCTGGGAGTGGGGAGAGAAGGCATTCCTTGAAGCTGCATGTACTTAGCAAGCCCTTGTGCTTAGTTTATGGATATCAGAAAAGTTATGGGAGATTAACTCCCCAAATTATGGGAGATTAAAGACGCTGCAACTGAGGGAGGAAGTGCAAGCCTTTGGGTAAATCCCCATTTTGTCCATGGTCAGCTGGAAGTTGTAGGCTTTGCATCTATATCCAGCCCTTCGCCATCTCTCAAATCTTAAGGAAGTTGAATGAGGATCATCTGCTTTATATGAGTGGGAAGGGAGAGTTAGGGAAATCTAGAAAGAAGCTGAGCATCTTAATATTATTGTGAACAGTTCTGACCTTGCAAACCTCCTCTCTGAGAACCTCTATGCCAGACTGGGGTGAATTTCTGTCTTTCTGATCTTGCTTCAATCTTTCCCTTTCCCCCTCATGTGAAAAGGCAGCCACCGATGGGGTACAGGTTAGGTATACTTTGTTCAAACAGCATATTCCCAAATATTTCATATAATTCAAAATTCCCTAAGTGTGATTCTAATCCAAAAGATGAGATATTTTTATGCACCAGCCTGTGTTGTCAATTAGCAATAAAATGAATGCAGTTTACAATCCACTCACTTGAGAAACAAATTTTAAAATTTGGAGAAATTTTAGGGGCACCTGGGTGGCTCAGTGGGTTAAAGCCTCTGCCTTCAGCCCAGGTCATGATCTCAGGGCCCTGGGATCGAGCCCCGCATCGGGCTCTCTGCTCAGCAGGGAGCCTTGTTCCCCCCACCCCTACCTGCCTCTCTGCCTGCTTGTGATCTCTCTCTCTCTGTTAAATAAATAAAATCTTTAAAAAAATAAAATTAGGAGAAATTTTGGATAAATTGTTGATGGGGTGAGGCTAGAATCATTTCAAGAAGTCACAAAAAGGTTTTATTACTATTTTATATTGCATTATTCTGAATTTGTGTAAGTTAGGTTCTTCACTGTGAAGAAAGAGGCCCTTGATAATGGTAGGAGAGGGGATGAGAAAAGTGGCAAGAAGGGAAATCTCCTTGAAGGCAGGCACTGGGTCTGATTCACCTCTACCCTCCCCACCCTCTGTCTCCGAGCCCCACAGCGTGGGCCGAGTTCCAGGGGAGGGATACGGGAGGGCAAGCCGGGTGCATCTCTCGAGGTCTGAGTCACTGTGAGATGAAAAGCAAAAACGGTGGAAACATGAGATGCTCATTAGCAGTGATTTATTAGGGACTGATGAGGGCTTTCTGCTCCTGGGCATCCATTATTCCAAAAAACATTTTTCCTCGGTGTCTAACTTCTCATGCTTAAATGCTCATTATTTCATGGTCGTCCTGTCTTTGGAGTTCTGTAAGCCGCAGGCAGATGGAGGCCAGACTTATTGCCAGGAGAAGGGCATCTGTCCCAAGCCAATGAAGGTCAGCATCAATAATGCATGGGGGGCGCCTGGGTGGCTCAGGGGGTTAAAGCCTCTGCCTTTGACTCAGGTCACGATCTCAGGGTCCTGGGATCGAGCACCACATCGGGCTCTCTGCTCGGCGAGGAGCCTGCTTCCCTCTCTCTCTAAGTCTGCCTCTCTGCCTACTTGGGATCTCTCTCTCTGTGAAATAAATAAATAAATAATCTTTAAAACAATAAATAAAGATAATGCACGGGCCAGTGGGGGCTGGGGACTGGGGCCGTCCGCCCTTCAGCTGAGTCTGCTCAAGTACTGTGGTTGACAGTCTGCTCTGTAATCACACAGCCCAGAGCTTGATTCCTAGCTCCTCACCTGCTATATGGATAACCTTGGCCGTTGACCTCTTAGAGCTTCAGTTTTTCATACTATTATATGGCACTTACCATGTGTCAGTTACTATTCTAGGAAGCTTATAAAATAACCAATTTAATCCCAACAATCCTAAGAGGGAGATATTGTTAGTTCTTATTTTGCAAATAAGGAAATTGAGGCACAGAGAGGTTATTTGCCCAAAGTCACCCAGCTAGGGAATGGCAGGCTCAGGTATTTGAAGCCAGGCCGTCCTCATTCAAGTTCACATATTTAACCACTGTCCTGTGTTGCTTCTCCTCCTCGCTGAGGTAGGCCTGAATTTTTACAAAGCATACCGCTTAGGACAGTGCCCAGCATGTAATACCTAAGCACCAATAAATGCAGGCTAACATTATCAGTGGTGTCAGGGCTTCTGGAAGTTTCTGAGTATTCAGTTCCTTCCATTCTGGCCACCTGCCATGTGCCAAACCTTTATTCAGCCCTCCCCCACTACCCAAAAGGAGGAGTCGCTTTTTTTTTTTTATAGCTGAAAGAACTGAGAATCGGAGAGATGGAATCTGGCAGAGGCAGAGACAAGATTTGTACCCAGCCGCAGTGGCCAGAATCACGGCTCCAGAAGGAACTTCGGAGACACCAGCCTAGGCTCACGTCCAGCTCAGGACTTGCCCCGGGAAGCCATCAGTTATCTGTTGTGAAAGGCCCGCTGACAGGGCACTGGTTCTCTACACCAGTGGTTCTCACGCTTGAGGGTGTGTCCGAAGCCATGCAGCCATTGTGAAAACAGAGTACTGCCCCCCTCCTCTGGCTGCCCCCCCACCCCACCCCACCCCACCACACCCCCTTGGGGTTTCGGACTGGGAAAGGCTGGAGCCAGGGCCTGAGAATGTGCATTTCTCCCAAGGCTCCACAGAATGCTGCTGTCGCTGCCCCAGGGACCATACTTTGAGAACCACTGCTCTAGGAAGCCTTCTTGGAGTAGGAATGGCAGAGACGATGGCATGCTCCCATTACACCCTTCTCAAGGGGGAGACAGGCTTCCCTCGCAGAGCCAGTGCCATATACTTACCTGCTTTATAAATTATAAATCCTCATCTGTGTGGTTCCCTTCCTTCCATAGAGGGTTCTTAAAATTGTATATTCTCAAAAGCCTGCCTCTGATTGGAGCCTGATCCCTTCCTAGGCCACTTCCACAGCTTGGTGATATGAGGCTCACCCTTCCAAATCCTTCCAAAATAATGTCTATTGTTGCATTTGTGATTAAAAACAAACCCAATGAGGGGCACCTGGGTGGCTCAGTCAGTTAAATGTCTGCCTTTGGCTCGGATCATGATTCCAGGGTCCTGGGATTGAGCCCCACATCGGGCTCCCTGCTCAGCAAGGCATCTGCTTCTCCCTCTCCCTCTGCCTCTCCCCTCCACCCCAGTTTGTGCTTAACTCTCTCTCTCAAATAAATAAATAAAATCTTTAAAAAAATGAAGAGAAGCATATGTGTTTAAAAAAACAACAATGAAACCACACCTTCCTGCTGCTGAAAATCTAGAAATGTACCGAAGATAAGAAGAATGAGAAAGAAAATTAAAATTAACCACCATACCCAATTCCCAACCCCACTGTTAATATTTTGATATATTTTAGTGTATTTTTATAGCTTCTTGTGATATATATATATGCACATTTATTTTTACTGAGATATTACACTAGTTTCAGATGTACAGCATAATAATTTGGTATTTATATATATTTTACAAAATGACCACCGTAAGTCTAGTTAACATATGTCACCATACACAGTTACAAATTTTTTTTCTTGGGCTAAGAACTTTTAAGATTTATTCTCTCAGTCACTCTCAAATATATAGCACAGTATGGTTAACTATAGTCACCATGCTGTCCATTATATCCCCAGGAGTTAGGTATTTTACAACAGGAAGTTTGTACCTATATTAGTTAATAATATTGGAATAAAAACATACATGGCACCTAGTGTCCTACAAGCCAATTCTAAATGTTCTCTATACATGGGAGTTGCTATGGTTTTCTTTATGGAATTCAAAGAAGAAAGTGAGATCTCCCAAGGATGACAAAGGTAGGCCCTTGAGCTGACCATGGGACGAGCATCATTGGCATCAGTGGGCTGGTGGGTGGCACGGCAGGAAGTTGGTTTCAGTCAGGGGAGCGGGGACAGGTCATGGGAAGCTGTTTCCACCTGGCCTTGAGCTCTCTGAAGCACCAGGAACCAGTGCACAATCTTAGTCAGGAGTGACATGAAAAAGGGACTTTCCAAAGCTCATCCAGGTAGCAGGGGTTGTTATGGGCCGGAGGGGAAGGGTGAGAAGGCAGGGGGAGCGGGGAAGGGGACCGAAGGAGAGAGCAGCCCGGGGGCCCACCCGGGCTCCAGCAGCGGAGGCGGCTCTGTGGCATGGACGGGCCTACTTCTGAGCCGCCAGGATGGAGAGGGACTGGTTGATCTTCACCATGGCGATGATGAGGAGACCTCCAGTCAGCAGGAAGGTCGGCCAGAAGAGAGAGAAGAGCAGCATCCGGGGCCCATAGAGGCGCTGGTACAAGACAGTGGTCTTGTTCTCCCGAGTGGTTAAGAAGCAGTAGAAAATCTGTGTCTCGTGGAATGTGGCCCTGACCTTCTCCACATCGGCCCGGGCCGCTTGGTAGTTCTCCAGGCTGCCTGGGATGTAGGAGCACTGCAGGGGGGAAGGCGAGAGCACCGTGAAGGTGGAAATCCCGGTTTCTCTGGGAGAGAGGAGGGGCAGGCGTGAAGTAAAGAAAAGTGTTGGCTTTGGAGTCGGGCCCCCGGGTGGGAGTGAGGTCTGCCGAAAACTTGTCAGGCTGTGCCCTGCGTGGTTCCAGAGGGTTCCTTCGCAGGGTCACGGGTGAGCTGCTACCAGGAGGCAGGGGCCCAGCTGGAGTTGGGGCTCTGCTTCCGTCGGCTGTAGGACCTGAGGCCAATTGCTTACCTCTCTCAGCCTTGTTATCTTATCTCTTGAAGGGATTAAGAACAGAATGTGTTTCAAAGGACATTATTAAAGAACGACTTCAAACTTAACTCACCCATGAGTGACACAGACGGGGTGGGCTCTGTATTCAGATTCGGGGCAGGGGTCATACACTCAGTTTCCCACAGGGCACGTGCACGTAACATCCCCAGGTGAAGTGGGTCAGAGAAGAAGATGACAAGAGCCAGCCAACACCCGCCTTGTGCCACGGAGGACAGTCAGGGCCGGGGGCCGAGGGGGAGGGGTTACTGGTGAAATGGGGAGAGCTGGAAGCATCCAGATCTACAATTGTCACTTTGGACGCTGGATGCCATGAGATCCAGGAGACCTATGGTGGCCAGGCCTCCGACATTTCAAGAAAAACCAGAAAGCCGAATTTTAATGTGAACTCTCACAATTTTAAAATATTGGCAAAAATGTGACTTGCAAACCCTTTGAAGTCGAGTTCCGTGTGAGCCAGATAAAAGGTATTGGCAAGCCAGTTTGATACCGGGATTCGAAGGAAGGAGAGAATACATTTGAAAGAGCTTGTACGGATAGAGCATAGAACACACTAATTCTGACACCGACTGTTGTTATTAGGAGCCTCTGGCTTGGTCAGATGAGGTCTTGCTGGAAAGCTCTGCAGAGGAGGCACAGAGGGGAGACCCTGGTTTCATCTCTGTCCTGTGCCGGGAGGTCTGAGGGTTGTTTATGTGAGGTTCTGGAAGGTTCTACGAGGTGGTTCCCCCATAGCACCTGCAGCAGACTAGCTGGAGAGCTGGCCAGAGCACAGGTTCCTAATCACTCTGAATTACTGAGGGCGGAGCCCAGCAAACAAGTGATTCCTTCCTGCGCAATAGTTTGAGACCACTGACCTGGGACCGTCATGTCTGAGATCAAACTGGAGTGTTGAGCCGGCTTCTCCCTAGGCCTTTGTGGCTCCCTGGATTTGAGTGAGACCCTGTCCCCAAAGCTGCCTGCCCCGACAGCACTCATCCGGCAGTGAAGAAGATGCTTGCATCACGGTCCTGACAGCCTGGGAAGTGGGGGAGCTGTGTCTAGAGCTGGTCCCCAGCCAGCCAGGGAGCATCTGAGGCTGGGGGGGATCCGTCGCCGAGGAATCTGACCTTCAAAGTTGTTGGGTACTGCAGGGTCCCAGGGGCTGAACTCAGAATTCCGCGCTGAGGGGACTTGGCCTATCTCCCCCGGTGCCTCCGACTCTGACCTTGGGTAACTTACCCCATTGAGCAAAGGTGTGGCCTGGATGCAGCCACCAGGTCCAAGTCGTGGTGCCTCGGTGGGTGCCACCACCTCTCTGAGCCTTGTAAAATAGGTTTGTGAGGGTAGATGCCCGGATGACTTGGCATGGGGGTGGGACTAGAACGTGTGCTGCAGAAACTGCCCTGGGGTGCAGTGGGGTTGGGAGAGGCTGGCAACCTCAAGGGCAGGCAGGCCGCCCGCGAGCCAGGGCCTCCTACGGGAGCCACTTATGACTCCACTCCCTGCAGAAACCAGCACCATGAGCCCTCTTCGGGGTGAACGTGTTCCAGATAAAGCTCTGTCCTTCGGATAGGAACACAAAGGAGCTTCGAGTGTTCTGAGCCCAGGTGGGTGAGAGGCCCGGCCGGCCGGCCGGGAGCAGAGAGCACTGCCTGCCTTGGCCTTGGCTCTTACTATTTGCTTGCTGTTCAGGAAGAACACACTCACTTTTCATGAGGCTGAACCAGTGAGGTTTGGGGTAAAAGAGTGATTGCAGATGAGCTTAGCCCTTACCCCAATTCCCTTCCTTATGATGGACTTCTAACTTGAAAAAAAATCCCTCTTGAACACAAATGCCTAACCCCATGTTTGTGGGCGGGCTTCCTCCGCCTGCTTCCCTAAGGGTGCTGTGTTGTGTCCCTGCCTGGAACTCAACCCACACTTCTCCTTCCTGCTGCACTGTGTCCGCCGAGTCACTCAGACATCCTTAAAGACTATCATTTGAGGGAAAAAAAAATCAGCAAGGTGTTTGCTATAATCTTTTTTTTTAAATACGGGAACTAATTATTATCCGTAACTTGTAGCATTCTTCACTGAAGTTTTGTTTCGCTCAAAAAACAAACAGAAACCTACCGCAAACAGAAAGCTTTCTGCTTCCATCATTGGGTCGTGCGGAGTCCATCTGTGCCCCCCACCCCGCCCCACTGCCCCCCGCGTCAATGACTGCAGCACCCCTTCCAGGCCCATCTGTTCTAGGCCCTTCCTCCCGCCACGGCGTGGTCTCTGCCCGCCCCTCGCCAGGCAGGCTGTGCTCCTGTTTCTGTGTATCTGAGACCTACTTGATTTTGAAAGCCTGCCCCAAATGCTTCTCTGACACCCTCACCTTGCTATTGGCTGGAAAGAGCCACTCCCGCCCTTGACCCCATCATTTCCTCGGTTCCTCTCTGTGGCACGGATCCCGCCCCACTACATATTATTTCCCACGGGAGCTCTCCCCTCCTGAACCCAGAGCTCCTATCACAGGACATGCTCCGTGACTCCCGGATGAATGAGAGAATGAGGAAATGGGTACAGCCAGCTTGTATTTTCTGGAAGAAAGGATAGGATGGGGGGCTGAGGGAGCGGTGTGGAGAGGCAGTGGCGGGAAAATCTCCCAATTTTGGGAGAGGCCTCCAGAGACTGGCCTCCGGTTTCACCGAGTGGGGGCTGGTCTCAGGGGGTCTTCTCCGTGGGGACAGCTCTGGGTGTGGCATCTCATTTGACTCACCTTATAGAAGGGCCTGCCATCCACCTGACCCGGAGCTTGGCACACCCCCCAGCCTCCGACTTCACAGCAGCCCTTCAGCCCAGGCAGCGCCCGGGTCATCCGGCAGGTAGTGGCAGAGTGCGGACTCAAACCCAGGTCTGCCTGACGCCGGCCCAGAGGAGCTAAGCCTGTCTGGACCTCATACCACTCGTGGACCCTCGTTAAGTAGGCGCAGCTGTCTCAGCCTCCACGCCCCAGAGCGGGCATGGGGATTCAGTGAGGAAGAGGCCCACACGCCTGCCAGGGGCAAGGGGACGCATGCCCAACCCCCCACCCCACCCCCGGAGCCAGTACCTGCTGGTTCTGGTCCCGAGTGTCCTCCGTGTGGTACAGCACAGCCCACCGGCCCACAACTGACACGTTGACCCACAGGCACGGGTACTGGGGCACCTTCTTGCCCTCCAGCTCCTCCTGCTCCCTGATGTTGGTCTCAATCAGATGGCACGTGGATTTCTGGGTCCACACGCTGGAGAGACTGTGCAGACACATACAGAGGTCAGAACCTGGGTGGCACAGAGCATCGGGTTTAAACCCCCTTAGAGAGACCTAGGGCTTGGGACCCTCATCTTGCCGTAAGCACCCAGCACTAAAGGAGTGTGCCCGGTGTCTCTGGGTTCCAGGAAAGAACCAGAGGATCAGAACAGCAACACTTATCTGCTGCTCAGACCTCATCTACATAAAGGGTTCTTACCCTGGCTGTGGACCCCAAATCCCGGGGAACTTTTGAGAAGATTCCCCTGTCCCAGCCACACCCCAGAACAGGTGAATCAGAATTTCGAAGGTGGGCGAGGCTCAGGCCCTGGTATGTTTTTAAAAGCTCCCTGCCTTGACTCTGATAAGCAGCCAGACCCTGAGATCCCTTAGCCACAGCATCGTCGCCTTGCAGGGGGTGGGAAGAAAAGCTCAGGGAGGTCAAGCGGCTTTTCTGAAGCCGCATAGGACCCGCGAGCGGGTCTGGTTAGCTTCCGAATCTGTGCCTTTTCCCCTAAAAAGAACAGATGCAGGAGAGGCTTGATTTGGCCCAGGGCAGGGAGGCGGGTGGGGAGGGGGCTGGGCCTGGAGACACCAGGTCGAGGGCTCGCAGCTGTTCTGAACAGTGCCTCCCTTCGGGAAGATTCCAACCTGGAATCACTCCAGGGTTATAAAAAGTGACAAAGAAGCAGGCCCGGGAGAGGCTAACACGCTCATCAACACATCAGCGAATCAGTTGTGACTCATCTCGCATTTATCAGGCGGGACCCACGTTGCCAGATGGAGGGGCCGGCCGTCAGCGGCTGGAACACGCCCAGAGGCGAGGGTCGGAGACTTATCCTCAAAAAACACAGGTTGAGAGAGCTCTGCGGGTTTGTTCCAGAGAACGGATCAGGAACGTCACGGCTGTGCCTTTAAAAGCCCAAGTGGTTGACGTATCAGGGAGCAAGGAATGTTCTCGGAGATTCCAGGGCAGAGCTCCACAGAAGCAGCTTTTGGCTCACTGTAGACATTTCCTGCTTCTCAGAAAAGCCCCCAAATGAAATGGTATCTACAGTAAGGTCCTGAGCTCCCCGTCCCTTGAGATATTCAACAGCAGGCTAGACGCCCACATGGCCAGGAGGTTTCAGAGAGGGAACCAAATCGTGTAGACAAGCTCCTGGGATCCAACTCACGTTTGCTCTGATCTTTTGCTGCTTCTTGTGAGAAGGACCTCCTCTATCTGCTACCCCCAAGTCCCAGAACCCCACATGAGCGGGATCAGTCAGACCTACCCTCCCTGCCCTCAAACCCTTCACCCTCGGAATGAATGTCCAGCCCTTCCTGCCCGGTGTGAAGTCAAGGGGAGGGGTAGGAAGAAGGCTGGGCTTCCTGGCCGACCAGACTTGTCGGAGGGTAGCTGGAGGATGGGGGCAGGCAAGGAGAGTTCCACACCTTTTCTGGTAGAGGGGCAGCATGGTCGTGCCTAGGATATAGTAGGCGATGACCGCGCATACCACCATGGCCACGCCCAGGCAAAGGGCTCGAGTCTCTCCCCGCTTCTGGGCCATCACCAGCTTCTTCCCCATGTCCACTGCAGGCAGTGGTCATTTCTAGAGCCACAGAAAAAAAACAGACATGAGATCAGCACAGGCCGCCAGTAACCCACAGAAGGAGGGACAGGTAAGAGGGGAGGGTGCTCAATGGTCGACATCACCTCTAGTTTGCTATGGAGCTTTGCAGCTTCCGAGGCCTTTTTGATCCCATGTAAACCTCCCCTAAACTCTGAGAAGCAAGTGGTATCATCCCCATTCTACAGTTGAAGCATCTGCGGCTCAGAGAGGTAGAGTGACTTGTCCAAGGCCACACAGTGTGTGAGAGATTCAATAAAGGTTCGCAAGAGGTCCATATTCTCAGCCCTGGAATCTGTGAGTGGTACTTTACATGGCAAGGACCTTAATTTAAGGATCCTGGGATGGGGAGATTATCCTGGATTATCCATGTAGACCTCAAATGTAATCAAAAGGGTCTGTACAAGAATGAGGAAAAGGGAGCCGAGGCACAGAAGAGAAGGTGATATGACCCGGGAGGAGAGATTGGAGTGATGTGGCCGCATGCCAGGAAGCACGAGCAGCCGCCCGAAGCCAGAGGAGGCAAGGAACAGTAGATTGTCCCCTCAGCCTCTGGATACAGAGGGCCCTCCCAACACCTTGATTTCAGCCCTACCGACACCTCGCTGGCTTCCAGCACTATGTGAGAGGAGATTTCTGTTGTTTGGGGCACCAAGTTTGTGGTGATGTGTTATGCAACACTAGGAAAGGAATAAAGGAGATAAATGAATACAGTGGACAGTAGGGGTGGGACGTCTGACCACTTTCTCCCAGGACGCTCGTCTCAGAAAAACACGGAGCATTTCACAGTTTACAAATAATCCCTGAGCAAGGTTGCCTGGGCTGGGGGCAGCAAGCAGAGACGGGGCAGTGGGGCCCCCCTCCAGCCAGGAGGGCCAAGTGCCCCAAACAAAACCGGTTCTTTCCTGGAGCGTGGGGTGCACTCGACGAGCGGCCCTTGGCCTGTGCTCTACCTTCCAAGACCCTCAGTTCTCCCAGCCCCGGGCACTCCAGATGTTGGGAAGGCAGAGGTGCTGTGTGACCGGGTCTGAGATGTCAGGAGGAGAGGAGAGGGGAGGGGAGGGGAGGGGAGGGGAGGAGAGGGGAGAAGAAGAGGGGAGGGGGGAGGAGAGGAGAGGCTCTCCTGTCACAGAGAAGTCTGAACCCCTTGGGTTGCTCAGATCCCACCTGTCTGTGATGCTCTGATGAGAGTGTTACCTACACCCAGTGAGTAGCTTTGCAGAGTCCTTGCTCCTAAAACCTCACAGGATGAAAGAAGCGGGTGAGGATATGGGTGTGGATATAGGATTTAACAACCACGGTGAGAGCCTTCAGGCAGGAGGAAGGGTGGGCATTGCTGATGTCCCCTGAGGCCTGGACAGGAAGAAATGAATTGTAGCTCTAGTAGGAGGGATTTCAGTCAGACTCCAAGAAGAACTTCTTGCTTTTGAGAGTTGCTGAATACCTCTGGACTTTTCAGTTCTATCTTCCATTTAGAAAAGTCACTCAATGTCTGGGGTGAATTTAGGAGAGATGCAGAAAGGTGAAAGAAGATAGGACCTGGCATTTTGGTTGACATTCTTTTCCTTAGAAGGACGGGGCATAGAGGACAGTGTTCAAGGGTCTGAGGCAGTGTGGGGCAGGAAGGATCCTAAGTTCAGAGGATCGGGATCAAATCCTGACTTTGCCACTTAGCCACCGTGTGACCGTTAAACAAGAATAACGGTGCTGGCTCCAGAGAGTTCTGACAAAGATCAGGTGACATACTAAATATCACATATTGATCCCAGTGTCTGGCCCGACGCCAGCTCTCCGTAAATATGGGCTGTTACTATTAATGAAGGGAATCTGCAGGTTTGGAATAGACGTCCCCGGTGCTCTTGCTGAGCCTATTTTTGTCCCATCCCTCCCCTGGGGATATGGGCCTGGACGGGTCCTGCTCTCCAGGCTGCGTCCCTCCCTCCGGCTGCTCTGGAAGCTGGGACTTGAGTGCGAGGACACGGAGCTACTCGCGTGACCCAGCCATGCAGCAGGCCACCAGACCACGGGCCCAAACACCAGCAGGTCTCCTGTTGGGCGACACCACTGTCTGCCCCTCTGGAGCCCAGAATCGTGATGGACTTCCCTAGGAAGCGAGTTCCCACGGCCAGCCTCCCTCCCCCAAGCTCTCCCCTCTAGCCCCAGGCTTCGGGAAACCACTCCCCAAGTGCTCTGGTACTCACAGTTTCTGGTGCCCTGGAGTCTTCGGCAGGCAGAGACTTTTGGCCTGGCCCCCAGCCCCCACCCCAAAAGAGGCTGTCTGAGTTGCAGCAGGAGCCTTGGGCTCCCAGCCCATCTCTGGGAAAGCGGCCTCTGGTCCCCATCCGGGACAGGCCTCCATGCCCAAACATGGTCAAGTCTGAGCACACAGCCCCAGGACTTAAACTCCAGAGAGTCTGTCCCAAGCCCAGGAGACAAGAGCCGCTGTTACCCAGTTCCCCACACCTGCAATTTCCAGGGTCTGTAAGAAACAGATTTCAAACAACAAAAGACTGAGCAACACTGAGAAGCCAGGAAAGACCATCCTGGTACATTTAGAGACATTTCTTCATCACTCGGTCTCTCTGAGCTGGCAGGGAAGCCGGGAATAGGAAATGATTTTCCTTTTGTCGACCCAAGGGAGGGAGGAGGAGTTAGAGCTCTGAGGGGTTGGGCTTATCAGCTACTAGGGGGCTGGCATATCCCCACAGGAGCATCCAAACCCTCCTGAGTCTTTGGCACGTCCATGCTGTGTGACCCTGGGCAGGTCACAGCACCTCTCTGAGCCTCAATTTTCTCAACTATGTTGCTGGGATTTTTTTAAACTAACTTTGTTTAAGGTAATGATGAGTGTGAGGGATAATGAAGATTTGAGGCAGAGGAAGAGAAACCCACCTTTGAAAGCCCAGGCAAGCAGAAGCTGAAAGCAGTGAGGCCTCCACAGCTGCTCCAGGGAGGCCTGCACCCAGCCAAGTCCAGGGACAGCCTGCTCGGCCAAGCAGCCTCCCAGAGACTGTCGAAGTACCGTCTGGGGGCTCGGGCAGAGATTTGTTCCTCTCAATATGACCAGTGAGCAGCAGGGTCTTTGAAGGCCTTGGACCTCGCAGATAGATTGACAAGGAGGACACAGGGCCTGGAATGAAGCCCCAGAGAAGTGGTTTTCCAAGATGGTCCTAGGCCCGTCCAGGAGCCAGAAGAGTCCTTCTGGGGCCCATGAACTAATGCAAAAATGCTGGTCCTTCCTCTCGCCCCCCTGGGGGTGAAAGACACCGTGTGTGCCATAGAGCCACTTCAAGTAGGACCAAAGGGCTACTTGCTCATAATCGACTGAATGAGTTATTAAGGGTTATACATTTGGAATCTGTAAGCAAACATTAGCACTCTTCACAAGGTGCTTTTCCTCCCGGACGATGGAAACAGGCAAGGAAGGGGGTCTGTGAGCTCTTCTGCTGTCTGAAAGTGAGCCCCCCTCCCAAAAGCTGGGATAAGCTCCGTTCTCCAGGGGATGTGGAGAAAAACTCAGGTCCCTAGCTAGCTGTGGGGCTGCAGTGGAAGGGCAAGGAAATAACAATGCTACAACAATAAAGACTAGCGCTCTGCATTAACACAGGCTGTTAGAAATCACAAAATACCTTCCCAGCTCCAAACTACCAACACCCCATGGTAACGAGCACTGCTGGCTCTTAACAATCTATTCAGGTAGAGATTTTTCTACCCATTTTATAGATGCGGTAACTGAGGTTCAGAGGGGTTAAATAAAGTGCCCAGGGCATGTTACTTTGTATCTCTAAACCTAAGTTTGTCCATTTCTAGAATGGAGACAATTATAGCTCTCCTCAGTGTTTTTGAAAAACAAGAGATCACCTAAGCTACCTCACGGGCAGATTGTATTTTCCAAAGACGCCCGAGCCAACATGCAGCCCATCCCACATGCTCATCTTAGGATGTGACATCAACACTCTGTCAGGAGGGGCATCTGTGTCCTTCGACCTTGGCAGAGCTCTGTAACCACCTGGGCAGTAGAACGTGGTGGGAGGGACACTGTGTGATTTCCAAGGCTAGGTCATACACAGTGATCCAGCTTTCCCTGGGCGCCCTCTCTCGTGACACCTCCCGCGGCGCCAGCCATCACATGTGGAAGCCAAGAAGCCACGCGCAGCTGCTCCAGCTGACAGCCCCGGCTCGCTTCTCAGCCAAAACCCAGCATCCGCCGCTGACACGTGAGGGAAGGAGCCTGCAGATGACTCCAGCCCCCCTTCAGGTCCCCCCGCGGAGGCCTCAGACATCACGGAGCCAAGAGCCGCCACTCCCTGTGTGCACTCTCGGAATTCTCCGTCTACAAAATCCGTGAGCAAATCCAGTGGTTTTATGGCACTGCATGCTGAGGGAACGCGTCATGCAGTGACGGGAACTGGAAAGTCCTGAAGTGATTTCAAAGGGAAACTTTCTGGTGCTGGTGACTGTGGTAGTGTTGGACCAGTGGGGATGAAAAAGCCAGAGGTGACTGCATGGAGGGGCGCGGGGGAGCTTTAGAAAAGCTCTATGTGTTCTTATCTCAGGCTGCTCACTGCTGCACAAATGGAATGAAAGGGCGGAGTTACAGGAGGGAATTTTCATCTATTGAGCAACTACTATGTGCGAGGGCATGAGCCACATCCAAACATAAATACATATACATATGTGCATATACATATACAGGTGTGTACACGTGTGCACACATATATGGTGCACATGTGCATGTGTACATACATGTAGGCATGCATATACAGTTACATGTATACACTTACACACGTACACGTGCATATGTGTGCACACGCATACACACATGTGCATGCATATACATGCATTTTATGCGTGCGTCTATACAGATACGTGCATAGGCACACAATGTACATGCATATGCAGACACACATCCACATGCCTATACACATCTGCACACGTGAACACACATGCACATGTGCGTGCCTGTGTACATGTGCACATGCATATACATACACATGTGAGTGCACATGTATGCACATATGCACACACAAACGTACACACATAGCCATTCTTCTCAGCAGTCCTCACAAGAGGTCTTATTCCCATGATTTGCCCAAAGTCACTCCCCTGCCACGTGATGCGGATGGGACCCCTGTCCCTCCATGAAGCCCTGAGGCACAGTCTTGGAGAGAACCAGTGTTTTTCACGAGTCTGCTTCAGCGGCTGTGCAAGCCCATCTCCTCAGTACATAGCCCTTTCTGGACTGTGTGTCCACTTATTTATTTAAACCCTTTTGAATCAATATCTATTCTCTGCCACCACTTGGGATAATAAGTCCCATAAATCAAATTGGCAACCGTGCCCTGAGCCTGTGCTGAGGGTGTGTCGCCGGCTGTGTGCCACGGGGAGTGGCTGTGAGTCGCGCTCCATCCTAGCGAAGCCACTTGCTCATGGACACTCGAGGTCCTACCATGCAGGGGCTCCGAGTCTGTCACTGTGCTGTGGTGGGTCCTGGTGGGGAGGGGACAATGTGGATTCTTAAAACCACAAAAAGGTACAACGGACAAATAAAAGCGTGTATTTTCAGGGAGAGAAAGTCATGAAAGACCAGGGAAATGGCAGTGAAAGATTTTTCAATGGAATTGAGAAGACAAAGTATAAAAAGAGGACCAGGAAATGTCCATATTTGAGTTACACGGCAAGACTGGACGTGATGGGGAACACGACAGGGCTGCCCCCTCTGAGTGAAGGGAAGCCTCCTGCCTTTCTCATCGGACTCTTCCCGCTGTGTTTTTGCTTACCCTCATTTTTCTTACTTAGTGACAAGGTATTTTTGCCTGCTGTATTGTTAACATAATTGTAAGCAGCTTGAAATCCTCTTTGAAGCAAGGAAGAGCATAAATAAATAAAGAGCCCTGTTATCCATCTGTGCGGTAAGATTGTTTTCTTACGCCCCTTCCTTACTGCAAAACCATCCACTCTCGCTGTGGAAAAGTTGTATGATAGACAAGGGCAGGAGGAAGATAAGGCACTGTGATCACCGGGCCACTTGGCGGGAATTCCTGGTTGGGGGTGTGGGTGTCTTTGCAGACACTCATAGGAGGACACGGGCATTCCCTCCCTCCAGAGGGCACGTCCCTGTGCCCTCCCCGCTAGGGAGCCCTTCCTCTTCCCTGAGACTCGGTCCTGGGGTCTTCACCTCACCTCTTATTCCCTTAGCCACTCTTCTCGCCTCCTGGGCCAGGTCAGCGATTTGACATGCTCGGAGCTCCGTGTGCAACTCCCCCTGAGCACTCCCCGTCCTCGTAATGCTATGTTTATTCATGCGCCTTCCCCATTCCTGGGTCTCCCCACTGGAGTGTAAGCTCCCTGAGATCCGGGGCAAGAATGGTTTTTATTCAGTCACATCTCTAGATAAACAGAGAATCTTGGGGATTTGTTGCGGTTTGTGGTTTAGTTTGAAACAACAACAAAAAAATCTCTTGCTTGTTCAAAAAAACATTCATCATCTTACCCAATTTTTAGTCTACAGTTTGGGAGTCTTAACGGTATTGTTACCGTTGTGCAATAGATCTCCAGAACTTTGTCATCTTGCAAAACTGAAACTCTGTACCCATTAAACAACAACTCCCCCTCTCTCCCTCCTCTTTGGCAGCCCCATCTACTGTCGGTTTCTCTGAGTCTGACTACTTGAGACACCTCCTATAAATAGAATCGTACCGTGATTGCCCTTTCGTGTCAGGCTATTGCACTCAGCATAATGTCCTCAAGGTTCATCTACGTTACAGCATTTGACCAGGTAAAAAAACCTCTTGCTCCTTAATGTGGCAGAATATTGTAATCATTTTCCCATACCAGAACACATTTGTTCACAAGCCTGTACGGCACTGTTTTATATGGGTAAGCCGTGGTGTATTTCACTGAAGCCATGTTGTTGGATATTTAGGAAGGGTGCTTGTTTGCTTATTAGGGGGGCTCAGAGTTGCCCTCGGCCGGTCAGCGGACTGTTCTACCCATCTCCACCCTCACACCCATCCTTGTTCTGGAACTGACAGGTGTGACGGAGGTTGGATCTAGAAGGACGCAGTTTGGGGACTACAACCTGGGGAGGAAGATGACAGAGCCATAGAAGAGGGAGATGGCAGCAGGTTCCCTAGCCCAGTCCGGGCCTGATTTGAGCCTTGGGGGAAGAGGGAGGGACAAGGCAGAGGGAATAGGTCCAGGCCGATGGAACTGATCTCACACTGTAGCCTTTGGGACTCACACTCTGGGGCGACAAGAACAAAGGGCTCACAGTGATGCTGGGACGCTGGGCAGGAGCCCCCGAATAGGGCAATCTGCATCATCACTTACGGGCAGCTGTGGCAGAGGCAGCGACCCGACATATCCCTGCACCAGTCAGGGTCTTGCAAGAAGGGCAGGGCCGGTGGTGTGCCAAGCCGGCTCATGCCAGCTTCATGAGAGTGCCCGCCGGCCAGCTGTTAAACTGCTGGGAGCAAGAAATCGGCTGCAGGGGAAGTGAAATCTACAAACACTGGGAGTGGGGCCTTTTGCTTTTTTGGAGAGCGGGGTTTCCCAGCACACCACTTAGAGGGCACACTCAAACTGGGAAAATCAAGGAGGCTTTAGAACTACTGACAGTGGTGTGGGCAGGTTGTAGGGAAGCACAGGGAATGGTGGAGTACCTCGGGGCCACGAGGGAAGGGATCTGTGTCCAGCATCAGAAAGAGAGTCTCCTGGAGTGGGGATACCTCCAGCCTGGGACCCTTAGTGGCCGAGCTGGGGAACAAGGAGCTGACTTCACTGTCCAGGGACCTTTCTTCTGGCCTCCTTAATTCCATTCACTGAATCCAACTGGTAGAGAGAAGCCTGTTGCTCTATCCTCTATCCCCTATGATCAGCAGCAGAGAAGACTCTAAAGTCAAGTGGGGAGTAGGTCTGGAGGGGCACCCAAGAAGATACGAGTCCATTTCCTTGAGCGGCTCTTGGGCTGGAGAACCAACAAGCAGGTCAGAGCAAAGAGCACTTGAGCACATAGGGAATCTCTGCAAACCCCCAGAAATATCTGTGTAGCTGGGAGCTGTGCCTCTGAGCCCAAATGTTTCTCTGTCGCAATAAATGTAACTCATTTGTAGCCTCCAGCTGATGAGAGCTGAGAAAGTGCAGGTGACATAAACAGCACTGCATTAAATTGCAATTTTTGCGCATTCCGTTTCCTGAGAATAAATATCAGACAGCTGAGCAAAAATTCTAGAGCAAAGGATTTCTACATTTTTCAGATTTTGATACTTATTGGATACTTTTTTCCATAACATTGATACCAATTGACAAATGTGTGTACATGGCCTGTACATAGAGTGGTTGATTTCACCCGTACTCACCAATCCTGGACACTACCAAATTTAGGAATTGTTCCCTACTGGCTTGATGAAAAAATTTCAGCCCCAGTTTTAATTTGCTTTGCTTCAATTGCCAGCAAGGATTGCATAGTTCTTCATATGTTTATTTAGATGCAAAATATGGCATGTCTGATGTGCGTTATGAGGAGTGAGCAAGAAGCCCCTGATCTGGACAGATTTGACTCTGGCAAGATTCAGGGCCCCAATCTGCATTCGCGGATCTTAGTGGTGCCAGTTAGAGGGGCGTCCAAGGACTGAATGACATTCCTTGTTCCCCCTTCCATCTCTCTGTGCAGCGGGGACTTTGAGGCTGCAAACAAAGTATTCCTACCCCTTTGCTGTGTCATAGACGATCCCTCCACGGGCCCTTAGAGATCACGTAGGTTGACAGCTTTCTCCGTGTCTCAGGTTTTCTAGTGACAAACAAATAGAAGCAAGTTGTAGAGAATTTGATAAGTACAGAAAGGTAAAAAGAAGCACTCAAAGTCCAACATCCCAAGGAAACCACTTTCAAAGTAATGATGTTTAGAAGACATTCTTCTTTTATTATTATTAGAGAGAGGGAGGGAGGGAGGGGCTGAGGGAGAGGGAGAGAAAAAGAATATTGGGCAGATTCCATCCCCACCGTGGAGCTGGACATGGGGCTTGATCTCACAACCCTGAGATCGTGACCTGAGCCCAAATCAAGAGTCGGCTGCTTAACCGAGTGAGCCGCCCACCTGCCCCTAGAATATATTCTAAAGACAAATGCAAATACTTTCCAAAAATAAATTTAGGAATATTCTGTATGAATTCAAGTGTTTGTTATTATTACCTATCCTCCAATGACAGTCTGTGAACATCAGTCTTTGCTCACCTCTCTGATTCTTTTCTTCCAAGGGGTTTCTAAAAGCAGGGATCAGAGTCAAAGAATACTAGCCTTTTTTTTCTCCCCAAATATGTTTATTTTAATTTTTCAGTGTTACAAGATTGATTGTTTATGCACCACACCCAGTGCTCCATGCAATACGTGCCCTCCTCAATACCCACCACCAGGCTCACCCAACTCCCCACACTTCTCCCCTCCAAAACCCTCAGTTTGTTGCCCAGAGTCCACAGTCTCTCCTGGTTCATCACCCCCTCCGATTTCCCCCCCTTCACCCTTCACTTCCTTCTCACGATGCCCTCCATGATTTTCTTTATACTCCACACGTAAGTGAGACCATAAGATAATTGACTCTCTCCGCTTGACTTATTTCACTCCGCATAATCTCTTCCAGTCCTGTCCATGTTAGCCTTTTAAAGGTTTCAACCCCTTCACCTTTCCTGGAAGCAAAGGATCTAATACAATGCGAACTTCCCTACCACTGATGAGCTATCTGAGCCCAGAGAGGTGAAGTGACTTACCCAAAGTCACACAGCTTTAATGGTACAGGGATTGGGATTCAGACATTTCTCTATAGCCTCTCAGAGTGTCAGAAGCGAGGCTGGAGCCCATGTCCACTGACGCCCAGGCAGTGTTCTCCCCTTACTCCTCTTCTGTAGACTATTTCTCTACCCATAACTAGAGCTCTCAATTCCCAGCCACTACCATGTGGCAGGCACTGTGTTAAGTACTGGGAACCTAGCATCTCATTCGATCCTGACCCTATGAAGTAGGTACTGTGATGGCCCTCGTTTTATAGGTGGACGGACTTGTCCAAGGTCACAATGCTGGTGACATACAGAGCTGAGGCTCCTACCCCTTCTGGCTGCAATGATGGAAATTCAAGTCGTCCAAATACAGGAGCCACGAGTGGCATGTGGCTTTTGAGCCCTTGAAAAGCAGCTAACTTGAAAGGAGAACTGAATTTTTAAAATTTTATTACATGTTAATTAACTTAAACAGCCACACGTGACTGGTGGACAGTCTTCAAAGCCATAAACAGCTGGCCGCTCCACTCCCTGGCATTGCCTTGCCTTTGGCTACCTCACAGCCATTCTCCACAAGTCCTAGGAAGGCTCTCCCTGCCAGCAGCCTCTCCTCAGCCTGGAGAGGGGCCCCTCCTGGCCTCCTGAAGGGCTTCTCCAAGTCTTTGACTCAGTCTGAGCCAGGACCCTGGGGGGGAGGGGGAGGAGGCCACCCTTGCTCCTGATGTTGGCTCCTGGGCTGGGCCCAGCAGCTGCTTCCTGCAGGCATTTAAAGAGAGACTGCAGATAAAGGCTTTTTATTCCCGCTTGTTGCATCTTGATAAGTATGTATGTTTGTGATCTGCAAATAATAAGAAGCTCAAGGTCTCCATTGACTCTAAGTGCAAATACCTTTATGAGTCTCACCAGAGCCTTCTCTGGGAGTTAATAAGAGAGATTTGAACTTTATCTGTTCTCAGGGGACGCAATTTCCCAGAAGACCCAGTCTCTTAAGGAGTAAAGTGTAGAGGCACTCGGGTGATTTTTTAATTCACCACGGACTGAGTGCCTTCTCCAGGTCCGGCACCTTGCTCGGCCTGGTACATACCTCACTGGGTTCGTTTTCTGGGGCTGCTGTAACAAATTGCCACAAACTGGGTGGCTTAAAGCAATCAAAACATACTCTCTCACAGTTCTGGGGCCCAGAGGTCTGAAATCAAGAGGCCGCCAAGGCCATGTTCCCTGCAAAGGCTCTGGGGAGGATCCTTCCTTGTCTCTCACAGCTTTTGGTGGCCCCGGGCCTTCCCGGGCTTGTGGCTGTGTCCCTCCAGTCTCTGCCTGTCTCCACACTGTCTTCTTCTCTTCTGTGTCTCTTGGTCTATCTCACAAATACAGTTACCCTTGGATTTGGAGCCCTCCCAGGTAATCCAGGATGATCTCCAAATCCTTAATTACTTCTGCAAAGACTTTTTTTTCTAAAAAGGCCAGATTCACAGGTTCCAGGGATTTGGATGTGAACAAATCTTTCCTTGAGAGGACACGGGGAGTAGGTAGGGACTGGGACACCACTGAAGCCGCCACACCCACCGTATCTATCTGCATGACAACTCTGAGAGACAGGGGATTAGCCAGGATGGATTAATCGCAGCAAAAATCTCAAGATTTTATTGGCTTTTCTCAATAACAGTGCAGTTCTCATCTGTGGGGAGTCAGAATGTACGCTTCTGGTCGGGTGGCTCCTTTCTAGGTGGTTGCTAGTGGAATCAGCCTCCTTCATCTTATGGCTCCACAGTTTTGTGGCCTTGAGGTGACCCCAGAATTATCTAGCCAGTATCCAGAATTATCCAGCCAGTGCAGAGAGAAAATGAAGATGATTGATACTTAACCACCTTGGCCTGGAAGTGACAGGCATGACTTATCTTCACATTCCATTTGCTAAGAATGGTGCAAAGGAGTCTGGGAAAGGTAGTCCTGGATGAGCAGTGGCTTCTCAGCCTGGATTGGGTGCAGGGATCAAACTTTGTTGGTCAGCGGGCTGTGACTGCCACAGGATTATTCATTCATTTATTCCTCGTTCATATCATTCATTCTTTCGCTTATTTTTCAGAAGAGGCATTTGAGGCTCAGAAGAGGTAAATGATTAGACTAAAGTCACAGAGCGCTTAAGTCATAATTCAGTCACTATGTATAAAGGGTCATCTGGATTAGGTCTCTCTCCTTCAGGTGGGTCTGTTCTCACTTTGAACTTTGCACACTGTGTTACTTATCTGTGTGTGTGTGTGTGTGTGTGTGTGTGTGTGTGTGCCAAGAATAAAACTAATCCGATTTATCTACATGGGCCTCCCTGTTCCTTCCCCACCCCTGAGCATTCAGTCCTTTGTCCTCCACTAGCAGATTCTCTTTCCCTCCTCCTGCCTGGCCCTCTAGAGAATGGAGGGAGAGAGCTGGCCTTAGAGAGGGAGGAGGGAGAGACGTAACACAGAGCTGAGAGCTGGAAGGGAGGGGGTGGCAGAAAGAGAGAAAATCCACGTGGGCCAGGTGTCCTGGAGAAGTTTCTCCAGTTTGACTTGTGAGGGGTTTTGGAACAGCTTCAGTTAAGAAAAATTTCAGAGCAAAGGAAAAATAGGAGAGGTGTAACTATGAACGATGAGTGTTGCTCACTTTTTATGCATTCAAAGGAAAGCGGTGATTTTCTTTTTCATTGGTTGGAATTTCTTTGGTTTGCTGGGCCGCACGTCTAGACTACAGCTCCATCCAGAGAGAATGGGCTCCGGGTGTGCTGCAGGTCCCCGGTAGCTCGGACAGCCCCTGTTTACTCCCGTCAGCCCCCTTCACTCTCAGAAACAGCCCAGCTTGAACAGTAGTTTAAGGGGCCACGCTAACTGTGGTGTTTGAGTCCATAGGTCTCCCCACAGGACTAAGGTCTCCCTAGGAGACTGTGTCCAGTTCATCTCCAAACATCCAGGCCTAGGTCGGGCCCTGAAGCTCACCAAGGAATGGAAGCGGGAGCCAGGAAGGGAAGAGCTGTAATTTGGATCCAGGTCTTTTTTTTTTTTTTTTTTTAATGTTTTTTTTAAATTAATTAATTTATTTATTTGAGAGAGAGAGAGAGAGAGTGAGAGCATGAGAGGGGAGAAAGAGGGAGAAACAGACTCCCCATGGAGCTGGGAGCCTGATGTGGGACTCTATTCCAGGATTCTAGGATCGTGACCTGAGCCACCCAGGCGCCCTGGACCCAGGTCTTTATATTCCAAATGCCAGGTTCATCCTGCTATGCCAGCTCTGGTTCTGGAGCTTTCTAAACACAGTGAAACAATTAAAAAATAATGGGGGTGTGGGACTGCCTGCTCTGTATGGACGGGGAACGCCTTAGGGATTAAGGGACGAGAGCTGCTGAAAACACCAAGAACAGTCCCCACGCTTCCCACTTCAGAGTGCCTGGGAGAGAGGCGAGTGCCCAGGGGACAGCCCTCTGGAACCCACCATCCTGGCCCCACCTGGAGGACACAGCTCAAGCCTCCCCCTGTATCCGAAGTGGGCAGACTGAGGAGGTCACGGCTCAAAACCCGAATATGCAGAGATTTGAATTAGAACTCTTTGGAGAAGGAAACTCGGCTCCTATTTTCATGTAAAATGTGCGTGTACTTTTCATTGTAAATGGCTTAAACATAGTCCTGACATTTCAAAACAAATAATCTATTCAAAAATGATCTATTTAGTCGATCTAGTCTCTGTGTTTTGGAATCTTTTCCTCCAGGATTTTCTTCCCCACTGTAAATGGCCTCTCTGTACCCAGTGATACTCCTGGATGGGTATATCAGTTACCACTGCCATGGAGCACTCTACCCCCAAATTTAACAACCACGGTCCATGACTCTGCTCTGTGGTTCTTCTGGTTTGATCTGAGCTTGGCCAACCTCTGCTGGGCCCACTCGTGTACTCAGTTGGCCCTGGAAGGCCTCTCTCATGTCCCGTGATTGGTTGGCCATCAGCTGGGATGGGACAGGGGGTGACTAGGGTGACGAGGGGCTTCTTAGCTGACTAGATGAGCCTTCCTGGCGCTAGTCCCAAGAGCAGTGAGAGAATCAGAAGCTGCAAAGCCTCTCAAGGCCCGGGCTTGCCATTTGTGCCCTGTCACTGACACCATATTCTATGAGTCCAAGCCGGTCACAAGGCTGGCCCAGATTCAAGAGGGAAAGGAAAGATGACCTCTTAGTAGGGGAATCTACAAAACACTGTGGTCATTTTTGCAACCTATCATGATTATATAAAGTTTTATACTCTTGTGCCTTTTCATTTATTATTGTATTATAATCCTCCTCTCATTAATACAAAGTCTTCATGACGTGATTTTTACTGTCTGCATAATGGCTAGAAGGTGGATAGACTACAGTTTACTTAACTGCTTCCCAACTCTTGGACATAAAGATTACTTCCAGTTATAAATAAGACCCCACAGAACATCTTTATGCAAGTAGTTATTTCTGTCATTTTGATTGTTGCCTTGGAATAGGCTCCCAGAAATAGAACCAAAAAGGATATATTTTTTTAATATATTCTTAATACATACCATTCAGTTGCATTGCAAGGAAGTGCTGCCTTGCCTCCAACCCCAAGAAGAGAGATTTCCAACAGCAGCCTGTATGCCAGGCTTCCTGCGGCCTACCTGGCTTCCCATGGATCTTTTTGCTTTCCGGTGCTCCAGGTCAGGGAACTGGGATAAAGCACAGGCTGGGCAGGGCCTTCCTTAGGCAATGTGAGGTTGGCATCTGTGGTCAGGGTCTGAGGGTCCGCCTTGTAGTGGACAACAACTGACTCAGGCCTCTGCAATCTCCTACCACTTGACTGCCAGAGCCTGGATCATATGTCTCCTGGACCAGTGATTCTAACCTCCTGTACCTCCTGCACCTGAGCTGGGGAGCAGGTGGGACCCCAGACAGGCTCCTGCATTGGGCTGGCTACAGCCACCCTTTCCATGGCTGTGTGCAGAGCCCCTGCTCAACCATGACTCCAGGTGATCCTTGTGGAAACCCACGTGACTGGGAACACTGAAGATGGCCCCACTTCTGGATGGAGACTCAGGGTTCATCCCCATTTCCCCTGGGCTTAACCTCCCAGTGCAGACACCTTCTTCCACTTCTTCAAAATGTATTTGCCTCCTCCGCTATTTCCTCAGTTCCTCTGCTTTTAAAACACCAAATGATCAGATAAAGGATTGTATTTGCGTTGACTATGCTTTCCTCTAAAATAACAGACTTACAGCTACATGGGAGAATTCTGAAATGGACGGCATAATCTGCGGGAAATACTGGACACCATGGTTAGTGAGTTGGTGGAAGAGATTTGGGGTATGTTCGTGGAAAAGTACAGATACGTGGGTCTGGATGTTGAAAGAGCTCCGTGGAGCCCGAAGGAACTGGCCTTTGGGACAAAACAGGCAAGAGTAGTTTGGAGAGTTTGGGTGCATCATGTGTGAGCTCACAGGCTTGGAGTCTGCAAACCCTGGTTCCAATCTCCACTCCACCCATGAGTGGCCCTGTCAACATAGCCACGTTATTTTGCCTCTCTGTGCCTCAGTTTTCCCATCTGTCAAAGAGACATAACAATCTAGAAGGGTGATTGTGAGGATTTGGGCGACATATTGCAATAGTAATAATTGCACCCGTTGAGTTAAAAAGAAAGTGTTTTGAACACAAAGAGGTATGTGGCTTGTTCAAAGTTGCCTTGGCTGGGACTTATTCAGCGGGAAGCAGGACCAGCAAGATGGCCCTCAGATCCAGAGAAGCCTCCTCTCTCTCCTCCCATAGCATCTTTCTCTACTTCCTCTTGGCCCTGACTTGGAGAGACACAGGGTTCATTCACCCTCCCTCTTAGGCCCCTTCCTCCCCCCAAGGACTGTAGCCAGAAGGATCCTGACACAGAAAGGAACTTCCTCCCTGGCTAGGGCTGGGAAAACCCTAGGCCTTCTGCATTGGTGAGGTCCAAAGCCGGAATGGAGAGAAGGCCACATGCCCAAGCCTACGTCATAATCCTCTGTAGGGAGTCTCAGGGCTGGAGACCCCAAGTAAAGACCCCAGATGACATGAGGCCATCAACGTATTCCCCTGAGTCTGGCACAGTTTTAAATAATTCATTTGTTGGCTTTTCAGGACAAAACAGCCCAATATGCAGCCTCTGAAACAATCCGAGGATGGAATGCTCAAGGCAGGGTGGGGCCTGGAGATGAATCTGAGGGCCTGAAGCTGCGGGGCAGCCTGGGGTCTCAGAGTATGTCTGGTGGGTAAATGGAAGGAATATGAATAGATCCAAGAAAGGTCAGGAATTGAGACTAGAAGAGTAAGCAGAATCCCTGCCTGGACTGATACCTCCATTTTCCTTGTACTCATGAGTGCAACCAAAACATTATTTTACATAATCCTACCCTTAGGAGGTTGGACAGGTATCATCTTCCTTGAAGAAGTGGAAGAGAGAGGTCCAATGAGGTGATGAGACCCCAGCTCACACGCGGCGGAGCCAGACCCGAAACCTCGCGGTCCAACCCTGGTGCCAGGGCTCTTTCCTGACAGTGCGCCGCAGGCCAGGCGTGCTACACGCTGGTTCCCATAGGACCGCCACAACAACTCGGCAATAGGTACTGTCACCATTCCTATTTTACAGATGATAAAGCCGAGTCTAGCTCTGGAGACTAACTTGGCCAAGGTCACAGAGTTAGGAAGTTCGTGGCAGGGACTTGGACTCAATGTGACCTGTCTCCAGAGCCCTGGGTCTTAAACTCTGCACCGCATCTCCACTGCCTGCAAGGTGAGATCCGTGTGTGCTCCCATGGTCCTCAAGACCCTGCACCACCTGGGCCTTTTCAATGCTCCCTGTTCCCCGACATCTAGGTCACTCTTACTGATTTTGTTCACCTCCCCCTATCCTTCAGGCCTTGGCCTAAAAGCTAATTCCTCCAGGAAGCCCTCTCTGACCACTTCCCAGCCAGGAAGAGCACCCTCCTCTGGGATCTCATAGCACCCGTATTTCCTCTGCCATAGTCATGCCTGGCCTGTCCTGAAACTGCTGATTTTAGGGTCTCCATGATAGAGAGGAGACTATGAGGTCCCAGGGGCAGGGGTCATGGCTGCTTGCTCCCCTGCACTCAGCATTTGGCTGAATGGCGGTGGGAAACACGTCCCAAAAACATCCTCCACCTGTTCCCTGCAGGCCCCCTTCATAACGGGGTGCCAGGCAGGACACAGGCCCTGGGGCCAGCGGCAGCCCTTTTCTGTGTCCCAGCCCCCACCGCACCCCTCTCCTGCCTCTCTTTCCCCATCTTGCCCAGATTTCAAGATGCACTTCCCGGCTGCCTCCCCGATGTCTGCTTGGCCACCTGAGCTCTGAGGCTCTCTCTCCTCCAACCCGTGGTGTCCAAAGACTTTTCTAAAGAACACCGGTCCCGTAGAAGATACCTTCTTAGCCCAAAGTCCTGGGGAAAACCCTGCCTCATAACACATGTCTTTGATTTCCACATATTAATACTTTGGAAATCAGCCCGTGTTTTACGTTTGGTATATATCATACGGGAAAGCATTTGTTTCCTAGGAAAGCAGTGATCGCATAAATGGCACATCTTAGAATTGACATCACCTCTTGATCTGGGAAATGCAGCTTGGAGAGCCTCATGCCGATCGGGAGAGGAAAAGTCCTAAGAAGGCCCATGGCAGAGCAACAAACCTGGCATGCCTGGCCCACTGCTTCACGAATGAAAGCTGAGCCCCGAATATGTTTTGGAAGATGTATTAACACTTCGCGGAATTATGTTCCTATAAAATGCACTTAGAAAGCACTCCCTTTCAGTGACATTTATTATTGATGGAATGTATTTCACGATTCACCTTGAGTTGTTTCTGTCATCGCCTCCCATTTATTCATCTTGCCATCTCACCCAGACCACTTCCTGCTTACTGACGGCAAGAGGTACATCATAGAACTCACTGACTGGCCAAGGGCCGACTCTGGCCACGGGCCATAGACCTGCTCGGGGAACAGTGGATGTAGGGGTATAAATGACCCGGCTGCTTAGAACCCTCATCCCCAGCGGGGGAGGGAGTGAGACTCCTGCTGACAGCACCTGATTTGAAGCGGAAGCCCTTCAAAGGGGTGGGTTCCATTGAATCACACTTTGTTCTGCTGTGTGACTCAAGGCCAGTTGCTTAATCATTCTGAGCCTCCCTTTTCCCGTCTGTAAATGGGGAGACTTACAGTTTCTGGCTTCTGAAGGTGATTAAAGGAAGTAATACGAGTAGAGCAGTTAGAAGAAATCCCGAGATAAGAACTCAAGTGTTAGCTATTATTGTCCTTTTGTCCTTACTTGTCATCGTGAAACCCCCCCAGGAGTCAGTGGTGGGCGGGATTCACTACAGGAGGAAACTGGATGATGGAAGGGGATTATCATTATTGACTGGAGCAGAACCGCTTACAGAAGAATCACGGGCCTGCGGTGGCCTCCACGAGACAGGCCAGGCCCATCAGAGGGGGGCGTGCTGCTCGGGCCCTGGGGCATGAGTGCATTCCTTCCCTCTCAGAGCACCTCCCGCTGGCCTGGCCTGACCGCCTCTGTAATCTGCTTTCCCCAAGTGCCCAGTGAGTGAGCTCTCTGGGATGTCCCTCCGTAGGAGCGAGGGTATGAGCAGAACTGGAGGGTGGAGAACCCCCTGTCAGAGCCAACTTTGTCCCTAACTGCTCCCCCAGCCCCTGATGAGTGTGTCAGACAAGGAGGAAGTGGTCACAATCCAAGAGCCTTGTTTTATTTTCGGTAGTTCTTCTTAGGGCACAGGGAAAATGGTATTTTAAATATTCTCTGGCTTCTCGAAGAATGTTTTCTTGGCTGTCGCCACAGCCCTTGTCAGAAGTCTCAGTGGAAAAGAAAAATAAGCACAGAAAAAGCGAAGGGGAGTGAAGATTCATTCAGCCTGTGGGTCTCTGCGTGAGGGTTTTACATAAAAGGGAAGGTGACAGGGGAGAGTTCTGGAAACATTTTACTCCCAGAGCACCTGGGCTCGGGAAGGCCTGGAGCCTCTTCTCACTAACAGCCCCAACTCCCCTAGGTGCCCAGGAACAAGAAATCTGTCGTTTCTCCAGGTGAGGGGCTGCGGGCCTGGGGGGCAGGAGGGACGGTGGCTGCGGCAGGGAGCCTGTGGAGACCGAGATGCCCTCACAGAAGAGCAGGGGGAGCAGAGCGGGGAGACTCCATTCCAGGCACCCAACGAGGCCAATTTGGCTCAGCCTCAGACTAATGTTCCCAAAGTCACAAGGGTGGTGAGAGGGGGTCTGGGACAGAAACCCTAGTCTATCCGATGCTCAGTGCCGCACCTCTCCTTGTCTACCCCGCTATCTCCTGAAACTGAAATCTCAAACTTGACAGCGTCCTTCCGTACCCTCCCTTGTCTGAGAGTGGGTTCCTAACCTGCACAAACCCATTCAGGGACTTGCCTAGGACCTGCCTTCAGGAGCTCCAGACCCCAGCGAGTCGCCCTCAGGGCTTAGTCCTGGGGCCTCAACACACATTCTAGAACCCTCCTGACCTGTTGCTCTTAGCAAACCAACGAGACGGAGCTACTTTTCCGTCCCCAGCTGTGCTCTGAGCTCAGGTGATCCAGGCACAGAAGAGCCCCCATGAGTCAGCTCAGCAGAGGTGGTCTTATATCGGGGTTTTGTGCATAGACTCCAGAGCCAGTCTGGGTTCGGATCCCACTGCTGCCACCAGAGCCACCATGGCCATTTGTGCCCTATGCAAGGGCTTCAGTCTAAGTTGGCAAGGGAGGCTGGCACCCGGGGCTCCTATCACCAAGCCGTGGCCATTGGGCCACCACCCAGAGAACGGGGTGTCTTAGACCAGTTCCAGAAAGGAGCCCTGGGGGCTAACCCCAGCTGTCTGCTGTTTAGAGCTAGGTTACTTGGCTGAGTTGCATACCTTCGTTGTGCCTCAGTATGTTCACCTGCAAATGGAAAAAATAATATATTTCTCAAATGTGTACGGTTTAAGGCATGAACACCCCAAAATCATTTAGAGCAGAGCCTAAAACATACTAAGTACTCCAGGCATGCAAGGTATCTGAAAGATTAGCCACAGTATCTGACCAGCATTTTATTTGAAGATTTTATTTGTTTGTTTATTTGAGAGACAGAGAGAGAGAGAGAGCAGCACAGGGGAAGGGGTGGGGAGGGCCCGAGGGGGAGGGAGTCTTAAGCAGACTTTGTGCTGAACATGGAGCCCAATGCCGGGCTCAGTCTCACAACCCTGAGATCATGGCCCGAGCTGAACCCAAGAGCTGGACACTTACCCGACTGAACCACCCGGGCACCTCTGACCAGCATTTTTATTTTTATTTATTTTTTTTTAATTTTTTTTTTAGATTTTATTTATTTATTTGACAGAGAAAGAAAGAGATCACAAGTAGGCAGGGAGGCAGAGAGAGAGGGGGAAGCAGGCTCCCCGCCAAGCAGAGAGCCCTATGTGGGACTCAATCCCAGGACCCCGAGATCATGACCTGAGCTGAAGGCAGAGGCTTTAACCCACTGAGCCACCCAGGTGCCCCATGACCAGCATTTTTAAAGGACAGTTTTGCTGAAGGCTAAACTTGAATCCACAGTATTATCCAATTTTACATTTCACTGTTGTTCTAAGCCCGAGTGTCCCCATCAGAAACCCAGAAAAGCCTTCGGAGGGCCCAGGAGCCTTCGGAGGGCCCAGGAGCCCCGCCCAGGGGCCATCCAGCCCCATCAGCCTGCCCCTCGCTGGTCCCCCATGTCCTTCACACGGAGCATTGCACACACAATGCAGGCACACCTGTGTGTCCTTCCTACACCCTGAAATGGAAAAGAAAAGCTAGCTTTTTTTTTTTTTTTTTTTTTTTTTAGTTCATCTTCAGTTTTGGACCAATTAAAAGAAAAGCATTTTAATCAGCCCTGTGGAAAGGGAACTGAAGTTGTTCCCCAGGCTGAGCACTGAACCCAGAGGTCAGGGCAGGATTAATAGGGATGCTATAAATGCAGACAGTGGCCCACGTCTCTATGGGCAAAGTGTTCTGGTTTGGGAGAAGGGAGAAAATTAAATTATAATGGGAAAATATACAATATCTGGATCAAGATAAAAAGGAGGAACTCAGTGGAGTGTAAATGAATCTGAGTGAGGCTGTCGGAGGGATGCAGAGGCTGGTGCAGCACGGCGGCCCGCGGAAGCCTGGCAGGGCCCGGAAATAGGGCCCCACGGAGAGGCGTGTTCACTCCCAAGTTAGTGGGCCTTATCCCTGTTCCCTATCAACGGGCTCAGGCTGTGTTTTTCTGGGGTGACAGGCAAATACACGTGGTCACCTACCAAACGAGCATTGCTGAAGCATCTCCCTGTCCCAGACCCCGATGGGCACCAGGCATTCGGAAGGGGACAAGGCCAGCTCTGGACTACCCTCAGGGGGCCTGCAGACACCCAATGTGGCCAGCAAGAAGATGATGCTCATTTACTGTGGTTTTCCATGTGCGGGGCTGGAAACCCTCAGCAGCATTTGCTCACTTTTTCTCACAGCATATGGCCTCCTAGCCCTGCCCCGAGGTGAAGGTGATTATGACGGATACCTATTTTACAGATGAGGAAGCTGAGACTATACAAGCTGAGTGAACAGCCACACAGTCAATATGTGCAGAGCCAGGATTAGAACCCAGGAGTTTGTACCTTTGAACACCAAGTTCTCATCCACCTTGCAGATAGCTGTTATGATGGAGGGCTGCCGAGGAGAGTGTGTGTGTGTGTGTGTGTGTGTGTGTGTACACATGTGCATGTGTGCGTGTGTGTAAGGCATGGCTCTGCATCAACCTGAGATGAGCATTCCTGGAAGTCTTCCTGGAGGAGGTGTTGCCTAGTCAAGTCCTAAAGGAAAAGTCTTGAGTGCCAGGATAAGGAATTTGGATTTCAAGCGTTTTTGTTTTTTTGGTTTTTTTGAGCAGAGGTGAAGCATAATCAAATCCTCAATGAACAATATTTAATAAGCAAGTACAATGTGCCAGATAATCTATGAGGCACAGAGAGTATTACAAAGGTCTGAAACAAGATATAGTTCCTCTTCCCTCCCAGTTCCAGTCTAGTCGGAGTGATGAAACACAGAACTATCAAAAAATAATTAGGGACAGTGCCAATAAACTCCTGCTAAGTGCCACAGGAAAGGCGGAGCCCAGGGCCTGTATTTAGGTGGGAAGAGGGAGCTGACAGGGCCTGGGGTAGTCAAGGGGATTCCCAGGGTAGGTGGAATCCTAGTAGGGTTGGAGGAATTCAAAGGAGAACTGGGAAAGGCACCAGAACCGGGCCCTAATTGTACCCATTCGGGGGGTCCCGAGTGCTCAGCAGAGAGCCTGCCTCTCGCAGGTGATGAAATGTGCTTGCTGAATGAATACACGTTGGGTCCCATGACGATAAAGGACACACGGCTGAGAGGTAAGGTGTGACTGAGGGACTATAGGGTGTGGGGACGGCTGGCCACGGACCCTCTCACAGCCCACTGAGTGCCGTTCTGTTGACTGTGACACCCCCCGCCCCAACCAGATTGGCTTCCTTCAGTTTCTGGCTTTCCATTTTTCCAGGAGCAGGGACACACTAGGCCATGTCTGTTGGAGAAGTGAGTAGACTGCAAGGGAGCAGCAGGAGAAAAGGCGGGAGAAGTTGGCTGGGAGCAGACGGAGGAAGCCTTAAACACCAAGCCATAAAGCTCAGCCTTTTCCCTGGGGCAAGCGGTGACCACTGAGGTCTCTGAACATTCAAGTAGCAGGAGGCAAACAGTTTGGGGGAAGATTAATATGGATCTGAAAGCCAAATGAAAAGGAAAGAAGAAACATGCTCTAAGAGAAGGCTTCAGGAAGTGACTCTTCCCATTTAAAATGGGCAAACCCTTTGATCTAGAGCTTTGATTTCTGGACATTTGCCCAAGGAGGTCACGGAACACACGTGGAAAGCCAACAGTTTCTGGAGATCCTTGCAGTGCCCTCTGGTACAGAGAACACTGGGACGTAGCTCCCTCTAGGGGCACAATTTTGAGCGGGCCAGCTGCTCTAGCACCTAGCTCCCCGTTTTCCCCTGCCTGCCCCTCCCCTCAGGACCTGTGCATCTGCTGGTCCCTCTGCCTGCTATGCTTCTCTTCCATCCAGTGACGTGACTCCTTCCCATCTCTGCTTAAATGCCCTCTCCTCAGTGACACCTTCCCGACCTCCTGAGGAAGCGTTAAAAGCAAACACGTGCCCCCGCACCCCGGGCTCTCCCTGTCTCCCAGCACCTGTTACCGTCTGACATAGTCCCTATTGGACTTACCTTGTGTGCCTGTCCCCACCAGCCCTTACCCACACGCCCACAGCATGTCAACTGCCGGCAGGTAGAGACTGTCATCTGTTGTGTCCCCCATGCTGGGACGGCGCCTGGTGCCCGGGAAGGGCCCGGTGAAGACTGGTTGAATAAGTGAATGAGTGACTGCATGAATGAAAGAGTGACTGGTGACGGGTGGGCGGATCTGTGCGTGTGTGGCTTCTAGGCGACATCAGCTTGGCACCGGGGAGCAGGCCAGGCCAGTGCCTTGCTACTTGGGTCTAGGCGGGTAGAGGTTGGCCCGAGGACCTCCGCGCCCTACCGTCTGGGGCCAGAGCGCGATGGGCACTTTCACATCAATTATGCCTGCCTTTGCTATGCAGTGGGTCATTTCCTGTCATAATGAAACCTTTCTAAACATAGCCGCCCTCAGCTAAGATGTCCCGGCACCCATAAGGCAGCTGTGTTGTACTGGAAAGGACACCAGGCCTTAGTCAGAACACGCGGGCTCGCGTCCCAAATACTTACCCGTAGCTCTCTTGGGCAAGACCTTTCATTTCTCTGAGCCTCGGTTTCCCTGTCTGTGAGGGGGGACTAATAACAGGAGCTATGTCACCGGCTGGTGTGACGATCGAGGAATGAACCGAGATGAGGGTTTTTTGTTTTCTTTTTTAAAAGATTTTATTTATTTGTCAGAGAGAGAGAGAGAGAGAGCCCTGAGATGAGAGATCTTTATACATTGAAGAGCACCACGCAGGTAGCCCTGCCACATTTCATTGACGAACGAGGGCATGTTTGGCACCAGTGAAAAGGAAGGGAGAATGGTGCACGGGCACAGGGGTAGGGAGGGCGCCTTCCGAGTTCTCCCCGTTCCAGAATCCTGGTGGAAGTGTTCAGCAGTGGTGCTTTGAGCTCATTTTCGTTGTCGGCAGGGCCCGAGTACAAGCAGAGATCTAAACTATTTCAGAGTCTCCCGGGGGCGCAAAGCCTACTTAGTATCTGGTTGGCATTTATTTCGTTCTGTGCTTGTGCCCAGAAAATGGTGAGCAAAGGGTCAGAAGGAAGATGTGGCTCAGGGCCTGAGCTTCACTAAAGGGAGTAAGTTATCTAACATGCAAGGACGGTGACAGGTCGCGCTTGGCAAGGGATGAAGAAGGGGCAGAGGAGTGGTCTGTGCAAGAGAGTTTCCAGTCCCACTTGCGGGCTTTAGGCACCCAGCACCGTCCTGTGCAGGAGCCGGGAGCTGGGCCTGGACGGGGGATCGAGATGGTTCTGTATCACTCAGTGTCTCCTGGCAGCATTCCTCTCAGAACTCACCCCAGCTCTGCCCTCGGCTCCAGGGTCCCAGTTCCGCCTGGCCCGGCCCTTTGGACGTGACGCGTATATATAAATACATAAAGATGGTCTCCTGATTGCAGCTCAGTGTCATCGCAGACCCTGCTCCCCCGTTCACCGGCCCAGCCCTCCCCTGGGACCTGCTGTCACGGCAAAGCAGGAGCAAAAGCCATCAGCCAACTCAGAAGCAGTCACCTCTCTTTCCTGTAGGGAAGTCACACACCACGGCCTCCTGACTCTTTCCCTTATCTTGTCTGTGTCTGCGACTACTCCTGAGCTAAGGTTTAAAAAAAAAACCAAAAACCAAAAAAACAGCTGCACAAGTTGAGGATGGGGAAGAAATGACATGATGCAAAAGCATAGTCAGCACAGAAGGCAAAAATGTTTCATCCTCGTGGGAATTTAGAACCACCGGCCCTGATGCCTGGGTGCTGCCTTAGGAAGAGCTGGGTCTGAAGCTCTGCACATCTGGTCAAGCGTGCTGCGATCAATTAGTAATGCCTGCCTCGGGCAGGGGAGGGGGACCCGACATGTAAATGTCATATATAATAGTCCCTTCTTCTATCTAGCCAGATCTATTTTGAGACATGCAATCAACTTAATGACAGCTTCTCTGGAAAAGGTCTGTATTAAATATTAAATATGGATGTTGATTATTGGATGGATCTAGGTTTCAAACTTATAAATATAAAATGGGTTTGTGCATGTATGTGTGTGTGTGTGTATGTGAGAGAGAGAGAGAGAAGGAAATCATTATTTGCTATCCCTTCTCTATGAAAACCTACCCGAGTTCTTCAACCAAAATTTTGATGAGTATTCTTCGGAGCATAAACACATGTTTAGAATCTACCCAGACTCTCCCACTCTGGCTGCTTCTTGCTTCTGTGGGTAGCACAAAAAGAGAGAGGTGGAAGGGGGTAAGATCCTCTTCTACATACTGGTGAGGTCTCGAATGTCTCGCACATAGTAGGTATTCGGCAAATATTCATGGAATGAGTTTTGAATGATGAACTTAGTTTCTGTGTGTGTGTTTTTTTTAATGATTCAGCGATGTTGTCACTTTAGCTGAATTTCCATATAAATTGTTATCTCCTGTCAAATTTTTCTTTCTCTAAGAGCAGACATGATGGGTCATTTGGGATAACCCACGTGGCCCCGGTTCATTGTTTTTCTGAGTGAGGGTAAGCACTGGCTGGAGGAAAGAGGGAGAGATTCTCCTCCTAATTGTTCCCACTTGTGTATTTGCTTGTTGGCTGTCTCTCCTTCATATTTCCCTTCACACGTTCCTCATCCTTGGATCCCTAATCCCATAGTTCTGGCTTCTCAAGCTCAGCTCTCTTGACATTGTCGTAGAGGACTATCCTGTGCATTGAGTGGCATTTGACAGTATCCCTCACCTCCGCCCACTAGAGACCAGTAGCGACCCCCCACCCCAAGTTGTGACAACCAAAAATGTCCCCAGACATTGCCAAATGGCCCCCAGGGAGCAGAATTTTGCAGGTTGAAGACTACTGCTACAACCCCCTGGGAACATGGCTGCTTTCTTCTTCCTGAGAGATTTCAGCCGCCATGTCACCCTCTCAGAGAGCCTTGTGACCCCTTGGTCCAAACCAGTCTCAGAGCTCACCGTCACAGCACTTCATTTCTCTGCGAGGCACATGTCTCTCTCTGATAATTTCCAGGTATAAATCTGTTTGTTTGTTTGTTGTTTGTTTGTTGTCTGCCTCTCCCTACTAGAATGTGAGTTCCATGAAGGGCCTTTTCTATCTAGACTGTCTCTCTTTCCCAGAGTTTAAAAGTGCCCAACAATTAGTAGGTTCTCAACAAATGTTGTTGAGTGGACGAAGGCAAGGAGGAAGCCTCTCTTTGGAGGGCTAGCTCTAGGATATGAAGTTGCCAGCCATAGGAACATTCCTGGCAGTGGGAACAGCCATTGCAAAGCCTATGGGTAGGGGTGGGCTTGGTGTGTGAAAGGTTGCTGGCAGGCAGGGGTGAGGATGATAGGAAGAGCAGGGCCGAGAGCTCAAAAGTAGCCCAATCAGTAAGTCTGGAAGGCCAAGCTGATGAAGGCAGACTTTCTTCTAAGAGTGACAGCAAGCCCTTTGGAGACCCCCTATATGCCTCCAAAGTTTTCCCCTGGCCTCCTGTCTCTTTCTTCTCTCCCTCTGTTTCCCAGCCTCGCAATGAGCAGGGTTGGGGAGAATTCCTAAATCTGGTCTGAACTCTTGAGGCTGAAGCAAGAGCTGATGTGACCCCCGAGTCACATCTCAGGGTGGCCCAAGAGTCCTCCCACCCAGGAGGCAAAGCTGCTGGGGCAGTTCCTCTCTCAACAAAAGCTGGCCACCGGCGTGGGTCGGACCTTATGCGATGCAGGAAACCCCAGATCCAAGCCCTGGCAAAGGAGGCCTGATTCTCTGCTTGCAGCACCTCGTAGAAATCAGCTTGAAGAACTAATAGATGGGAAAGAGCATAGAAGAGACTGCCTATGTCCAATAAAGTCATCCTGAAGCCCTTGGGTTGTGTTAACTCTGCCCTGCCAGCCCTGCTTTCCCCGTTCTGTGCTGCAGCGCTGTGGCTGGGCCGGTATGCATCTCTGTATTTAATATGAAGAGCTTTACTCAGTAGCTCCCGCACAAGAGGACTTCGGGTAATCATAACAGCTCGCCTTGTTTTGAATATTTACCATGTTCTAGGCTCTATTCTAAGCATATCACGCATAATAACTCACTGCATCCTTACAGCAAAACTGTGAGGCCCATTCTATCAATTTATCCCATTTTATAGATGTGGAAACTGAGGCCCCGAGAGATTAATACATTTCCCCAAATTCGCTAAGGACTGACTCTAAATCAGGTTTGGTTAGGAAGTCCACACTCTAACCCTTAAATTATATTCTCTTTTTTTAAACTAATGCCGGAATATAGCACCTTATCTTTTAAGACGAATATGCCTTTTGCCTGGGCAATTCCAGGCTTGGGAGTGTGTAATATCCTGAGCCTAAGGAGGGATAAATATTCAGCAGTGAGATGTAGTCTTGTTTAACATGTAGAACACAACCTGCATCTCCATTAAGAGGGGTTATTTAAATAAGCTGTGGCTTCCCCCATAAAAAAGGAGCCATTCAAAATGACATTATTCATATGTACCAACATGGAAAGATGTCTATACTACATATTTAACAGAGAAGTTCAGAAAAATTGCATTTTTATAAACAGGGATTTGATTTGAACAATGGGATTGCTAATGATTTTTAATTTCTTCTTTTTGCTGGTCTATAGTCTCTAATTTTCCTACAATGAATATGTACTGCATTTGTAATAAGAAAGAAACCCAATAAAATGTCTTGGATAAAAGAATAAGCAGCTGGAAATCATTCCCTCCTGGGGAATTAGCATCTTCTCTGACAGTCACGGCTACAGTTGCTTTGCTGGAACTTTCCTTTTGTCTCCCAGGATCTGCTCTTGGCCAACAGGGGGCCGAGGCAGGTGATCAGAGGAGGGGCGAGCATGAGACCAGGGCATACATTCACCTGGCTCCCTCTCTGTGAGGTCGCTTGGACACTTTCAAGTATCCGACTCTGCACAGCCTCCTGGTAGTGGGTGCTGGGGACCTCCCCATCCTGGTGCAGGGAGAGGAGAAAGGTTGCCCAGCTCTCCCTGTGCTGTCTCTATTCCCCATGGACACTTCTGTCATCAGTCCTTTTGTAAATAAGCTCTCCTCACACCATCACAATTTAGTATGGCATCTGTTTCTTGTTGAGACACTGACTGCTACACTTAACCTATTTGCTTTTTCTTCTTGTCCTCGGTCCCCATTCCCTACAATAAAAGGACTCTCCAGGTGACCTGTCCAACTTGAGTTTCCCTCCTGATATCGGGTCTCGCCCACCAGACATCTTCCTTTGGAGATGCAGGGAACCCATAACGCTCACGCCCAACCCAGGACTGCAACATTTATTCCCAAACCGAATTCTCTCTTCTTTTCCCTCTCACACCCCACCCACCCCCAACTTCATACCATTTTTATCTGCCCCTCTTTAATTTGTCATATCCTGTCAGTGCCCAAAGATTGTGAAGTCGACCTAGGCAGTATCTTTTTCAAACAAGCCCTTCGCGCCATTTCTCCGGTTCGCTCCCTCATCCGGGTCTCCTCTGCACCTCCCCTCCTCTGTCTGCGCTTTGGGTGACTTCTGGCAAAGGGTCCTCGAAATAGGGTTCCGGTCCTATCTAGTCCTCCACACAAAACCCAGGGCCAAGATGACCAAACCGAACACCTGAACCTTCCACGGAAAGGCCTTCGTATGAACCGAACCGCCGGGTCTTTAGGTCCCCCAAGTCTTTGCTCGTGCTGGGTCCTCCGCTGGATCACCACCCTAACATCTTCCAAGAGTTCTTCAAAGGCTGTTCAACAAAGCATATCCCCACATGGTTTTCTTTCCCTTAAGAAACCCATTCCGAAGTCCTAACCGAATTGCACTTCCTTCCTGGAATTGATTCTTTTCCACTTGGTACTTGGGTGAGTGTCTAGGTTAAGACTGTGCTGTCCTTGAGGCTAGTGGCAGGTTTTGTCTCTGTATCCCACGAGCTCAGCCAAAGGTCTCAGTCTCGGTAGGTAGCAAGGCTCTGCGGCTACTGAACGAACGGGCCTTCCAGCAATACAGCATGAAGTCACTGTCCGAGTGAGGAAGGAGGGAGCTTACACGAGAGGGGTCGGCAGACTCAGCCTCCGGGGCCGACCTCTGCAAAGACAAACCACAGCCACACTCTAGGAAGGTGCAGAGCCAGAGACCCCGGGGAGGGTGGGGGTGCACAGCGGTTGAGGTAGGGTGGGCCGTGGCCTCATCAGCTGTGGAGCCAGTGACCAGAGAACTGGAGGAACAACATCCCGTGGACAAAACAAATAAATGCCCAAATCCCCACTCCCTGCATGATCTCCGCCCAACCCAGATGCTACCGTTGGGAGAAAGCAAACAGAACTCTGGATCTGAATATAATTCTGAAATAATTGGATTTACCTGAAAATGGCTAGGCTGAGTTCTGGGCTGCGTAAACAGAAGTCAGGCTCAAGGTCAGAATTGCACGGAGTTACAGAAATCAGCCTCTTTCATCTCTGAGCTGTATGAACTTCCGTACATAAAACTACGGGCTCACAATGTGCCAGGTGCGTAATCTTCGTAATTCGTTTAACTAGGGAGAGCGCGTCATGTACTGCTTTAACTGGGACAGTTCTGGGACTGAAGAGGGTGCTGGTAATGGTGCATCCGGGGTGCAGGCTTGCGTGAACCACAGCTTACCGCTATCCCGCAGCTAAGCCTCTCCACATTCATACGAGCAGGAACATCGGTGGGCCCATTTCCAGGCGGGGAGAACAAGGCCTAACGTGATGGAGTCCTGAGTCCGGAATAAATGAGGAGAGCCCCAACTCAAGGCCCGCATGCCTCCATTTTGCACAGGACCTTAGGCTGGCTCTGCGCAGCTCTTTCCTCACCACCTTCCCCACCCACTCTGTTCTCTCTTCTCTGCCAACAAAAATATAACGAGGGCACATATGTCATTTTACAATTTCTAGTGGCCACATCAAAAAGCAAACCAAAAAAAAAGCAAACCAGAACAGGTGAAACCAGCTTTAATATTATATTTTATTTTACCCAATATATTCAACACGATGCCATTCAACGCGATCAATAGAAAACAGTTATTTGTAAGATATTGTAATCCCCCTCCCCCGCACAGAGCATATCTCAATTTGGACCAGTCGCCCTTCAAGGGCTCCCTACCCCACGTGGTGGGGCTACCTTGTCCTTGTTGCCTGCCGCCCCCTCTGACTGGCTGGCTGAGATCTGGCCGCAGGCACACTGCCATCTAGTGGACGGATGCTCCTCTCCTGGAAAACCGTTTTCAACAAAACCATCTGCATCCAATGGTCCTCAGGATTAGCTCCCCCAAAAGCTTGGGGGAGTTGGGGGGCTGTCATTTCGGAGTTAGGGGCTGTCACTTAAGAGTTGGTCCCCAGGGGTGCCTGGGTGGCTCAGTTGGTTAAGCGACTGCCTTTGGCTCGGGTCATGATCCTGGAGTCCCGGGATGGAGTCCCATAACGGACTCCCGGCTCTGCAGGAAGTCTGCTTCTCCCTCTGACCTTCTCCCCTCTCATTCTCAGTCTCTGTCTCTAATAAAAAAAAAAAAAAAGAGTTGGTTCCCAGGGCAGATATGCAGCCATAGAGCAAGTTCAATTCACCATGCAGTGGACCAAAGCAGGGGTTCATTTTTGTTTCCTAGTTGTATAAGGATTTGGCAGAAAATGATAACTGTTTTCATGATGCATTTACAACAATCCTTCAAAAAGACAGAGTTCATTTTTTCACACCTGATTTCACTGTATGATTATATAAAGGACTTCTCCCCCAGAGAACATACAGCTTCACGGTAAAAGCCTGGTTTCTTCCAAGTTGTACCTTTCTCACTCGGATCGGGTGTGGTCGCTCAAGGATTTGAGTTCATCAAGGTTTTCCCAATGTGAATAATTGAATAAGAACCTATGAGGAGAGCTGATGTGATTCTTGACCCCTGAATTACCCCACAGTTGAGGGGGAGCCTTAAGTATGGCTTTGTGTGAATAAAATCCCATCGCTCCATCACTCCAGCGAGGAGTGCTTGGCACCACGATGGCTTGGCAGGCAGAGTAAGAAGCAGGTGGGGTGTCTGCTGACCTGACACCGACAGCGTTGTCAGCCCCTCGGAATCCTCGGGTGGTGGTGGGTTTTGTACCAACACGGACATGACGTTCACCTTTAAGGAGATTAGAGTCTTCCCAGGGGTGTTATGCAAAACCATCACGACTCCACAATAATGAGAACAACATCACGATAGTAGGCAAGGACTGAAATTATCCTTCAATTGCAACCCTGGGCGGGATGTAAATTGGATATAAAGCAAGCATTTGAGGAGAAAGAGAAGGAAACTTTGTTCTGGTTTCAGCCCTGACACTCCCTGGCTGTGTGACCATATCTCAGCCACACAACCTCTCTGGTCCTCAGCTTTGTCATCTCACACTAAGCAATAGACAATCTGGACAATTTACACTTATAGGGTGGGGAGCCAAGGAGAAAGGAAAGACAGGCACGTAGGAATTTCAGTAAGTGGCTGGGGAAGAGTTTCCCACCAGTGGGAGGGCCTGAGCCCAGGTGCGGGAAGAGAACCTGTGGCAGGAAGGAAGGTTGCCCAGCTGGCTAAGCTAGAGAAAAGTGATGGGCTGGGATGTCCTCATTCTCTATTCCAGGGATACTTAGAGGTTACCCTGCTCCGGGGCAGGAAGCTGGCTTAAATTATTAACTTTAAGAATATAGACTTGAAAAGGATCTTTGAACTAATCCAGAATAACAAATCTCAAAGACTATTTTAGAGAACACTGGTCCCTCATGATGGTTAAATAGGTCTTTAACAAAACAGTCCTCTTTGCCACAGGACTTCTCAGAACCTCTAAAATTCTATGATTTCCCCAGGAGGGAGACAGTACACAGCATTTTCCAGGCTTATTTAACGATGGAACTTTTTTTTTTTTTTTTAAGGGACATCACTTGAGAAGTGATCCAGGGAACAAACTTGGGGAAACACTGCTCTAGTCCCACTCTGCCGTTGCATAGATAGGGAAAGTCTAAGATTCACAAAGAGTGGCAGAGCCAAGACTGGAATTTTAATTTATTTACCCAGTAAATTCTTTTTTTTTTCTATTGGTATTAAACAGTATTTAAGACATACAAAAAGATCTACATAATTATACAAGATATCCATGTTGACACCACCCACTTAAGAAACAGAGCATTGCCAATTCTGTAAAAACAAAACAAAACAAAAACTGCCTTGTATAACCGCCCCCCCCCCCGTCTTCCTCAGGGGAACCCCTATCCTAAATTTGGTGACATAATTCATGGAAATCCTGGTGGAATTTCAAGTAAATCCCATCATCCTCAGAGGCTCCTTTTAGCATCTTCCACGGTCTGTAAGTTGTGATGGTCTTAGAATTAAAAACAAAACAAAATATCCCAGTTGGGCCAGAACAACAAAGATAAAAAGCCCAGATTACCTACCTACAGCTCGCAATGCATCCGAGAAATGCTATGAATCAGTGAACTTTCTCATTCTCAGATGGGCTCTTCATATGCCTTATTAATTCTGTTAGATGCGGGGGTGCCTCTTGCTTCGCTCCGTGCGAGACTTTCGTGGCATGAATTCCCTGCACCTCCCCACCCATCCGCAGGCCAGATGGGGAGCCGGGTGCTGTATAAATGTTTAATTGTGACACAGTAAAAATATTTGCTTTCAGTAGCTGGAAGCTACCAAATGGAGGTAGGGCTGTCTACTAGAGTTGCCAGACTTCATTCTAATGAGAACAGAAATAAAGGCTGATTAAATCAAATTCCCCATAGTGCAGAACCACTTAAATAAATGTTTCATATTGTTTGCATGGTGCTTTTAAAATGTAACAGCTGCTTATGTAACCGTTGCGCTGGACATAAATCCTTCATTGCCATCACCGCCTTCAGAGCAGAGCTTGGCTCCCTTTCTGTAGCTGCTGACATTTTCATTACTGGGGGGCTTTCTAGACAGACCATTTGGGCTCCCCCCTCCCGACCGCGTGCTGGGGAGCAGGAGTATATGTGAAGTGAAGGGCTGTGGACTCTACGGGAACCCTAGGCGAACATTTCTGGAAGCCCTGTACTGTGCGTGGACCGTTGGGCAGGCTGCGCACGTTTCATCCTCACCACAAGAGGGCACTATTGTTCCTATTTTACAGATGTGAACACTGAGGCCTATGGCAATGAAGTGACCTGCCCAAGGTCCCATGGTAAGTCACAGGGCCTGTATTTGAACCCAGGTCTGGCTGAACCTTGGCACACCACACGAGTGTGTCCGAGAACAGAGGGCACATCACCTCATCCCCCAAACTCCACACACCTCATGCCTTTTGGCAATGATGAGACCAACGGAGGCCAGACCAGGACTCAAAGAACCAGGGACACATTTGAGCCGGGAAGTGGGAGGGGAACAGAGATTCTGATCGGAACTGCATTTCCTGGGCTGGGACCCTCGTCCAACTTTCTGCTATCTCTCAGCGGTTCACCATGCCGGCCCCCTGCCAGCCTCCCTGCCTTCATTCTTGCCCATCTCAATCCATCGTTTGCATACTCGCCTCAGTCATTTTTTTAAAGTATAAATCAGACCATGTCATTCTCCTGTTTAAAAACCTCCAGTAGCTTCCCACCACTCTCTGAATAAAGCCCAGCCTCCCCCCATGGCCCTCAAAGACCTGAATGAAATGACATCTGCCAACATCTGCTTGCTCTTCCCTACCACTCTCTTCTGTCCGGACATCCTGGCTTTTTTTCTGGTCCTCAGACACCTTTGTCTACTTGCCTCCCCCAGGACCTTTGCACATGCTCTAGATCTTCCCGTGGCCGACTCCAATCTGTCAATCAAACCTCAGTTCAATCCATCTCCCCAGCAAGGCCCTCACTGCATCCCCCATTGCAAGCTGCCCTCCCCTAAAGTCTCTCCACTACATAGCTCTGTGTCATTTACTTTGAAGCACTTCTCCTTTCTCAGTTTCTTGACTTGTTTATTATATTGATTCACTAGAAAGTAGGCTCCATGAAAGATGTCCAAGCCACTCACCACTGTTTCCCCAGCCCTAGAGTAGTGTCTGAAACATAGAAGGTGCCAGTAAATATTAATTCAATAAATGAATTAACTTGCCACATCCATTTCCCCTGCCACATCCAGACTGGGGTAACCCTAGCCTGACCCCCAGAAAGAGAGAATTTGAATCTGAAAAGCCAGTTGTCCCCTCCAGACCCAAGCTTCCTGTAGGTATCCCAGCCTTGTAGGTGATATCGGCCATGGAGGAAGGCAGAGAGCTGGTGAAGAAAATCCAAGAGACCCTCTGGGGTTCCCTGTATTCACAGGAAGAAGGGACAACCGGTGTCCCGGTCTCTGCTAGGGTGAGTCTAAGGGGGCACCACAACATGAGGCAGGTTGCTGGTGGTGGCCAGCCTTTACACACCCCATCCTGATGGCCAAAGACTCGGCCGTGGGCCCTGACGTGGTTCCAGTCCCACCCTCCCTCCTGCAAGGGCCCTCGCTGGGCAGCGGAGGCTGGCCAGCTGACCCCAGACCCCGTGGAGCCCACGCCGATGGGCTTGAGCGAGCTGTGGAAGGCAGAAGCCATCTTCCTGCTCCCAGGTGCTGGGCACAGGTTCTCGGAGGTCCTATGGCACTCTCTGTCCCAGAACTTCTGGGACTGGAGGAAGCTGCGATGCGGGCAGCAGCCGAGGCAGCTGCCCGCTTCCCGCCCTGCAGCCCCAGCAGAGACCCCTGAGCTCAGCCATGCCAGGGGCCACCCCGGAGCCAGGGGCCCTGGCCGCTCCGTCCTGCGGTGCCCCCGGAGGCCTCTCCTCCCGCCCTTCCAGAGCCCTTGGAGGCCCCCATTTCCCTCAGTCAGTCCCTTCCTCATTACAACAGCCGCTGGTGCCTCTTTCTCGCCCTGATTCGGATACAGAGCGCTTCCGGGAAAGGGACCTTTCTTGACCATCTCTGGCCTCCGTGTCCTCAGGGCCTGCCGCACCGGATGGGGAGCTGGTTAGGTGTTTGCGACTGGAAGGGCTTCACAGACACGCACACACTGTTTCAACATTATTAGGCACGTTCCCCAAGAAGGCAGCAGTTAATATTAACCCATATGTTAATAACCTGTTAATAACGCATGCGTCCTGTTTGTTTCATTTCCCAGCCCCCTTTAGAAGCCTGACCTCCTCTGGCTGTGCCTCCTGCTGGGACCTGATACTAGGACACAGGAAAGGGCGTCCAGGCATGCGCACTTCATAGCCACCCTCTTCTGGAGTCTGGCCAGGAGCAGGGGAGCTACAAGCCCCGCATTTAATCTTGCCCCGCAGGCATTTGAGAAAGCCACAGAGAGAGGAAGTGGCTTCCCCAGGCTCACACAGGCGGTAGGTGGCAAGACCTGGGCCCCACCAGCCTGGCCGGGCATGTGGGGTGTGGAAGGGAACTGCTGCCCAGGAGCCCCGGGGTCCCCGCCAGGGCAGGTCCGGGTGCGAGCATACCCTGCGTGCCGGTGCCTCTGCTGTTCCCGGGCCATGCCGGGGGTCTGCCACCTTCCCTTCATCTTCCTCCTGAGGGTGGGCTCCCCCACCCCCACTTCCCCCCAAAGACAGGGTGCTGCTGGTCTGCCAAGACCCAGAGACACCTCTTCTGCTCATGCACTCCATAGCATCGGGGTCTGATCTCCAAGCCCAGGCTCAGCAAGCTGCCCAGAGCCTCCCGGACGAGGCCTAGGGGTTGACTCACATTTAGCCTTTTCGGTGTATGGTAGAAAGAAAACAGTGGTGTGAGATTGACAAATGCAGTTCCCTATGTCCAGAACGCCCTCTTCCCATTTCTATCTGGCGAACTCCTACTTGTGCTGCAAAGCCCTACTCAAGTGTCCCCTCTCCGCCAGTTTTCTCCCATGTGGATACGTCCTAGAGAGAACTTCTCTTTTCCTTAGCAAAGAAGTTGAGGAAAATCTAAATTACTCCGCATAAGAAAAAAGGCTGAGAAGGACATGAGAGCTGGGAGGAGGCTGGTAAGCATCTGAACTTGAGAGAAAGAGCAGAAAGAGTGAGAGTGTTTTCCCAACATGCAGAATGCAGGGTGCAATGCCCTCCTCCGTCTCCCCACACCAACTTAAGTCAAAGTCTATCCTGCTTACCAGGGTCCTTGGAGCTGCACCTATGTTTAATTTTATCTTGGTTTTTTTTTTTTTATGAAAACAATATATTCCTGACTGACTGAATATAGCAGCAGAAAACATAACATCTGACTTTACAATGGCTGAAACCCTGATATGTATCATCTTCCAGAGCAAAAGCTCAGAGTGTTGGTGACTTTAGGGCCATTGATTCAGCCGTTCTGTCATGCCAAGTCTCTGGGGCGGCTTCGGCCACCCTCTGTCCAGGGTGTGGACACCCTGGCCACCCTCTGTCCAGCCTGTGACTACCACAGGACAGGTAGTCCTGTGGTAGTCACAAGCTGGGTCAGTGTGCTGCCGGGCATCACAGCCTCACACCGCGAGCTCCGCCCAGCACCAGACGGGAAGAACAGCATATGTCCCCTTCACTTCCGGCCTGCGTGTCGGGAAGAAAATAGTCCTCTTCTTAATGCCCTCTTGACCCGACCTCAATTCCACGCCCCTGCTCACCTGCGGGGAGCGTGGCGAAGGTTCTGGGGTTTGCCAGCCCTGTCGTGAGAGTTGGACCCCACCCTCAAGGGCGCAGGGGTGGCTGTTGAGTGAGAGAGCTGCAGCCGGGCAGCCCAGCGGGGCTCAGGCGTCCCTGGTGACGAGGCAGGGGTTGAGGGGAGTGACCATGGAGGGGCCTTCTCTACTGTGCTCCAGCTACAAACATCCTTCTCACATCCATCAGTTATGGAGACCTGGAATGAGAAGGAACCGAAGGAGGGCTCCCCTCTGCTTGGATCCCTCCACTGACGGGGAACTTGCTACTTCCGGACACCTCCCTTTCATCACAGGACAGCTTGATGTGCTAGGCAGTTCCTTCCATGAACGCAAGGTGATTTCCTGCTAACTTTCCGTTGCCCTTGTCCCACCACCTGCGTCTTCCTTCAGCAGCCCGTTTTCACAGTGGCCACCAGATGGGACATTTTAGACCACAGAGCTAGACTGGATAAATCATTCCCCTTGCTAAAACACTTCAGTGAGTCCCCAGTGTCTAAAGAATAAAGTCCAGCTTCATGGCATGGCATGAGGCTTGTCACAGTCCAACTCTAGCCTGGTCTCTCTTTCCGACTATCCCTCTAACACATATATTCTTATACTCCAGGTAGTAGCACACTGAAGCACTCGTTACTCTCCCCCAGTACTTCCATGCTTTTGTTCAAGGTGTTTTATTTGCCCAGCATTTCCTTCTACTGCTCCAGTTGGAAAACTCCTACACATCCTTCAAAGCCCAGTTCATTTGTACCCTCCCTGCCCAGGCAACTATTCCACCTGAAGGAGATTACATTGTTACTTCCTAGGCTCTATCATACCCTGTGTCCATAAGGCAGCACTTAGTATTGTTGGATACTCGGTGACTTTCCTAAATACTCATCTCTCCCTGAAGACTGGAAGGTCCTATCAGGCACCTTTGCAGCCCTGTGCCTAAAGAAAGCACTCAGCAGATGTTTGCCTAAAGCAAAGGCTCACCTTGGCAGCCCTGGCCCACTGTCAGGAAGCCTCGGGGGATGGAACTGGAAGAGAACTGCAATGGGTATTCTGTAAAGTGATGGGCAGTTTCCTGGTCCCTAAGGAGTGACCCAGAAATGGTCACTGTGGCTATCACCGTTGTCACTGCTGGTGTCATCACTGGCTCTCAGCTCTGTCTTTAACTGACGTCCTCACTAGTTCCAAAAGAAGGGGGGCCAACCTGCCTCCCCAATCCCGACCCCAGAATCTGCTCCCTGCTCTGTCTTCCGTGAGCAGCTGGACGCACCCAAGCCGGATCCCATCCCCCCACCTCCCCCCGTCCCCCTCCTGCGGGGCAGAATCTCCCATCTCACTCCAGCAGTAGATGCTGGCAAAGCAGGTTCGGCCTCTTACCTCTGAGTTAGAGAAACGGATTCTAATTAAGGGACTTGCCGAAAGTGGCCTCATTTTACAGACAATTGGGTCGTGAATCGAAGTGAGCATTAAGGTTTACAGGCTCGACAGAAACCAGCGGACTCACTGTTCATCTTCCCAGGCCGAGCCACTGCCGGTCACTGACTCGACAACCATCCGTGGGGGGAGCCGGCAGCATTCGGCAGAGGAAGAAACATCCATCCATGTGTTTGTTGTTTGTTCTTGAAACCCAGTATCAGACCCTGGGCAGGAGTGGCATCTCTCTCATGATTTGCTCTCCGACTTCTCTAGCTTCACACAAGAAGACTTTAGGTAGTATAGAAAAAGCAGAAGGAAAAAAACAAAAAGAAAAACAGGAGGAAAGAAACAAAAAGAAAAACAGGAAAAGGGCTCCAGTCCATAGCCCCTTGCTCCTAACTGAGATCCCCACTGCCCAAGCCCTCCCCCGACCCCGTGGTCATGCAAGCCCAAGGCGCTGCTATTTGGGGCCAGTGGGGCACCGAGTGTCTGCTGAAACTGGGCTTTCCAGGGAGCCAGGCACTCCCACTGGATTCCTCGGGGTTCCCCAGGACGGACCGAGAACCAATAGGATCTATACAGATATACATCAGAGGACATTTATTATAGGAATTGGCTTGTGTGCGAAGGTCAAGAAGTCCCACGGCTGGCCATCTGCAAGCTGGACAACCAGGAAACCCAGTCTGACTCCGAAGGTCTGAGAATCGGGGACCCGTGGTGTCAGTCCCAGTCAGAGTCTGACGGCCCAACGACTGGGGGCGCCCAGTGTGATGTCCGAGGAGGCCGGGAGAAGATGGTCATTCCAGCTCAAGCAGAGAGAGGAAATCCACCAGTCCTCCACCTTTTGTTCAGTTGAGGACATCAAGGGATTGGGTGATACCCACTCACTTTGGCAAAGTACTCAGTCTGCACTCTCGTGGGAACACCCGCACACACACACACGCACACACACACACACCCAGAAATAAAGTTTTATCAGCTATCTAGGCATCCCTTAGCCCAGGCAAGCTGGCGTGTGAAATGAACCATCACACCCGCCGAGGCTCTTCCCACGTGCTCAACATCTTTCTGGACTGAAGGAAGGAAACGAATCTCTCTTTTTTCCCTCTCCGCCCGCCCCCCCCCCCGCCCCCCTGCAAGCTTTCTCTTGCTCCTGTCCCTGCCTGGCTCCAGGACGTCCCACCCTCCCTCCTCAAAAGCTTAAGGCTATTCAAGGTCGGATTCCCTCTTACAGCTGAGTTTTGGTTAGCCTCAACGGTGTTATGTCTTTTTTTTTTTTTTCCCAATTGAGCCTTTTTCTAAAAACTGAGGTTTCCATATAAAAATGCAGGCTGCTGGTTTCTCTTTAAAAGGAGGGCAATCTGGCAGGTCTGGGCTTGTGCAGAAACAATTAGGTGATGCTGAAGGGCAGAGTTTTTCCGTAAGGCCTGAGATTCCGGCAGGTGAAGGATGACTCCTCCCACCCCTTAAATAAAACGCTCCCTGAACTCATTTCTAGCCACTCCTGTCCCTATAGGCATTTATTTTGGGCCTGAACTAACAATAGGGGGACAGGCTTTATTTAAATAGCAGAACTGCTTAAATGAGATAATACATGTAGAGCATTTGGGATGGGGATGGGGCCTGGCACCTAACTGGGACTTAGTTAACTATGTGTTAAGTGATTAGCAAGAAGTGATTAGCAAGAAGACAGAGAAGCTGGGCACACAAAATAGGAATACTAGCTCAGAGTTGGCACGTGGGGGCTCAGAATTCCAGTGTAGGGACGATGCTATGAGGCCCCCCATCAGGGAAATTCAGATGACCTGAGGAGCGCCTCAGGCCCAAATCCAGGGAGACTAACGCCAGGCCCACGGTTGATACTGCTAGGTGTCTATTTTAGGAAATTAGAAGACGGTGATGCGTTAGCCCAAGAGCCCTGGGGTGACAGGCGCTTAGTCAGCATTCCCAGGAACCACCCAGAAGACCCCCAAGCTCTTTACCTGCAGTTTGTTATTAGATCCTCACAGGACCCCTGTGAGGTAGGAACTTATTTCCCCATTTTACAGATGTGAAAACTGTCTACTCAAAGAGACAGACATTGAAATGACCACCCAAATAAATGTAAATGAGATAAATTCTCTCTGAGGGAAAGGAATATACCACGGTATGAAACAAGGAAAATGGGCCTGGTCTAGGTGGTCAGGGAATGTTTCTTTAAAAAGAGGTGACGCCTGAGCAGAGCTCCGATGCTAAGTAAGCGTTCAGAGGGATAAGAACAGGCAGGAGGGGACACCTTCAGTGGCTTTCAATCCCAGATGCACAGCATGAACCCCCTGGGGAGCCCTGATCCTATACTGTGCCAGTCCAATTAAATCAGTAGGACCCGGGTACCGGGGTTTTTTTAAAAGCTTCATGGGTGAACCGTCGAAATGGAGCAAAAAGTAAGCCCAAAGCGAATGCATTCACAATAGCCATTCACAGTGATCCAGCTTAAAGAGAGTAGATGTTCACTAACTTCAGCAGGTGGGATTTTCAATGTCTCCACCATCATTTCTACTTGGCCTCCTCCGGATGGCTTGCTGCCTTAAGTTCAGTGTCAAAGGGAGGAAAGAAACCCACCTCTGTGGACGGCTTACTGAGTGTCACATTATTTATTCCATTTAACATTTAAGAAAATGTTAAATGTTAAATGTTCAGAGAAAGGAATGTAATTATTATTTCAGAGATGAGGATACCGAGGCTCAGAGCAGGGAATCTGGCAGTCTCCCAGCTCTCCAGGGGTAGCACTGGGATCCTCTCCCAGGCCCAGCTGGCCGAGAGATTGCGTTCCTTCCCCTGACTTCCCCATCTCCATCCTCCCAACACTGCCTCCTGCTCACCTCGGCACCAGTTCCTGGCCTGGATGCCTCGGCTTGGGCTGCACTGCTCGGGTCTGGCCGCAGAGGGGGTTCTGTGGATTATGCCCATCTCGAGCAGGGCAAGAGTGGTTAAAGAACAAGGAATGAGGAACCAAACCCTTGGTCCCAATCCTGGGTTCAAATCCTGCTCTCCTGCGTACTGGCTGTGGTATCTCAAACCATTGGTGAGATATCTTTGAGTCTCAGTTTTTGTCTTCCACAACATGGGGATCATATTAGTAGCTCCCTCCTAAGTTTGTTGTGAAAACTTTATATATATATATACATATATATATATATGTATATATATATATATATATATATATATATATATATATTACGTATTTGTTATATTTAGAAGAGTGGCTGGAATATAGTCAGTGTTCAGTTACTGTCAGGCATTGTTAATATTATTCCAAGAGCTGGAGTGAGAGGAACCCTGGGGCTCTTACTTTTTCCAAACCCCCAAATGGGGGGCATCCTGGATAGGGTACTATCAAGCCTTCCCTGGAAAGCAGGATGGGCAATTTGGGGAGGACCTAGGAATTCTGGTTCAGGTAGGACGTGCACCATGGGAGCCGCTACCTTTGCTGGACCCTGTGGACAGGAAGACCAGCACCAAGGACCTGGGCTGACAGGGGAAGTGACTGTCATACCTCCTCCAAGAGCAGAAGAGAAGGGAGTGTGTGGCTCCAGCCAGCTGCCCACACATGGCCTTGGATGCTGCTGATGTGAGATTGCCTGAGCTGGAGTGGAACTGGCCAGACTTAGGACCCAGACCATTCCCCTTTGGTGACCTAGCCTGAGTCGCATAGGCCCCAAAAGCAGACCCCAAAGGGCTGTGAGCAGTACCATCTATGACCAGCAGAGGGCGGCACAGGCCACAGGCTGGCCTGCTCCTGCTCACCAGCCCAGCTTTTTCCCTAGCAAGGTTTTACTATGAAGTGAAGTCTCAGGTTCAGTGTCTCCCTCCTTCCTCTTCTCTGAAGGCTAAGGTGCCTCTCTTGTCGGACTCCCGCCACCCCCGTCCGAGGTTTTCTGGATTCTCTTAGCCTGCATAGACATTTCGCTGCAAACAGGGAGTAAGCCCTTAAATGCTTGCCCTCGAGCAGAGCATCCCGGCATCTGTGGGTGCAGACGGCTCACCCCTCAGAGCCTCAGCTTGCTCACCTGTACAAGTGAGGTGGGAAGGGGTTGATGGTTAAGCTATCTTTTTTGTAAGCTCACTCCGTGCCAGGCACTGAGCTATGTACTTGACATTCTCTCCCAGGAGAAGGAGGTACAAGACGATGCCGGAAACCTAGACTCCAAAACAGGGCAGGACTGTGGTTAATGCTGACCCGGGATGTGATTCTGGACCAGTAACTTCACATCTGTGCAGTCAGAGAGAAAACCCCCACCCCGTGGGGTGACAGGTGGATTGAGTGAGAAACCACATGTAGGGTGCCCTGCACAGGGCTCAGGGAGCAGCATTCCTGCCCTTTAGGGTATGCCCCTGGGAGACCACCCAGAGGATGCTCCTTCAAGGGCCGGTAGCCATCTCTTCCCCTTCCTCCCATCACCTTCTGGTCCCACCTGCAAGGAGCCTACGACCCCGAGCATTCCCAGCATCGGGCAGCTGCTGGGGTCACAATCAGACCAACACCCTCGCCAACTTCTCCGGCCAAGGCCACGGCCTCATCTCCAGTTGATGGAGATTGCAAATGGAGCTTCCGGCTACACTACAAGATTCTGGAATGCGGAAGGGGTCAGGGTGGGCATCCGCATTTTCACAGGCTGCCCAGGTGGTTTGGAGGCCCACAAGGTTAAAAAAAAAAACAAAAAACCTGCTCCAGGGAACCAGGCTAGGGAAGGAGTATTCCAAAACAATTGAATAAGGCAAGTGAAAGAGACAAGAGAAGCAGTATGCAAATATGCAGCGGTTCAAGGCTATCCATTTCTAGGAGAGAATGTGGATACAGGGAAAGAGGGCCTGAAATTCAGGCTGAGTCAGGATGTGCATTTCTGACAAGTTCCCAGGGTCGTGTGTGTGTGTGTGTGTGTGTGTGTGTGTGTGTGTGTGTGTGTGCGTGTGTGTGTGTGTGTGTGTGTTTTCTCAGTTTTCTGCTTTCTGCAGTCTTTAGCGCAGATCCTGACTGGGAACCAGCTCACAGACCCCATTCTGAGCCACAGAGAACAAGACTAGACCAGAAACGGCCCTTCTCAGACCGATGAAGCAGCTGCCGGGGGAAGCAAGCCAAGATTCAAAGCGGGGCGTCCGGGCTGGGAAGGAGGCTTGGAGCCCAGCACAGGGCGAGTGTGTCAGCAAGGGCACAGAGAAAACACCGAGTAACAAGCAGAACTGGGACCTCCCCTTCAAAGCTGGGCTCTGTCCCCTGGTCCTGAGCAGCCGCTCTGGGGGAGCGGAGGGGCCTGGCAGGGAGGCAGTTCCCCCACCACTGCCCCACGCTCTCTTTCTCTTACCTCCTCTTACATTCTTAGGTGCAACTACATAGACCTAAAAACATCCAGCTGTTACTTAGCTCGGGCCCTTTGCAGTCTCCAGAGGCACGCTGTGGCGACCCCCCCCATCCCTCAGCCCTGTCCTGTCAGCTCCTATCCCGGCCATGCTTGGGCCCTTGCAAGAAGCCCCTTCCCAGAGTCTGCTCTGAGGGGGGCTTTGGTCCCCCCATGAAGTTCCTGCTGTCCTTCTCGGCCCCGGCCTCAGTGTTTCTAGAAATGCGGGGGTACTGCCTCCACCAACAGGTCCCCTGTAGGCCAGCTTCTCCCTGTCATCCCTACCCCTTACCTCCTCTCCAGGCCGGCACTGAGCTGGGCCGTCCAGTCCCTTTGGTCACAGGAGCCAAGATTCCTGTGTACAAATTCCAGGTCTGTCTTTTGGCATCAGACCAAGGCTGTCCTCCTGCCATTCTGGATGGGGATTTGCCCCACCAAGCACGTCACTGTCACCCCCTTCCAGGTCTTTCCCCAGGTGGCTGCAGTTGATTTTTCAATTGCCCAGAGCCCAAAGTGCTTGGGAGTTTGTCTCACGCTCCTTCATGCCCTCCCCAGGACCTTAGCCCATGCTGGGAGTGGGACAGCCCTGCTCCCTGGCCCAGAGGCAGGACCGACCCTGAGGTCCAATAGGATCACACCAGAGATCACAGCCTCACGTGGCCTCTGGCCTTCCTCTTCCATTTCTTCTTCCCCATCCGTGCTGGTTGTTCCCAGGAGCAATTCCTTGATCAATCTTGCCCAGGCAACTTCTGCTCTCCGGGTCGGCTTCCAGAAGCCTGACCTAGGACAAACCAGTGTCATGGCAGAATTTGCCTCCGGCCTTCACATGAGGTTGGACAGGGGGGACCAAGCCTCGAAGAAATGAGGAGGGACTTGCGGTCATTCTGACACACCCGGCCTTCTCCTACTGCCACCCCAGTCACTGCCGTCTGTGCCCCTTGGCCTCCTTCTGTCACTGGAGTCCGTCCCTGCCTCTGTCCCTTGGAGGAGGCTCCTGGACCACGGACGCTCCCTGTCCCTGCAGTCAGGTGGGCAGGAGGGGGTCCATGTAGGCCCAGGAACCAACCAGAAGCCTTTAGCCCCCACCTACCCCTTCCTCCGCTCCCAGTCACCATGCTGCCAGATGCCAATAAGAAGAAAATTTTAATTTCACAAATTGCAGCACTTATAAAGCTCGTCAGGCTAACTGGCAGGCAGGCACAGGTGAGGAATAAGCGTGCAGTCTCGGCCGGGTGCCAGGGCCCCGGGCCGCCTTCCAGGAAGTCCTCTCACCACCTGCCGCGGCAGCTCGTTCCTCAAATGTGTCAGGAGAGCTGAGCATGATGGGAGGGAGGGGGGCGGGCTTGGCATCTATCCCCCTGTTGCTTTCCATTGCCTCTCAATAAGAAGCCTTGACGCTTGCTCGGGGAAGGAGAGGGTGGGTGAGGTTCCTGCACTTTTCAGGGCCCCTCTGAGTTAGTCTTGGGCAAGACGGTTTAGCCTGGGGAAGCTTCCACCCCGGTATTTCCAGGCTGAGACAGTAGGTCAGGGCACGGTGAGCCCTTAGGACTCGTGGAGCTATTCCCCTTCCCAGGCCTTGCAGCCCCCACCCCGGTTCAGTCATGGGATGGCATATGTGTGGTCATTCTTGACCACTGGGGGCAGACAGCTTAGGACCTCCTGAGAGCAGACGGGCCTGCAGACCTTAGAGAACTTAGAGCCCAGAGGAGTGGTCCATCCTTGCTTCCGTACCACCAGGGCTTTACCTGGCCACCCATAGGACACAAGAGGGGCTCAGATAATGAAATAGAAAATTATGATATGGTCCTGGCAGAAAAATCGTGGGGTGCCAGGGGTCCCACAGCAGGGGTTCGGTTATTTCACGGATCGGAAAACTGAGGGCCTTAAGGGAAGGGACGTCCCTAGTCACATGGCAAATCAGAGTCAAAGTAGAACTACAGCAAAGTGATTCCAGGTGAGAGTCTTGACTGACACTTTCCTATGAGGCCTTGGGGAAGCTTCTGAAGGTATCAGGACACTGACAGAACAGACAGAGGTTGTTCAGTGAGGACTCTGTCTTGTCTAAGTGACAGAAACTCCAGCTCAAGATGGCATAAGTAATGGGGAGATTCCATGATTCACAGAATTAACAAGTTCAGGGGTAGGAGGAATTCAGGCACTGCTGGATCCAGTGACATGAACAGGACTGGTTTCTCTCCATTGCTTGGCTCTGCTTCCTGTGTGGGCTTCTCTTCCCCATGGTGGTTCCTGAGGGTCTCTCCTTCCAGATGACAAACTGGCCTCTCAGCTCCAGCCTCACATCCCATCAGGCCTGAGTCCCACGGGAAAGAGCCAGAGTCTTTGGCAGTAGCTCCAGAAAACCTCCTAGGCTTCTTGCTGATCAAATAGTTTATGTTGCATGTGCAGCCCTGAACTAATTACGGAGGCCAGGGAAGTGAGGTGAACAGTTGGCTTTGGGCCTGGACCGTGCGGCCACCCCTGACAACAGATAGGGGCGGGAGAAGACACTAACATGCATGCACGCAGGGCTGCGGCGGTACAAGGCGGGCACGGCTCCCAGGAGGCAGACACACATGGTTGGCCCAGAGGTCTCAGTGCAGAGCCTTGTTCTATGGCTCAGGGCTAAGACCAGAGGACCCTGGAAATGAGGCTCCATCCTATGACCGGGGTTCTGGGAAGGAGGCATTTGAGAAAAGCCCATCCAGAAAAGCCCTCAGACTCCTTCTGAGTCTATACGCTCAGAAATTCTGCTAGAAACCCGCCATTAACATCTGTCATCAGAAACTCGGACACTCCACTGCCTAAAGGAATTCTGACCAAGTTTCCTTTTACAATCGATGACTCAGGTTCTGTCTCCCTGAGAAGGTCCTTTCCCTCTGCTCCAAATAGAAAACTCCTATATACATCCTAAAAATCCCATTCGATGCAAACACCTCTTCTGGGAAGCCCTGGTAGAACTGCGTTTTCATTCACTCCCTCAGCAAACACTGACTTCCTACTTTGGCGCGGGGCTGGGTGACGAGGACAGAGATGAGTCAGCAAGAGCGACCGGCAGGTAGCCCCGCACTCACGCAGGAGGTGAGGAAGCAGGTATTTAGGAAACATCCAAGCAATTGTGAAACTTCGACTGTCAAGAGGGACACAGGAGGGGTGCCCGGTCTAGTAGGAGCTCAGCCGGAGAAGCAGTTTGAGGCTGTGACCACCAAACTGAGAGCTTTAGGATGAGGAGAAATTAGAAGTTAAGAGCTCAAGAGGGCAGGGGTGAGGAAGGACGCGTGAAGACTCCGCTGCGGAGAAAAGGTACCAGGCGACCAGGAGCAAGGGGCTGCTGTTTCTGGAGGGGGACAGACTGCAGACGAGTGAGACACGGTGCACTGGAGAGGCTAGCACACACAGACCACGCGGGTACCACGGGCAACGGGAGCCCCTGGAGGTTTGAAGTGGTGGGGTGGGGTGACAGATTCCGCACCGCGAGCAGATCACTCGGACTCCCTTGCAAGAGCAGCTGCAGAGAGCTGGGAGAGGCAGCAGGAGTGTGGGTAGGCCGAGTGCCAAGACACAGTCTGATGGCAGCCGGGCTGGGTGTATGTGGAGGTGGAGAGAGATGGGCAGAACGTGGTGATGGATGGGGTGTGGGAGCGGAGCACGAGGGAGGGGTCAAGGATGACCTCTGGGTTGTTGCCTTACACGTGTAAGTCAATGGTGGCAATGCTGCTTAAGAGAGAGAAGGCTCTGGAAGACACAGACAAGCCTGGACTGGAAAGAGGCCTTGATGAGTCATCTGGATGGATGGCAATGGCAGCGTGGGGGGCAGAGGAGATCACCCGGGGTGACGGCATGGAATGACCAAAAAAAAAAAAAAGCATCTTGGGCCAATCCTTGAGGAGCATCACTGTTTGATAGTCAGATAAAGGATGTGAGCCTCACAAGCAGGCAAAACTGGACTGGCCAGAGGACTCCCATTCGGGAGCCCACAGGAGGGAGCTGGCACACTCAGTGGGTCTAAAGGAAGAGAGGTCGAGGAGGGACTGTGTGCAGGGGTATGGCAGTGTTGGAGAAACCCCAGGACAGCCCCTCACCCAGGGTCCAGCCAGCCACCCAGGGTCTGACGCAGCTGGGAGGGCCTCAGGGAGGCGACCGCCACCATACCCGCGGAAGGATGGGAGGGGGGTGGAGGAAAAAGTCCCTGACCTGCCCTCTCCCTGCTGATGCCTCTCTCGCTGTCCGAGCCAGAGTCAGGTGGTGAGGAAGCCAGGCTGACGCAGACCAGGGGGGACAGGGCAAGGCAGAAAAGGGCAGAAATGGACTGGGGGGGGGGGGGGGACGTGGAGAAAAACCCACCCAGGTGCAGTATCCTGGAAGCCCAAGAGCAGAATGTTTCTGGGACGAGGAAGTGAGCCAGAGTGTGTCACAGCTGAGAAGCCAGCGAAACAAGCGCCGCGTCAATCTGTCGTAGTCTGCCCCACAGAGGTCACCGGTGGCTTTAGAGTTTATTTTGTGAGTAAGGGGGGAGAAGCCAGGCTGAAATATGCTATGTGATCCCGCTGGCGATGGAGCTAAAAGAAGAATGTAGAGGTCTGGACTTCAAATCCAGCCACAACCCCAGATCCGGGACGTGGCCTCAGGCCTCACCTTGCTCATCTCTGAAGTGGAGAAACTAACAGTACCTCCGTCACAGGGCAGGTGGCAGGACAGGGTGACACCATGACACGCAAACCTCTGTCAGCTCTAAAACAATGATGGACAAGAGCACCTGCCCCGATGAAGCCCCTGCCCGGGATGTACGGAGGACCCGGGCGTCAGTGCCCTGGCACTGAGACATCTGGGGCGGAGTTCCCCCGTCTCTGTCCCCTGCCTCGACCAGGAGCCCCTGGCTCTCCCGGTTTCTCCCAGGAGTAGGAGCTCAGTAGGGACTCCAGTGGGGGTCGCAATGGCTTTGGCGCCTGAGTTTGGGGCGGAAATGGGGCTGCCGAGAAACGTGAATGGAATTTTGGCCAAAGAACGTCAGGCGCTTTGAGAAAGCATGCTGGCCAGGGAGATAGCAGGAGCAGGCACACATTCACAGCCGAGGCGACGTGTCTGCCAGGCTGAGGTCCGACCCCTCGCTGGCAGGCAGGGATGCTGGCTTTGCACGTCCTCTCCCTCTCGCCCCGGGGCCGAATCTTTGTCCCAGCCTGGTACCCGTCCGTGTCCCTCCTTTCCGTGTCTTTGCTCTCGCATCCCTCTCTCCACCTGGCTTGTCCCTCCTCATCAGCGATCAGCCTGAGCACATGTGAGGATCTGGCTCAAGTCTGCAGCCTTACATGTGCGAGAACGTGACTTCCCATGGACGTTGTACGTCAACTTCATTTTCAGTTTGCACGAATGTGGATCCTCCGGGCACCACCCCGGGCCTGCAGAGACCCTGTCGGAGGACTGCAGGACGTCTGCAGTGATGTGGTCGGACCTCAAGGCCCCTCTCGTTCATCTGCGGCCAATGGCCTGCAGCAGCCCTGCCTGGAGTCTGTCCGGTGGGAAGTGGAGGGATCGTGGGGCCATTTTCGTGAGGCTTTGTGATTCAGGTAACAGATCTAGCTCCGGGGAGCCTAGGACAAAGGAGTGTCCTCTGGGGAGAGACACCTCACTCACGCTCCACCCTGGACCGGGACGGGGGTCCCTGTCTGGGAGCGCCGGGGGCACGTGCACCCCCGTGCATGGGTCTGTGCACATCTGTGCGTGCACTTGGCACCTCTGTGTGCTTCCCTGCAAAGGGCTCTGGACTTGACCTAGGGTCCAGCCCGACCTTGGGCCTCTCCCCTGGGTTAACTGGAGAGGGGCCCTCACGTAGTATACAGGAGGAGTGTTTCCAAGGGAAACCCTTCCCACCAGCCTTGCCAAGTCTAGCTGCAGGAACCACATGCGACTCTAAAGCCTTCTGTCTCTACGCTCAGGACAGCGTCCTGTTTCTGCCAAGTGACTCTGGAAACAACATCACCACCATCGAGTCACTTGACATCCTCAACAACCCCTTCCAGGGTGGAGATCTTTCTGGCTCGGGGCAGGATGGGGGGTGCATTTATAGAATAATGTTGCCAGCCCAGGCATGTTTCATAACAGAAAAGAACCCAGAACACAGGAGGTGAGTTAGAAAGAAGCAGGGCTTCAATCTGTTAGAATGGGTTTTCTGATGTGGTTACGTTCCAGGGGACACAGAAACCTGGGCTTCTGTGCGCAGGAGTCCCTTCTACAAAACTCAGAGATATAGGCATTTGCCTGCTCTTGAATACTCCCTTTCACGGGAGGTTCACTACTTTACACGGCAGTCTCTTGAACTGTAAAAGGTTGAGGTTAATCCTGTTTTCTTCCCACTTTTCTGGCTTGGTCCTGACCTTGGACTCTGCAGTTCTCTTTCCCATGACACTCTGGTTTTTGAGGCCTCATCATGGGTTTGATTATTCATCTAATGTGAAATAGCAGGCTTTGGTTCAGCAAGATTTACTCTGTCGGTAAAGGAAGTGGGAAATAAAAGTTGAGGTACTTTCCTGTGGCTGCAAAACCCAGCTGTCCATCAACTTTTCACTCAACTTTCTCTGGGCTTACAAAGGTTTACTGGTGATAAGGACCACCCTTAGGTCTCGACAAGAGGGGTGCCTGTCTTAGAACTGTGAGATAATAGAAAATACACATATATGGGTCTCTGCCCCCAGTTCCCCGCACAGAGCTGGGGAAACCCTCGTCCAGAATTTCCTGAGTGATAAGAGCTCCAGGAGCATCCTTTGTTCTAATATTTGGTCTTTGACCCCAGTTCCTGACACAAGGCTCCTGGAACCTCTGTAATTTCCTAGGTGACAGGAGTAGCTCTTGCTCCAATAAGGTGTTTCTGGGCGCTCCCGGATGGCTCCCGGAGGGGGGCTGGTCACTAGAAAGACCTCACCTGGTTAGAAGCTGAACATTTCAGCCCATCCCTGTTCTCTTGAGATGGGAGAGGGGCTCAAAATGGAGTCCATGAGCATTCGTGGCTACGTGAGGAAGCGGCCAGGAAAATCCCAACAGTGTGGGGCTCGGAGAGCTTCGAAGCTGCGGACACACCCACACCTAGAGGGGGACACGCTCCAGCTCCGCGGGGACAGGAGCTGCTGCCCTCGGGATGCCCAGATCTCGGCCTCTGTAGCTCTCCCTGTCTGTTCATCCAGAGCCTTCATCATATCCTACAGCAGACTGGTGAGTGTAAGTACGGGCTCCCCTGAGTTCTGTGAGCCCCTCTCTAGCAGATCATTTGAACCCGAGGAGGGGGTTGTGAGAACCTCAGACTTATGGCTGGCTGGTCAGAAACACAGGAGAGCCTCCACTCGGGGTTGGCCTCTGAAGTGGGGTGGGGGCAGTCTAGTAGGACCAAGCCTCCACCTGTGGGACGGGACGCTGTCCAGATGGGCAGCATGAGAACTGCGTTGAGTTGTAAGACAGTCAGCTGGGGTCACAGAGAATTGCTGAGTGTGCGGAAGCCCCCACATGTTTGGTGACCACAAGCGAAGTGTTTTATGCGAAAGTAAAGGGGACATGTAAGAGGAAGGATGGGAGATTTTCTTATACGGGACCCCTGCTTAGATGACCCCGCTCTGGTCCTCCTCCAGCTGTGCCCTCCCCACAGGCGAGCAGAAAGAAAGGGCCATGAGGGCTTGGCCTACCAGGAACCCATCCCCTTCTTCTCCCTAGACCATACTCTGGGCGCCAGGACCCCAGGAATCCCTGTCCTCATAGCCTCCAGACCACTTCCAGGGCCTCGGCCCAGGCCAGCTTGCTGGCTTTGTCTTCCTGAGAAGCAGCTGTTCATAGGAGCTGTGTGGATGGGCTTCCACAGCAGGCTGGGAGCCCACAGGCATGTGCAGAAGGCCTCTTCCAGGAGGGGTGAGACGCAGAAGAAAGAGAAAGGGGTCAGGCCATGGGCCCGGAGTGGGAGCTAGGGCCTACTTTCCCTGCATGGCCATGTTCTCCTGAAGAACTCCAAGGAGGCTAAGAAGCAGCAAACTTAAGCAGCTAAGAAGCTATCTTTGTTAACATAGGAAGCTAGAACACATTTTATTTAGCATGTAACTGACTTGAGATATAACATTAAATGTTTAGGCATAGAGTAAGTGGGCCTCTACATTTCTTTCCTATTACTACTGCAACAAATTACCACAAACTAAGTGGCTTAAAACAGTAGAAATGTATGATCTTACATCCTAGAAGTTAGAGCTGAGTCTCACTGGGCTAAAATGGTGCCAGCAGGGCTGTGTTCCTTCTGGAGGCTCTAGAGGGAATCCACATCCTTCCCTTTTTCAGCTTCTAAAGCTGCCCACGTTCCTTGGCCCAAGGACCCTTTCTCCCCCTTCAAAGCCAGCAGTGACGAGCAGGATCTGTCTCACACCGCCATCTCTCTGGCTGGCTCTCTCTCTCCTCCCTCAGTCCTCCACTGAGAAAGACCCCCAAGGATGACTTGAGCACCTCCCCCCCGCCGACAACGTACCATAAGCTCCCCATCTTGCAGTCAGGTATTAGCAACTTGAATTTCACCTGCAAACTCTGTCACATATCGTCTGTGGGTTCCAGGGATTCAGATGTGCACCTCTTTGGGGGGGCCATTACTGTGCCCATCATAGTTTCCATTACATTCTTGTCCCAAGCTCTACAAAATCTTGGGGTATAATTTGTTGACTCCTGAAAGAATACTGTCAGTGCCTGACAATTTCCTTTAAAAAAGACAATTCTCCTCAGAGTCTGATTTCTTGTAGATCTCAGGGCTATGTACCTGACACAATTCGCAAGCCTGGGCATGAGCTCCATATTTCTGAACGACATCATTACGTTACTTCGACAATGTCCAGAGGGTAGAGACGAAAGCTCTGTGGGGAGACATTCTCAGCTCACTCTTTACAGAGGGACAAGGGAATCGCAGTCACACATTGGAAAGTAGTAACCCTTATCCCTCCATACACCTGTTCTCTGCCCAATTATTTGGGGAAAGGCCATGGAAGGGGCAGTAGACTGTGAGTTATCGATTTATGTACCCACCAGTTCAGCAAACACTGATTTAGCATCTACTTTTGCCAGGCCTTGTGCTCGCAGTTGGACACACAGAGGTGGTAAATACATGGGACCTAACCTCATCAGCTGGTTCAGTCACTGGGGGCAGGGGCCTTCCTCCCTCTGGGCTTCAATTTTCTTATTAATCTCATGAGCAGTAAAGAGCCCCATGATGAAGGCAGGATCCTTGCCTCTCTCACTCACTCTTGTCTCTCTCCCTAAGCCTTGAATGCATAGTAGATGCTCAGTAAATGTTTGTTGAATGAATGAAAAGCCCTCCCTGATCTGTCAGCTAATGACTGTATCAGGTCAACCAAAATGGCAGAGAGCAAGGCAAGAGAACTGGCTGAGTGTGTTACCACATGGGAAGAGGTCGTGGAGGAGTCCTGGGGTGGATTCCCACGGCTGCTTACAGAGCCTTTAACGGAATTTATTAATCCGCATAGCCACCTTATGAGTTGACATTATCATTCCCTCTTTACAAATGAAGAAGCAGACTTACTAAGGAGAAACTTGCTTAAGACCTCACAGTAGGTAAGAGTCAGAGTTGGGGTTTGAACTTGGACTGTCACCGAGGAGAGCAGCCTGTCTCCTTCCCTCACAGGTACACCCATGGTCTCCCCAGATCCCATCTGGCAGCTGTTAGCCTCTCTCTTCGCCCTACACTCTGCTTCCTTCCCTGAGATCCCCCCAGAGATCTCCTGGAGTCTGAATCCTTGGGACCTCGAGGCCAGGCTATGCTGATGGGGGCTGAAGAAGGTGGAAGAGCAGGGTTGGAGCGATACTTCAAGTTCAAGTCCTTTACTCCTAACTCAGTTCTCCTGATCACTCTCTGCTACTTTCCCTGAGCAAAGATACAAGTGCTTGATTTGTGCAGCTTCCAGGAAGGCTGCGCCAAGACCAAGGAAATTGCCACCTGCCATCTGTTCCATTCAATCCTTCACAAGCGTGCCGCGGGATCTAGAGAGACTGACAGTTCAGAATACATTGAGCAGCTCCTGCCTCTTCCTTTATTACCCTTCAACAGGTTCCGAGTGCCAGCAGCCGGTCCAGTAAGCCAGAGCAAGTGTCCCTGCCTCACAGCCGGCATCTGTTGGTACCTATACAGGCAGCCAGAGGATGGAGAACTGGGGATTTCCTCCCCTTCTGTTTCACCTGCTGAGGCTTAGGGAACTCGGACTGGAATAATCCATTTCTGATGCCTGCTGCTGTGGAGTAGGGCACAGAGCACTGGGTTTGGAGTTGGTCAACTCCCCCACAGGTTGTGTGAACTCGGGCAATGACATCTTCTCTCTGAGCTCAAGTCTTGCTGCCCCACCAGTGCCGGGCTCAGGGCCCCCCACACAGGGTAGGAACTGGTGTTGCATTCCCAGCTGGGCTCCAAGCTGGGGAGCTTCCCACCGCCAGTGAGGTGACCCCGCCGCCTGCTGGACTAAGAGCAGGGGGCATTCATGGACACAAGAGACTGAATAAGGGGGCCTCCGGCTCAGCTGGACCTGCATGTCCAGACAACGTCTTCAGGAGGCTTTCCCTTCCCTACGGCCACTTTCTACTATGCTGTCTTCACCACCCCGAGACTCCTCTCTCTTTCGCAACCAGCTGGTCTTCAGAAGCACCCAAATTACCTTCCATCCGTTTAGCAATCCCAACAGTCATGAGGAGGACGCTCATTGGCCAGTTTGGTCCATGGGCTTAACCAATCACTATGGCCAGAGGAATGGAACACTGTGATTGGCCAGTTCTACGTTACGCTCACTCTCGAGTTAACCAATCACTGTGGCCAGAGGAATGGAACACTATGGTTGGCCAGTCCTAGGTTATGCTCACTCTCAAGTTAACCAATCGACCAATCACCGTGGGCAAAGGAATGGAACACTGTGATTGGCCAGTTCTGGGTTACGCTCACCCTTGAGTTAGCAAATGTGTGTAACCCATTTTAGCCAAAAAGATTGAGTAGAAGGAGGACAGTTTCCCAAGGAGGGGGATGGGGGAAATATTTCTTAGCAGAAGGGGAAATAACAGACATTTGACTTGCAAGAAAAACAATATATCTGCCTCAGTCCCATTGGTTTCACATTACTATCAATTCAGTTAACAAATACCTAGAAGTGGGTTCCTTACCTGAAATTGTCCTGCATTTTCACTCAGCATCTATTTTAACCTCTGAATTTCATTCTCTTCTGTTCTCAGCCTACAGGTCAAACTACGAGTAGCCCCGGTAGTAACAGGAGCCACACCACTCTCGAGTAGCTACAGAGCACCCCAATACTCCATTAGGTTTTGAAAAGCCCTCCCTCCCCCATCAACGTACGTCTATTTCCCATGCCCATCAATTCTATTACCACAATCAATAGAACAGAAAACGCAAACCTATCTGACTGACAAAATCTCAGGAATCTTTTGATGTCATAATGGCTAACCCAAAACGCAGCAAGTCATGACAAGTTCAAAGGAGGATATTGTTAAGGTTAGGCTCGTCCCATAATGTAAATAGTTCCTTTCAGCTCAGACTAATGTCTTCCTATCACCGTAACAATCGAATCTTCCTGACAGGAAATTGGGATCATTATTTATCAGGAGCAAGTGTATATAAAATGGCATTTGTTCTCTATTCAGAACTCCACACCCTCAAGGGTCTTGGACCTTCCTTCTTTTAGTAACTTCTCACCTAAGAGTGAAGCCCTCACAATGATCACTGTATCTGTTTCTTTTGCTGCTGTAACAAATTAACATTCACTCTGTGGCCTGAAACACAAGTTTGTTATCTTAGAGTTCTGGCGGTCAGAAGCCCCAAATGGGTCTCTTCAGGCCACAGCAAATGTTTCAGCAGAGCTGGGTTCCTTCTGGAAGTTCTAAGGGAGAATCCAGTCCCTTGCCTTTTTTCATGCTCTAGAGGTTACTGCATTCTTTGGATTATGACTGCCTTCCTCCATCTTCAAAGCAAGCATAGAATATTCAGATCCCTCCCGGAGTCCCACTTTCCTGGTCCCCTCTTCTGCATTTAAAGGACCCTTGTGATTACATAAGGTCCTCCTGAATAATCCAGAATAATTTCCTCATCTTAAAGTCAGCTAGTTAGCTGCCTTAATTCTATCAGCAACCTTAATTCTCCCTTGCCATGTAACATAATATATTCCCTGGTTCCAGGGATGAGAACATGGATATATTTGGGGTGACCATTATTCCACTGACCACAAGTGCTGAGAATTCTAGGTGACTGTGGACTTGCTCAATGATGTCTGTCCAACATTAGTTGGACACCAAGTCTAACACCGAGTTAGAAGAATAGCAGAATTACGTGAATACAGAATAACATAAATTATCTGAAAGGTGAAACAAAAGCATTCGAAGACAAAAAGAAATACAGATGTCTCCCAGTGGTCCTATTTAAGAGATAAAGAACTTAAAGGGATTTGATATGAGTGATCCTGGAGAGCAGAGATCTTGTCCAAAGAGATTGGAAACCAAATGCTCCCTCCTTCAGCTGGACCTCCATTATAACCTCCACTTCTATTGAGGTATTAAGGTTTCCCTTCTTAGACTCCCTCAGGACTTTCTCCTGTTCTCAGAGGGTTGAAAACCACCACCAAAACCCATCAGGACTTTGGAGGAGTTATACCATATTCGTTAAGCAACAGCCTAAAAGATTTGAGGGAACATTTTAGGGGGACTCAGGTGTGAAATTATAGCCCTACAAGTTCAAGTATCCAATAATATATGTCATTACAAATATGAAATAGAAATTGTTTCTGGAAGGGTTGGATTAATGGCTGAATAAGGGTAACCAGATGTTTGGAAGATGCCATTGTGTTCTCCTGCTTCCACTGACTGAGACGGACCTCATAGGCAGAATGGCTCAAGGTCAGCATTATTCGTATGGGGTGTCAAAGTGGTTCCTACCACATCACAATCCTAAGATTCCAACTTGGAGCTTTGATGTTGATGCCCTCTGTTCCTTGCCCATCTTCAGCACCAATCCCCGCCCTGCACTTTCTCTATCTTCCTGTGTTATGGAGAGTACTGCCACTTCCACTAGGTTGAAGGCAATTATCATGTCTTATTCAAATCTGTGGGCCCAGTGTCTTCCATGATGGGGCTCTCCTTGTTAGTTCACTGCTGTTGCTTATCCCTCCATACTATATTTGGAAAAACACTCACCTTATGAGGCAGATCTCACCTCCCACCATAAAGCTGGGAATGCCAACTACCCTATGTCCCAGCCTCCCTTGCAGCTATGGTGAACATGAATGTCCTAGGCCAAATCAACCAAATTCTCCTGCCCCAGAGTGTGCACTAGAAGCTGTGACTTGAAGGAGGAGGAACCACACAATCTACTATGAAGGGAGTGGTAGGGAAGCCACTATATCTGGTTTCCAGGGGCAGCATCCAGAATTTAGCCTCAGTGCCAGCTGTCAGGATGGGGAGTCTTCCCAGGGCCAGTTTTGCAATGTCATTTCAGGAGTTGCTCCCGGCTCATGGCCTCAAGTTGATTTTGGTCTCTCGGAGATTCAGTGAGCCAGCTAATATCACTTAATAAATCCCATTTCTGCTCAGATAAGCCAGGCTTGGTGTTTGTCACTTACAAATAAGACCCTGAATGAAACAGATGGTCTTAAGTTTCCCATTGGAGTCATCACACATGCCATTTTCTTCCACCTGGAGCAGTCATCCACACCCCTGTTCTTCCGGTGACTTGTACTTACCCATCCCAAGTGCCAGGGTTGATGGCTTTTCCTCTGAGAAACCTCCCAGATTACCCCAAGTCTAGGCTCCTGCACTCTCTGAGTCCCTCTTGGCAGCACTTGCCCCTCTAGATCTTGGCTGTTTACTTCTGTGTCTCCCTCACTACTCTGTGAGTTATATGAGGATAGACACTATATCTATTTCATTGTATAATAGCGCCAGGCCTATTAATATTGTTGAACGAATGAATGAATGAATGAAACTATCCCAGGCCAGATCAATCCCCAGTAGAGCCCCCACCATCACTTCCTGGCAGCATAAGGCATTGTAAGTTTTTGGATTCAGGGCAATTGCCCTGTTCTAGAACTCCTCTCTACCATAGTGCTGCCTCATTCCACTTCCACCAGCATTTCTTAGGATCCACTGTGTACCAGATCTCTCCCTTCCCTCTTCCCACCCACATTTCAGATCCTTCAGGTAAAAGCACTTACAGTGGCACGGTCTTTCTTTCTCAACCCAGTCCCGGAGGCCCCAGGCACTTGGAGGAGTGGCGGCTTGCTCCCTGGGAGAAACATGGGCTAGCCGCAAGCCTCTTTATTGAGCAGGTTGCCATGGTGACTCTGTAATACAGAGTTGCTTGAGAAACACTGACCACCAAAGAGAACAATTACCAAAGAGGCATCCATTTATGTAACCATTTTCAAGACTGGGTAAGACATAAAGCCACAAATGAAAACACACTGCAAACAAATAACAGTGCATGAGCTGGTCTGGACCCCATGTCAGGCCTGTTTCTCTCTCCTCTTCCACTCCACTGCAGAGAAAGAAAGTTCTGCTTTTCAATGCTCTATAACACTGGTATAAGATTGCAGTTTTTATGCTTACCATCTATTTACCCAGCACCACTATGTGCCACATACCCTAACAAGACATTTACAACATATTTTCTAATTCTGGAAACAACCCTATAAAGCGAGAGTGATTATTCTCATCTTACAGATGAGGAAACTGAGGCTCACAGAGTTTAAATGACCTGTCTAGGGTTGCACAGTGGGGAAGTGCAGGGGCAGCACTTAGTGTCTGCACTTAGTTCAAGGCAGCAAATTTTCCTCATGTCGTTACAATTGTCAAAAGCACCTGCATGAGAAAATTTTCTCAAGCATGAGACTCCAGCTCTCTCCTGTCTTATCTGCGCCATGTTCTATTGCCATTTAGTCCAAAGATAGGCAGTTAGTTGGTTCATTTATCTAGTCATACATCTGTTCATAAAATACATAATAATCTCAAACTTCCAGTGCAAAATCAGCAAGCTTTGTGTGGGGCACTTGGCACGCTTGCTAAGTCAAAAAAGTCTTCGTAAATGCTGAGCTTCCAGCCCTTTATTCTGCTCCTGAAAGTAACCTTTCCTTTCCAAACTGCACTTTGGTCCCTGACTTTGCTCCCCCCGAGTCCCACACTCAGTTTTGTGAGGTGTGCATGAGCCACAGCACGGAAAGCACTAGAGTGGGGCGTGCACCTGCAGGGCTGCAGGGAGCACAGAGGAAAGTAACACAGGTCCTGAGCTGGCTGCTTAGGGCTGAACCCCAGCTCCCCCACTTAGCTAGATGATCTCAAGCAAATTGTTTAAGGTCCCTGTGCCTCAGTTTCCTCCCTGAAACTCAGAGCTTAAAAAAAAAGAAAAAAGCTCCTTCTCTATAGCATCACTGTGAGGATAAAATAAAATGATCCTGTACGGGGCTTTGAACAGCACCACTGTGTTGGCTGCTTGCCCAGGCAATGTCAGCCAGCGCTGGAAATAGCAGTGGGGTCCAGGGCCCCATCCTGGGCCAGGGCTCTCAACTTCACCTTCAGGCCCACCTCCCCCCGCCCCCCCATGCCAGTTCTTCTCTGCTCGGATACCCAGAAGCAGTTGTACACCCCCGGGGTCTCTACCCACAAATCCAGATGCCCATTCCGGCCATCAAGGGCTATCTTCCTTTCTCCCACTCTGTGAGCATCTCTTCAGGTAAAACATACACATGATCATCTCTCTCCCAGCTGAAAACCCTGCTATGACTCTCTGTACAGCTAAATTCTACCCACACCCCGCCTTGGAAAATTCGTGAGGCCTCTGCTGGTCTAGTCCTTGCCGACTGTCCAGCTTCACCTCACCAAACCCCTTGTAGCTCTCAAATCTTAAGGATCTAAGTTTTGACCACGACTAGAGATGCTTTTTTTTTTTCTCTCTCTCTTTGTTTGGAAGGCGCTGCTTTTGCAGAAAGTCCCCGGCCATCCCATGTGCCTTCCATTCTGCAGTGGATAACACCCTCGTGTAAGCCAAGCTGGGCACTCGCCATGCTCCCTTGTGATTGTTGCTTCTGCAGACCCAGAGGGGGCTGAGCTGCCTGACACCTTCAGGAGGGGAGGAGGGAGTGCTTGAAAATATTTAGAAGAATGCGTGAAATTACCGAGAACATAAATATGAAGAAGGTGTTCATGACCTTGAAGAAAGTGTTCATGACCTTGAAGAAGCTTATCATATGTGGGAGCTGGTCTGGCACTCACAACTGGGCCCTAGTGTTGACTTGCTGAATGTAAACGATTTCACAGAACATAGACATCAGGCAAGGCTACATGCATCAGGACAGAGCAAGTCACAAATAAGACCGCTTTGTAGTCATGTCTGAGCACAGACAAAAATGAAACATTGTCCAAACCATAAAAATGACCAACGTCCCCCATTTCTAGCTAAGCTGAGTCATGGCTACTTATCTACCAATGACAATATCATTCCTTCTGCCTTAGCAACAGAATTTATGAAGATCCCCAATGATAGAGTTAGCCTCCCAGCCTGAAAACCACCAACCCAGAACACAGCCCCCCTTCCTTGAGCACTCCCCTAGACTCACCCGGCACAAGCCTAAATCCTTGAGGGAGTCTTTCCTCACACCCTCCTGCTCAGGCCTACACCATCCTCCATGATGCACATTCCCTCTCACCACAGAGTCAAGAAACCCAACTCTCTTCAGCTAAAGTATGTCCCTGGAGGCCTTTGGTTAAAGGGCATTGATATCAGTTAGCTCCTGTCACCCTGAATCTGTGAAAAGAAATCCTAACTTAAAAATATCTGCAAATTGGGGGGCGCCTGGGTGGCACAGTTGATTAAGCGACTGCCTTCGGCTCAGGTCATGATCCCGGAGTCCCGGGATCGAGTCCCACATTGGGCTCCCGGCTCCATGGGGAGTCCACTTCTCACTCTGACCTTCTCCCTTCTCATGCTCTCTCTCACTCTCTCTCTTTCCTAATAAATAAATAAAAAAATCTTTAAAAAAAAAATATCTGCAAATTGGGCGCCTGGGTGGCTCAGTGGGTTCAAGACTCTGCCTTTAGCTCAGGTCATGATCTCAGGGTCCTGGGATCGAGCCCCGCATCGGGCTCTCTGCTCAGCGGGGAGCCTGCTTCCCCCTCTCTCTCACTGCCTGCCTTTCTGTTTACTTGTGATCTCTCTCTCTGTCAAATAAATAAATAAAATCTTAAAAAAAATATATCTGCAGACTAATTAGTGGTGAGAAGTACAGTTCTGATAGGGAGCTTGTGCTGTATAGCAGAGTTCCCTGGGTAGCATACCACTTTCCAGAGGGCTGCCTCAGCCTCCCCTCCGCTGGGGACATCCTGGCTGTCTATGGGACTGGGTGTGTCTCTTCTGGAAGAACGTCGTCTAACATTTCTTGTAAAACTGAGTGTCATCATTGGATAATGACATCTGCTTCCAGGGGAACATGGGGAAGATGGTGTCCGTCCCAAGAGCTTTCCTATCTAAAGCCAGAGCTGGTGGCTATTGTTGTAGTTGGTAACTGAACGCAAGGCCGCCCTCCAAAATGCCTGGTGATACCACTGCCACCCAGTGGACACCATGGCCGTTCCATTTCTACCCCTAGTCCTACTCCCTGTGGAAACCTCGGAAGGATGCCTGGCAGATAGCACCTGGGACTGAGAACACCACAGATTTGGGGGCTGAGAGCCCATCAGAGTCATATTATGTGGTGATTGGATCTTCTCTGACAGTGGGTACATAATGGGCCGAATCTCCCTAACAGAGGCAGAAGGCCAACAGATGTTAGTCTGCCTTGTGAACGATGATTCATTGTCTTTGGAGGAACTCAGAGAATCTTAATGGGAGAGATTAAAGCCCAGGTTCGGCCTCTCTTCAGCAGCCAGAAAGCACCTGGTGTGTGTGGCAGGAGAAATCCAATGTGAAACACAGATGACAAAGATGACCACAGGGGTCACAAAGGTCCCATCATAAATTTCCACCTGGAATGAGAGCCAGGGCACCACACATGTCAGCAGAGGCCAGTGATGGCTCCAGAGAGGGACATTAGGCCAGGCCCCATCTGTGAGGAAGGCTCCCTCGGGGGCTCCCGGGTGCATCCCTTAGCTGACCCGTGTAAGTTGTCACCCTTCCCCTCGCCTCTCAGGAAAGTGAAACTTCTTTATGAGGCTTTCTGTCAAATTCGTCTTCTGCTTTTTCTTTCTCTTGCCCCTCCTTTTCGCTTTGTTCCTGACAAACAAATGAACTGTTACTCTGTCAGTTATTTATCTGAGTAATTTCTTGATGAAATTGCAAATATAATTGAATTTTCTGAAAACCATGAATTCAAATGAGGCGACAGTAGAGGAAACAGCGTGATTAAGGAATTGTTATTCGCTGGCTCTACATCATTACCACCCAGAATTCGTCGCCGGAGCGCTCACAGATGGAGTCGCTGAACTATGATTATATTTTAGAAAATGAAAGGGGACAAATCTAAAAAGGCAATAAAGCAAATTAGGAGCCTTCTTGAGGGATAGGATTATTACTGATTAAGTACATTTGGCATCAAAAATGTGCTAGCACTTTGGCAGTTTAAATTACACATTCGTGCAGTCAACGTTTCTGCTGGTCTCAAAATTTGTGTTATTTTGGTCTTCTAATCACATTTCCTTTCACCCTCCAAATTGACAATTTGAAAGGACATTAGAAATGCTCTTTTCTGAAGGACCATTTGCCCTCAAAATGCATTTACGCTCAGCAGCTATTAAAAGGGTATCACCCAGTCATTTAGTTTCTCAATTTAACTTTAAAGGAAAGTTACTGTACTCGGGGAAGTAGCCCCCATTTCGATATAATGGTCTTTGTCGTGTCTCTCAATGTGCTGGCTTCGCGCTGAAGGACTGGCCATCCTCAGCCGCCGTGCCACCCTCTGACCCCAGGTCTGCTGCCACGCAGCCTCTAGGGCCAGAACCGCACCCCTGCAGCCGGTTCACTTTTAGCAGATCTAAGAGGAACCCCGGGGCAGACCTCTTGAAGAGCACTCTAACAGAAGCTGGAGTTGGGAGAATTTCCTCGCAGTCCTGGCGCAACCTCCTGTCAGCTGTGTGACACTGGGCATAGAATTTCACCTCTCTGAGCCTCTATGTTCCCATTTCTGCAAGGACGCGGTACCCGCCGCGTAGGGTTGCTGGGATGGTGACTTGAGATGAACGCCTATAGTGGGCTTTGGCTGTCCCTGGTGCGCAGATGATGTCCAGAAGTGTGCGTCTCCCTGCCACCCTCCCCCTCCTCTATAACCACTATCGAGTTCAGCCTGGACCTCACTCTGGAGATCCCTTTCACCAAGAGGATCATGTTGGTCAATTTTCTCTCCTGATGCTCCTTAGCTAGTGGAATTCTACTTGGCCAACACCTGCAGCTCCATTTAGTGTCTCTTGGCCCTGGATCCAGTCCCCAGGATAGAGCTGAGCTAGAACTCCCTACTCTGATATCAGCCCCATGCAAAGCAGCTAAGGCCAAAGCTAGGCCTTGGTCTTCAGAGAGAGACGTGGCTCAGGACCTCAGACCCTAGTGTTGGGGGGGGGGGGCGGCAAGAGGTGAGCAGCGGAAATCCTAAGAGTGCAGGGTCACAGAGGACTCACTCATTGCGAGCTGGGCCCAAGGCCCTCCTCCGCCAAGGGCCGACTATGTCCTAGAAAGACTGCATGCCACACTGTCATCCACAGTGTCATCTGGACAATCCTTCCATCGAAGCTGGGCTGTGTGTACCCTCCCTTGAATTCTGTAAGGTACATGACTGACCCATAGAGTTCAGCAGAAATGACCCCCAGGGATCAAATGACCCCACAAAGCCAAGATCATCCAAAGTAACTCAGTTTCCACCTTGCTTACTGGAATGCTCTCTCCTGAGAGCTTCAGCTGAACTGTAAGCACTCTGCCTGTCCCGAGGCCACCAGGCTGTAAGGAGGGCCCAACTCGTCCACTCACACAGACCACGTAAAGAGACCCTAAGACACTGTGAGGTGAGATGGATAGTCCTCCGGGCCCCAGCTCCAGCCCCCGGCTGGCTGTGCTTGCATGAGAAACTGAGCCACCACCCAGACAAGGTTTTCCTGAATTCCTCACCCACCGAGATGATGAGCGAGAAAAAGAAATGGTTTTGTTTTAAGGGGTGATGACTGGAACGGGGAAATGGGGGTTCCACCACGGGTTAAGTTCTGCTAAGTCATGTGCATCTGTTTTACCTAAGTCCACACCATCTTCAACTCTCTCACCTCTACTACTTACCTGCTGTGTGACCTTGGGCAAGTGTCTGCAACCCTCTGAGCCTCGTTTTCTCATTTTTAAAACAGGGTTATCATAGTACCTCCTCATCAAGTGATTGTGAGGATTAAACAGGACGCTTATGGGAAGTGCTTAGAATAGTGCCTGCCATGGAATTTAACAAGGATTAGCCATCACGGAGATCTACTTCAGGATCGGCAGCACGACGTGGAGAAACTGGACCCCTCACGCACGGCTGCTGGGAACGTACGATGGTGCAGCCGTTGAGGAAGACAGTTTGGTGCTTCCGCAGTAAGTTCAATATAGAAGTTTCCACATGACCCAGCAACTCCAGTCCTGGGTATATCCCCAAAAGATCGGAAAACAAGTGTTCCTACAAAAACTTGTGCGTGAACATTCACTCCATCCTGTGCATGATGGCCAACAGGTGTGAAGGGCGCCAACATCCATCAAATGATGAATGAATAAACACATGCTCTTTCAGTGGAAGACCATTCATCCAGAGAAAGAAAGGAAGTGCTGATTCTTGCTGCAACGTGGACGAAGCTTAAAAATATTAAGCCAAGTAAAAAAAAAAAAAAAAGGCTACAGATTTTTTCAACAAAAGACTACCTCTTATATAATTCCATTTATGCCAAACGCCTAGAATAGGGAAATCTGTAGTGACAGAAAGTATATTTAGTGGTTACCGAGGACTACAGATGGGGCTTGGGAGAAAATGAGCAGTGACTACTAGTGGGAACAAATTTCTTTTGGAAGTGATAAAAATGTTCTAAAAGTGATTGTGTTAATGGTCACAGAGCTCTGTGAATATACCAAAAAACACTGAATTATCACACTCTAAATAGGTGAATTATATAGTATGTAAATTATGTCTCTGTAAGTCTGTTATATAAAAACATGAATTAGCTATCCCTAAAATCCCCAGTGATTACCCTGTCTCCAACTGCCCACTTTCAATCTCCTCTCTGGCCTTGCCAGCGTAATTAAAACATACATACATAAAGCAGACTCTGTCCCGCTTCTGCTCGAAATCCTCCAGTCCCTCCCCATTTCACCCCAAAGTTAATTCATTATAGTAGTTATGCTGATCTGACCCTTTTATCTCTGACATCCTCTCCTTCTAGTCTCTTCTTTGTGTGCTTCATTCTAGCTACTCTGAGCTCCTGGCTCTTCCCCCGACACATCAGGCATATTCCAGCCCCAGGACATTTGCATTACCTCTTCCCTCTGCCTGGACCATGCCTTCCTCAAATAACTATGTGCCTCATCCCTTGCTTTTTCTAAGGTTTTGCTCAAAAGTCAACTTCTCAAGAAGGCCTCCCTCTGAGGACACCATTGGAAATTATAACTTGTACCCACCTTCCCCACCACTTCCCAGGAACTCCTAATTTCCCTTTTCTTGATCTATTTATACTTTTACCATGGTATTTATCAACCTCTACTTTAATGAATTAATTTATTGAGTCTATTTATTGTCTATCTCCTTCTAGTAGAATATAACCTCCATGGGACAAAGAATTTTTAAATCTATTTTGTTCATTGATTTACACCAAGAACCTGGCAATCAATATCTGCTAAGTTGTTGGACTATACCTGGCCACATCACTCCCCTGCTCTTCCTTGATCTCAAGATAAAGCCCAACTTCACAAGATCCTGCATAACGTGCCTGACTCCCTGCACTTCGGCTATGTTCGGTTAATCCAGCCTTCCTACCATTCCCTGCATTCCCAAACTTTGGGTCTCAGCCCATGTTGCTTCCTCTGCCTGGAATTCCCCTCTCCAGCATGCATGATTATTCCCATTATACAAATGAGACAATGGAAGCTTAGAAAGTTCGGTCACTTGTCCAAGGTCTCTGACCTCAGGGGGCTTATGGTTCACTGGGAAAGACAGACTTTGATCAAATCAGTACACTGATACATACATTATTAGACATGAAGATACTCCTCTGAATGTATCTGAACCAGAGGGCAGAGAAGGCTTTCTGAACTGGGATCTAAGAAATGAGTAGGATTTTGGCCATCAGACAGGGATGAGAGCACGTCAGGAGAGCACTGTAGAACATATGCAAGGTCCCAAGACGGAAGGAAAGGGTCCGTTCCTGCTACAGAAAGACAAGTTTCTCTGGGACTCGGGGAGTTGGGGCGAGTAGCAGGTCAATCAGGCAGGGGAGGGTGAGGAAAGCCACACTGTGAGTCTTAAACTCAACCTTACTAATCCCATTTAACCACTGAAGGGCCTTTGAAGGGATGAATAGAGTGATCAGCCTTATGTTTGTGAACTGTGGTTTGGAGGACCAGTGAGGGGGTTTGCAGGAGAGATGCAGGAGACAGTGAGTAGGATCTTGGCAATGAATGGTCCAGGAAAGAAATAATGCCTAGCTGGCACTAGGGTGCTCCAAGTTGAGATGGAGACAAGTGGGAAGGTTAAAAGATATTTATGAGCTAAGACTGGACAGGACGTGGTGACAGATGAGGTATGAAGCTGGAGAGGAAGGGCAAAGGCAAGCTTGTCACCCAAATCTGCAATGCATAACAGGATGAATGGTGGTATCGTTCATGGAGAGGTGAACCCAAGAGGAAGACATGTTGGCAGGCGATAGGGCTATGAGTTCGAGCTGGGCTTCCTATCCGAGTGGGTACGTCCAGTAAGAAAGCAGGTGTGTAGGGCTGGAGCTTAGAGGACAGGTCGGGAGTAAAGATACAAACCTCATCTGCGAAGCGATGGTGACTGAAGTCAAAAGAATGGATGAAATCACCCAAGGAAAGAGTGACAAGTGAGAAGAGTAAATGATTTATGACCACGTCTTGTAGCAGAGGTGGCAGCAGAGTAGCCAGGAAGAAGAGAGCAAAATAGGGCAAGGTGATGTCATGGAAAAGAGGGGAATACCGTGTTTCAAATGCTGGAAATCTTAAGTCACATGTTATAGAAAAGTCCAGTAAAACAAGACTGGAATCCAGCCACTGGGTGTGGTGACGTGGATGTCATTGGTAGGCTTGGGGAGAGAAGTTTTGGTGGAGCGATGGCCCAGAGCCAGACTGCACGTGCTATGGGATGGGCAAAGATGGGGACAGGAGGAGACCCAGTATAGACAACCCCTGAAAGCAGTTCGGCCATGACCTGGTGGAGATAAAAGGGAAGATGGCTAACAGGACGTGGAAGTCACAGTACTTTCACTTACTCATTTTTTTTTTAAAGGGACTCAAGCATGTTTAAAATGCTAATGAGAAGTATCCAAGTGAGAGGGAACTGTGAACTACTATAGGAGGGAGGAAATGATGGGTGACCGGCACCTAAGAAAGTACGAGGACCATAGCAGGACCAGGGTATAGGTCTGGGCCTCAGCTGGGAGGAGGGACAGCTGGACTCCAGAGGGAAGAAAGGAGAGGCAGGTGCAGGGGTAGGGAGGCAGGCGGGTGCAGTGGCAGGCAGCAGAGTGGGACCCCACGCATGGTCCACATTTGGAGGGCATCCGCTAAGGATGAGGGAGGCGACAGGGGCCGGGCCATAGGTTTGAGCCTTGGTGGAGGTGGTCACTGAGGGGACAAGTGGGATTAGTTGAAGGCATGGCAATGGAGACAAGGCATATGAGAAAATGCTGAAACTAGAGGGAAATTAGGATCTTAGAGCAGCAATTACAGAAGGGGAGAGGAAAGGTCGGGATTACAGGGCAGGATGGAAGACAGCCAGGTACAAATACAATGATAAGTTCCACGAAGTGGTGAAAGTCAGGAATATAATCCTCAAACACAGTGAGTGCTACCCTGTCAGGTTCAGACTGAAATCTATTTTAAAGTTACGTAGTTTTTCTTATATAATAAGTAATTCATGCTCACATTCAAAATGTATTTTTTAAAAGTTCAGAAGGGTATAAAGTGAAAATGGAAAGTCACCACAACCAAAAAAGATTATTCTAGACATGCTTAGTATGGGCTGTTCTCAGCTTACCATTTTAAATTTTAGAACTCAGGTTCTCCGACAAATTGATCTTAAGCATCACTGTAAGTTTTCCTGGTCTTGTTAACAAGGGAGTCAGCATAAGACAAAAGAATTAGCTAATGTGTACTTCTAAGGGAATGTGACTTCACGGACAGGAAGGCACACGGGAGGTTTTTATGGACCAGACCTTCAAGGTGTTTATGTCATGTCTTATATTCAAATTGCTTACGGGGTGCCTGGGTGGCTCAGTGGGTTAAAGCCTCTGCCTTCCACTCAGTTCATGATCTCAGAGTCGTGGGATCGAGCCCCACATCGGGCTCTCTGCTCAGCAGGGAGCCTGCTTCCCCCTCTCTGTCTGCCTGCCTCTCTGTCTACTTGTGATCTCTTTCTCCGTCAAATAAATAAATAAAAATCTTTTTAAAAACTGCTTAGAACTTAGTCACATGGCCGTACCTAACTTAGACTGGAAAATGTACACTCTGGAAAAGACTTTTGTGGTCAGCTAGGAGCTTCAGCCCATGTAGGTGAGTGTCTTTCACCGTGGGAAGATTTGGAATTAAGTAAGCAAGTGTAGAGGAGAATCATACCCTTTGCAATAAAATATTTGTGCTTTTTAATAAGCTGTGTTTATAGACATGGAATGTTTGAGAAAGAGTGGCCTTTTAGAGTCAGAGATTAACTTTTCCATTCTAATGTACAACAATTAATTGACTTCAGATTTTATGTTGAAATTGTACTAATTTTAAATAAGTACTAGAACCTGAATATAAGATTTGCTATATTTTTAAGTTTAATGAATTAGATTTATACTGGTTACTTAATACTTAGGAAGGTTTGTTAGACAACTGAAGTACTTAAAAAGAGATTCAAATATATTAAATCTATAAATGCAGTTTACAATGTTTACAGCAATTTAATTAAACTCATTTGTAAATGAGAAGAAACATTTCTCAAAGGTGCCCTTAAAAATAATTGTTAAAATTTGCCAGAATTATAAATAAATAATGGAATTTGTAAACTAAACTTTAAAGCTTGTGGAAGAACTTGGGTCTGTATGAATTTATAACTTTAATAAATTGAACATTAATTTTAAAAACCGAAGAAACCTTTGAATAATATTTTTAGTGCCAGAGAACGTTCCTGAGGGCATCAAATTAATAGTTTTTTATTATTAAAAAACATATAGTTATGATAAAAAATTCAACCAACATAGAAAGGAAAAGGTGAAGCCCCTAGGCCCATTCCCCTAGGCAGCCATCACTGCTAGGATCTTGAGCATCCTCCCAGAAATTCTCTTCTCATACACTTAAACCCATCCTCCCCTACCCCACCATTTTGTACAAAGAGGTCTACTCTGTCTAATACTCTGCTTTTTTGCTGAATGATAGATCTTAGAAACATATTCATGTGGCTCATAAAAATAAAGGTAAAAGTTGCTTCCTTCACCCACTTTCTTTCTTGGGCTATGGCTTCACCTCCCTCCTCCAAGTCGTGGCCATTGCTGTCTCCAGAGCTGGTGCTCCACTCCCAGGGTCCCCCCTCCCCCACACACTCCATAAACCACATCAGCGCACAAAATGGCTCGTACCCAGGCACCAATGGCTTCCACAGCACCAAATTCACCAGAGAGGACTCAGTTATTTTCCTTGATCTGTGGCTTTGACACTTTGCTCTCTCTTTCTTCTTGCTCACTGGGCTTCCCACGGTCTTCTGCCTTCTCCTGCCCTCCACCCTCTTCTGTCCCCACATGCTCTCCTACCTACATAGCACTTCTATGAGCTCCTCAGAACCCGGTCCTTAAATGTCCTCTTGTCATCCTAAACCTTTTCCTGAAGTGAGCATGTCTCTGCTTAGAGCTTCTGTCCCCACCTATGACCAGCTGACGCATACATTCATGTATCTCCAACCCCGGGAGCCCCTCCAAGCTCTTGACGGATCTGGACAACTGCTCCAGGGCCCCTGTTCCCCGATGGCTCGAAGGCGGGATTGGCTACATAATTCATTGGGCGCAGTGCAAAATAAAAATGCAGATCCACCTGCCAGAGAGTTTTTAAGGATTTCAAGATGGTGACAGAAGAGTATTAAACTACGTGTGGGGCCTTCCGTGACTGCACGGGTCTCACGCCCAGGAGGCAGGCGCTGCTCAAAGGCATCGCAAATTCAAGCCCAGAAAGAAGAGCACACCTCCCACTCGACCACCCAATCTGTCCTTTCTCGTCTTTCCTGTTTCAGCAGATGGCAGCGCTACGATCCAGCCCTCTATCCCCAGTGCCACTAAGCCCACCCCGGGTGTCCGCGCCTGCCCTAGGCCACCGTCACCTCGTACCTGGCCGATGGCAACAGCCCCTCTGGATCCCCACACCCTCTCTCCACATCATTCTTCCACCCCCACTTACAGTCAGAGAGGGTCTGTAGGTTTGTTTTTTCAAAATATAAATCTAACTATGACGACACCTCCCCTACTCCAACCACTTCCCCACCATCCTTTGCTGAAAACCCCTTAGCGCCTTCCCATTGAATGTCTGTTTCCCACGCAGTCATTTTTCTTTTGACTTTTTTTTTTCAGCATATAGACATTTTTATGCTTTTGTAATCAAATATGTCAGTCTTTTGTGGCTTTTGAGATTCATTGTTTTTCTCAGAATGATTTTCCTATTCTAATATTACAAAAATCTTAACCATGTTCCTTTCTATATCTCATATTCTCTCTCTTTTTTTTCTTTTTTGTATGTAAATGTTTGATCATGTTTGGGTGTGAGGCAAAAAGCCCAGTCAGCCTTCCTCCAGTGTCCCCTGACTAGGCCATCTTTTCCTCTCTGAATTCCCATTGGCATTAGGGCTTATTTCTGGCCTTTCCACTTGGTCTCATTGATCTCTCTTTCCTTGGGTACATGTTTTCTGATGGCCCGACTTGACTCAAGGATGAAACCTAGACTCTTTCAGGGCACGGATGTCCTTCGCTCAATCCTCCATAAATAGCAATTCCTTCCACAGTCTCTCCTCTTGCTTTCTTAATAAGAGATGGGGATAACAGAGGTCGGAGACTCTATTTTCTGATGAGGTCCAAAATCCCATTACTCTGAGCTATTGGCTGAGGGCAGTGCTATCAGCAGATGGTAGAATTGATACCATTGTGGGGGAACTGAGAAGCCCATCAGAGATTGCACTCCATCCCTATGGAAGGAGCCAAAGGAGCCACAAGTCTTTGAATTCCTAGCCCTTGTTCCTGCCTCTGGGCATTCCCTGGGCTCCTTCCCTCTCCCACTTCCTCTTTTCTTCCACTGAACAGACCTAGTCTTCAAAACCTCAGCTTGGGTGTCCCCTCGTCCTGTAAACCTCTCCGGAGGCTCCTCCCTGGGCTGCTGGCCTGGGTTCACCTCTGCCGCAGCCCCAAGCACATGCTCACCGTGAATGACATCCCTCCCTGCCCCACATCCTTCTCCCCAGACCACCGTGAGTTTCCTGCGGGGCAAGACCGGGTCTGGATTGACTTGTGCCTTCCTCCTCGCCCTGCCTCTCAGCCCAGCGCTTTCGGATGTGTGTGCGGTAGAGGTATCTTTTGGCTTCCTATACAAAAGCTATACCTGATTATTGTAGAAGAGGGAGATGCAGATAATAGAATGTTCTAAGTAACCTCATCTCCCGGTCCCAGTGCCTTTTACCAAAGAAGCCACTCTTGGTTTGGTGAGTAGCTTGGTAAATGTCTGCAGAAGAAATGGTCAACTTTCCTACAAAGAGCTGCTCAGCCCTCTTTCTATGAAGAATCTTCCCATCTCTCTTTTATAGCTCAGGGAGAGAGGAAGCCTCAGAAAGACCAGCCGTCACAGCCGGCAGTGGCCCAGGTAGGCTTCGAGGTGTGTTCTGAAGAAGCAGCTACTCTCAGCCAGGCCACCCACCGTGCCTTCCCCTGGCCCGGGGTCGGGGCAGGGTGCTTGGGCCTCCTTCCTCCTGCTTCCCTGGCCTGAGGCCCTCCAGCTCTCCCTGCCTCCCTCCCTACATCTCTTTCTCCTCCAAACCCACTCATTTATCACCTTTTGATGAGCTCTGCCTGGCAAGCCGTGTCAGGAAATTTCTCGGTGTTCATTTTAATAAAACTTAATTATTAAGACAGCCCCACAAGTCATAATACATTTAGTGGCTCATTTTTCACTTCTCCACTAGAGGCCTCCTGGCAGCCAGGTGGGAGGAGTGGAGGCTCTGGGGAGGGAAGCGTCAAAGCCCTTTCTGGCCCTGTAGGGGCTGAGGTGAGGGGAGCGAGTCCCTGATCCTTTGGCCGCCAGCCTTCGGCCTTTACTCTTCATACCCGAGGAGGGGCAGGTGGAGCGAGCACCAGGCATGGAGTCGGGAGGCCCGGGACTAAGTCCGGCTTCTGCCAGGATCTCAGGAAGGCACAGGTCTCCCCACTCTATGAAAGGAGAGTCCTCCTATGAAACTTTTCCTAAGCCCAAACGGCATAAAGCAAAGAAGAATCACTTCTATGGGAGAAGTTTTGAGCATTCCTAGACCCCAACAATCACCGCTCTTAGACCTTTTCGATATCTTGGGCCTCATCTGGCTCATGGATGCACAAAATAAATCAGGATAAAGCACGGATGGTCCAAGGCACAGTTCAGGGCTGTGGCGGCCTGATGCCGAGGTGCCGAGTGTGGCTTCCAGGGAAGGGGCTCGCTGGGGCTGCCATCGCTGTCACGGCTCTGCCTGGGGGCTGCGCTGCCTCTCGGACGAATGCTCTCTGCGAAACCCACACCGCAGACTATGTACGCTTTCTTTACCTTTGTTTGCAAAAGCAAAAATCTTCTTTGGATTTCTTTCAGTTAGGGAAAATAAGTACTAACATAGGTCTTCTGTAAAAGTGAAGTGACAGAACATAAAACTTCCTAAAGAGGGGGAGACCTATATATAGGCTCCCCCAGCCCTCAACTTACTCATCTGCAAAATGGGCACAGTTTTGGTCCCAACCTGACAGAGCCATTGAGGGAGTCAGAAGCAAGCTCCTGGAATGAAAGGCCGCCCCAACAGTCGATGGAGGCAAACCTACAGGTGTGGAAGCTGGCCATGGGGACACTTGTCTGCACTGGCCTATGAATCAGCCCACCTGGGGAAGGGATGGGGTGGAATTACAGGTCATCCATAGTCACCGACACAGTCGACATTTATCAAGTGCTTAGCCCATTCCAAACCCTGTGCCGAGGGCCTCGTGTGCCCCATTCTGACAACAGCCCTAGTTGTTACTAGGGTTATAAGGTTGGGACTAGTAATATCCCTATTTTATAGGTGAGAAAATGGAGGCAAAGGGAGGCGAACGCAGTACTGCCAAAGCTACAGAACTAGTTGCTGACGGAGCCAAATTTAAGGTCAATGCCCAGGGAGGAATCAGGGAGAGGCCAGGAACTTTTATAATCAGCATGACTTCACCCTGAAGTTGAGGGGAATGCAGAGGTTAGCTGAGTACCGGGGTCCTTGGCAGCTTAATATAGAGGGTGTGGGCACACCTGTGGTGCTTACAAGCGAGTTGGGTGCTACTCCTGCCGCCTCCTCCACAAATCCCACCATAGCAATGTGGTCCTGGCGACATTGCCAGTTCCTTGACCCCCACCCCACAGCAGGAGGGCACATTCTGACACAGGGCTAGGACATGGCACATTCATTTTGAAAGTCACGACGGTATATAGGTCCGGAAGGAACTAAATCAGCTTCTGTTTATTGAGCACCTATTAAGTGCCAGGCCCCATCCTACTATAAGCTTTACATACAGTGACTTCTGATTCTCACAAGATGCCTCTGGGGTCATCAGTATTATTTCCCCCTTGCTGATGCCCAGAGAGTGGAAGTCCCCAGTTCACACAACCAGGTCAGTAGCAATGCTGGGAATCAAGCCCAGCTCTGACCAACCTCAGAGCCTTTCTCCCCCGCCACTCTGCTGCCCTCTGCATCCTATCTGCTTCCACACATTCATTTCCAGCCTCACTCTGTGCACCTACTGTGTGCCACACATGCGCTGAGTGCCCTATAAGCAGACGCAGTCCTTACCTGGTCCGCTCACTTCCGCCGCGGAAGGGGAGGGTCTCCGTGGGGAGGAGTCTCCCTGCTTCCCCCTCAGATCCAGAGAGGCAGTCTCCCATTCTGCTGTCCCAGGAGCGAGCAGGCAGCTTTTCTTAGGTTGTTCTAAGTTAAGGATGCTCTCTTCTGGTAAAACAAGGAAACAGAGGGGATAAAAATAACAAAACAAAAAGAGAAAGTCATAAAGTTACAAGAACTCTCAAACTATCTTTCTGTTCTGGATACAACTCCTAACACAACTGGGGTAAGGGCTCCGATGGGAAGTTTTTATCTCCAGTTCCAAGGGCCCTTAAAAAATGTTGGAGCCAACACCGCTCATGCACCCTACTTCCTCCCTCCTTTCCTCCTCACTTCCTTGCTAACAGACCCAGATTTGTTCACAGATCAGTCCCCCCAGGGAAGCTGACCCTCCCCGTGACTCGGGGTGACATCCTGAATGATCCAGAATGCCCTCTTTCCAATGATGGGTTCAGGGGTGGCTGTGGCCCATGCTTTCTGGGGTCAGGGACATGATTTCATGATTATTGGGTTGGTCTGGGGTTAAATTTGTTTCTAATTTGCAGTTCCAAATTATTAGGTGCTCATTCTCTGATTAATTACAACAGCAGGTGATGAAATGTCAAAACTTAGCACGGCTGTCAGGCTTCCTGAGGGAGCCAACACATCCTGTTTCTCCAGTTTGACTCAACTCTCTCAGTGTCCTCACCTTAGACGGCAGACTGGTCTCCGTTCCAACCTGGGTCTTGATTTCCCTCTTCATAGCTGACCAGTGAAAAGCATACTGCTGATAAGCAGAAGGAATAGAAAAGATTCTGGGTTTAGCCTTAAAAAAATAGACATGCTGTAATTTGTCTTGGATTTTGACCTTTCGATAAATAGCTTATTTTTAAATTACAGTCTTGGGACAGTGGTATGACTCACTGAAATGGTTAACAGCCTGAAATTCTGATTTTAAAGCAGACTTTGGTAAATAAAATTACCTGGTTTTCTTCTGACTTCTGCTTTGCAGTGCTGTTTTCAGTGCTGCTCGTCACCCCAAAAGCTAGCTCATCAGCACCCCCATGTAGCCAACAGTCTCAAATTCCTCACATTCAAGAAAAACGAAGATATTCTGACCATGTCCTAGCACTAAGGCTCAACATAAATTAGGAAGCACAAAGACAGTTTTGAAATGCAAAATATTTTGTGATAAATGGCCTTCCCTTGGGCCCACAGACGAGGACATTTCCTATATGTTACTTGGACCTATAACTCCCCTCAGGGATCTTCTACCTATCAGAAAGTAAATATTTCTTTTCATAAGTAGAAGACAACTAACCACCTGTTTATTTCATGGGCTGGCTCTTACCTATTTACCTCGTAGCCTGGTTTAGAGTCTTCGGTGGTTACTGTCCTAGTTCATTCATTAAACAAATGGGTTTGAAGGCTCCTGCGTGGGCCTTCTTGCAGGCCCCTGGAGAGGCAGAGATGATTCCAACATGGTCCTATTCTCAGAATCCACATCTTCAGAGATTTGTAAATTCACATTTGCTATAGAGTATACAAAACGTCCAGGAGTCATGCATTCAAGGAGGATAGGAACAAGTCAACTTGTAGTGGAAGGTGTCAGGGAGGGCTTCAGAGAAAAAGTGTCCCTTGGACCTTAGTGCCTCCCGGAGGCTTGAAGCCACAGGTTGAATCCAGGGAGCCCACATCCTTCAATGCAGAGGGAGAGTTGGGCGAGGGGCTCGAGAGGCATCTAGAAGGGCAATGGGGGTTGAATAACGGATGGCTCAGTGGGCCAGGTAACAACTGGGGCTTTATCCAAATAGACTTTCTGGTAATCATATTCATTTGGTATCTTTTCTAAGTTCCTTGCTTAGTTATTGCACCATTGTCCTAAAGTTTGGTGGGTGTGATGGTCAGAAAGAAATCACAAACGCAGGCAAAGGATAGGAGGTCCTTTAGTTTGGCTTTTGCAATGGAGGAAGAGGAGCAACAGTGCTCCGGGTAGGAGGAAAAGCTTCCCTGGCCTTCAAGTCCCCGGAGAGTACCTGCTGCTGACACAGGTCCTGATGAGGGACTCAATCCCTCAGGCCTATGGGTGCTTCCTCTGCTGCTCTCACGAGGGGGTCTTACCACCCGGGTGCTCGTGACCTGATCCTGGAGTCTCCAATCTCAGCCCATGCCTGAGGGCTTATGCAAGACCGTGCAACTCCAAGGTCAATTTTCCACGCTCGCTTTCCTAGGAGAACCATCTTCCTGTCAAGCCCAGCTCTGCGTTGTCAGAACAATTCCCCACATGTCTAAGTTTCTAGGTGAGAATTTCGGCATCTTGGGTTCCTTCTAAATAGGACACACTTGTAAGCTCTAAAGTAAAAAGGAAAAGGTTCTTGCAAGATGTTAGCTTTCAAGATTTCAAGTTCAGTGGGATTTTCAAGGTGCTTAGGGTGAATAAAAATGACACAGACGGCTGCACACTTCCTACAAATGAAACAGCAATATGGATCTGAGTTTCATGCCTGACTCTTGAGGTGCTCGATGGAAAGGAAAGGAAAGCAAAAGGTTGACGGTATTTCCAGGGCCTTTGCCCCCTGATGTTTCTCAATCCTGTTTTCTTTGGACTTCGAAAAGTGGGGTTGCAAGTTACCTGTCAAGGAAGCATCAAACCAGAGGGATCCAAAATGTGTGGTGTGGCCATCCAGGGGCAGACCTTCAGAGAGGGCCCCTCACCATTGATGGCTTAGAAAACTGGGCTCATTGCCTGGGGACATTTTGAAGAAGTCATCAGTGGAGTCACTGAACAGACAATGGCCTATTGTTTCCTATATGATAAAATCCTGCTTTTCTAAATAAAATAATAATAATAATACCAGATGATATCACGTATTATAATATATATAATGTAATATCATAATAATAATAGCACCCTCAGGGGAGGGGCTGGCAGAGGACTGGAGACAGTTGGGTGAGAGGTTATGACTCCTGTCCCAAAAGCCCCTCTCTCCTTCTGCATAGGACTGGAAAAGCTCCATTTGATCAATTTCTTTGAGACATGAAAACTTCTCCACTTTTAAGAATCTCCACGTAAAAACACAAGCGCAGCATTGCATACCCCATGGCAAAAATAACCTTTTAGTCTCTTCTGATCTTAGTGCAGCTCCGTGATGATGCTACCCCTTTTTTGGACCCTCTCAGGGGTTCTGGAATTGGGGCTGTGATGCATGGATAGGTCCTTTCGTGCCTGTGGGACATGCACACCTATTTGCACTTTGTGTAATATTCAACTTCCCAATCTCATAAATCTATTCAACAACTTGTCCTTGACATTCAAACACTATTTACATAATTGATCAATCAAAACTAATTAAAAATGGAACCAATTAGAATTTCTCACTTATAAACATTGGTCACAAAATTATTTAAGCACATTCTCCAAAATTTTTCATTAAAACCATCAGTTTAATGTGGTTGAATGCTCCTATATGCTTTAGGCATCTAAAAAAACCACCAAAATGCACACAAAACATCACCATAACTGAAAAATATATACTTACAGCTACTCTTAAACTGATTACAAGTATAAAGATCACAGACATTTGTCGACTTTTTCATTATTTTTATACTTACACTTTCTCAGAGTTACTTTCTTAGAATTAATATGAGAACTTCTAGAATAAGGGGAAAAAATGTATTTTCGGCTAGGATTGAGATTTCTTCTAAAACCAAAAGAAAAATAGTATTATGTCAGACCAGCAGTTTAGGGGTTACTGTTTCTTACTCGGGACACCAATGAAGTGTCTTCTAACACTATTAGGTTTATTATTAACACATTATTAAATATGGCCTGACTGAGAATGTGAAAGTCCATGCCTTTCACATAGAGTTTCTTTTCTATGACCAGAAGTTTTTCCCAAAGTGATATTTCATCTCCCCCAAAACCTTAGATTGAAAATCAGCAGTTTGCTGTCTTGGCAAAGACATTTAGCCAACTCAGCGTCTCCTCCCACAACATTGCTTCCCTCCCGTTCTTGTGCATGACTACTAATTTCTATTTTTTCTCCATGACTATTCGATGTATTCAAAATCAACTCTTTCTTCCTTACAAGGATAGAGAATAGTGGCTATGAACTTAATAAACCAACATATATTTTCTAGAAGAAACAAGATCACTCACATAGGCAGCCAATTAAAATAGAATAAAAAGAAAACTCTCGTGTTCACCATTTTTTGGTGCAATTTATATCAGCTTTTTCTCTTTGGAGCTTCATTAGGAACTTATGGCCCTTCACGGATTCCATGTGCTTAAATTAATTATAGTTATCAATCTCATTTGATACTCAAATTATCAGAGCCTGACGAGTGGAAACCTCTTCAGTCTAGCTTTTTGGTCCTTTCAGGGCTCCCAGGTGACATTCTAAAGAGCATCCTTGTTTTCTCTGCACAATAGGAACTTCCTTCCTACCTAAGGCTACCCCTCCAAAAAGCCCTATTTCTTTCAATGGAGACAAGTATTAGAGACAAAATCTGAGTGTCAGGGGGCACAGAAGCGTCATTGTGGTCACTCTGAGTGACAGAGGTGGGAAAATATTTAAAGTCAGGAAGTTCATGTTAGTGCTTCCAAATTAGCTTTAGCAATGCTCAGTTATGTTCTTCTGATAGAAAAGCTTCCGACGAATTTTCTCAGTGACAAGTTTAACCTCTCGTCTGAGGCGTAAGCGGTGCCTCACTTTTCTTTCATCTTATATTCATAAAATAGATATAAAATATTTAATCTTTTTATTAACCTATAGTCAGTTGATTAAAGAAGGTAGAAATAAGGTTGAGTCCACTTTAAGAAATGGTTTACAGCTAACCATATTAGGAGTTTTATGTATTGGGGATTTATTATCAGGACAGAAAGAAATGTTGAGAATATCCTCACCCACCTTCCATGATGAAGGCTATTTATAGTTGGTTTTATAGGGAAAAGGCCTAATCCACATTAGGTTTTTTTTTTTTTCTGAGTGGCCCAAAAGGTCATACGTGAAGTACAATTACCATTGCTTTCTTCTGAGCCCTTCTTTCTTTGTCTTTGTTTATGGATATAGTAAAGTGAATTTCTGAATCCCAGTCTTTTATCAACTGCTAAAGCATTTTGCTTCCCTTAGACGTGGTTAACAGAATGTTGGCTGCATGACGGGATGCTTTGCGATCTACATCTTCCACCAAGCGTGATGTATTGGCATTCCCTCTAGTAGTGGTGTGTTAGGCCAATTGAGAACATAGAAGATGTTAATGCTTCTTAAAGGAGTTGTTAGCAGGAAAAGACACTGCCTGCTTGGAACCCACTCGGAGGAGAGATCTACTGTTGAGATAGCACAAGATACTTCCAATGCGATGCCATTCATCTTCCTTCCACATTGCTCTGTCGACCTGCCTTCACTCTGGATGTTTCAGGCCAAGTTTGTGTTTCCTCAGAGACCAATGAAGGGTGGACTCTTAGCCAAGGATTAGTCAAGATTTATCAGCAGGAATAACAAGACCAATCACAACAACGGCCAACTTTTGTATCTCTACTGAGTGCCATGCACAATATGAGGCTCATCACAGTTATTGTAAAATCCTTGTAACAGTCCCATGAAATTTGTACCATTACTTGCTTCATTTTGCCTTGGAAGAAACCAAGGATCAGGTAACCAAAGCAATTTCTCAAGGACTCACAGCTGATAAATGGCAGAGCTCAGAAGCCAGGATATGTGATCTTGGTGTTTTGAGGAACCATGCCTGCTGACAAAAGCCAAACCCCCCACAATTCTGATGTAATTTGTCTTCTCTGGGGCTCCAGCATTGATATTTTAAAAGTCCACAGAATCCTGACAGAATTATAGAAGATTTTATCCAGTATGCTATGGGAATCAAGAAATGTCCAAGGCCAAAGCTATCAGAAAGAGAGAGAGATAGAGGGAGAAGAAGCTGAGGGAAAGAGAGATTTATTAACTCCGAAATTATAATAACTTCCAGAGCCCTCTCTCACCAATTTCTCCCTCCACTGACACAGCCCTGGTGACAGTCACAGCCATATATTTTGGAAACTTATCAGGAAAAGCATTTTGCTCCTGCTGTCCCAATCTCTTTGTCCTGAAGGGTTGTTTCTCTGGTCCTACAGTATTTCAAGTAGGCAATAGCTAGACCCCACGTGACCCCTGGAAGACTTAAGCCTAAATTCTAAATTTAAACTATCATAGGGGAGAAATGACTTTTCTTCACTTCTGTTCATCCTGGTTTCCAAGGATGAATGGGGTCGAAAGCAGTTCTTGTGCCTGAAAATCTGGACAGTTAGGGCAGTGAGAGTGTTCATTTACTGGCTGTTGAGGTGGGTATTTATTTGGAGCTTAACTTACCTGGGCAGAGAAATTACAGGTGACCGTGGGGTGGGACCCGGCTGGGTGGTGGGGGAAGTGATCCAAGTGACCCAAAGCAAGGGACCATCTGACTAAAAAGATGAAAGTCAGAAGCCAGGAGGAAATGCAACTTTTGTGCTCTCTTGTGATCATCACTGGGATGTTGATCATCACTGGGATGTTGATCAGGGCTTCCAAGTCCCCCTGAATATGTGCCGATTCAGCCTCGCCATTTTAAGACCACCTCTCCTGTCTGCTACCGTCCCTCTTGCTGCTCTTTCTTTAAAGCCGGCAACATCGTTTTTTGGAGTTAGCCTGCGAGAGGAAAGTACAAATCACTGCAGAACTCAGGCAAATGTCTGGCAGTGATGATCTGCATGGGACTGTAAGCTTCCAGAGAGATGGTTGGGGTGACCCTGGACTCAGACTGTCCTGAGTTAAAGCCCCACTCTTTCTCTTCCCAGCTCGGCCACTATGTGTCTCATTTTCCTTCATTTTCCTCATTTGCAAAATTGTAGAAGATAACTCTGTGGGATAAGATCTCGGTGTTGCTAGATTCCAAAATAGGCACGTTAGTATCCGTTCCTTCTGAGTTTCCCGAGAGGACTCCACGAGGCTGAGGACACGACCTCAAACCAAGTCCATGGCCGTCCCGGCTCTCACGGACCTGTCAGTCTACTGGGCATAACAGGCAGCGATGAGAATGAGAATACTTCACCAAAAAGCGTCATAGCGTGCCCCTGGGAAAGGCAACGGGATGGAGGTGGGTGGTACCAAGGCGACGCGAAATGGGGGTGAAACTGCAACCAGAAGGGAGAGCAGCCATTTTCCACCGCATCGCTTTGCTTCCAAGAGAAACAGGACGTTCTTAGACAAGTTCTCCCGTCCCTCAGCGGGATCCGGGCTAACAGGGGCAACAAGAAAGCAGTCACTTCAAGCCATCCACAAACACGTCAGCAATGTTCTGCCATCCCTCCCGGGGCCCCGCCGGTCATTTGGATTAACACGGACCCCAGTGGGATTGATAAACTCACTCATCTGATTCTCTCCTTCCACAAACACTCGCCCCCCTCTAGGGCCGTCCCCGCGGTCCCCGTGGCCTTTTCAAGGTGAACTCCTGACAAGCCTTCTGTATCAAATCCCCAGGGGTTGTGGCAGCAAGATGAGTCACCTCACAAATATAGTACGTTTCCCTAGGGGGCGGCAGTGGGTGGAAGCATTTGTAGACTTCGCCCTGCTTTAATAGATCATTTAGAACATGTCATATACCAGAGAGCGAAAACAAGCTAACAAGCTAACCAGGCATGCTGCCCCCCGCCCCCCCACCTCCCCGGAGCCCTGGCTGGCGACTCCCAGCCCGCGCACACCTCCGCCACACGCCTGTCTTGGGGAGGCTGGCAAGACCCGGGATCACAGAACCTCACTCAGCCCCACCTCTCCCTCCGGGGCCAGAGCACTCATTCTCTCCCTCTCTTTAAACCTCTCTCTCTCTCCCTTTCTTCTCCCTCCCTCTGTCTCTCCTTCCTTCACTGCATCTCTCTGGCTCGGTCCCCCTTTCCAGCTTCTTCCATATCTTCTTCCATTTGCAGCCCCCCACCCCATCACCCTATCTCCCACCATACCCAGTGGGAGTGAGAGCTGATTCTCTGCTCCCTTCCCTAACTCTCGGCCCAGGCAGGACCTCTGGCCTTGGACCTAGAGCAGAATCCCATCTTCCTTCAGGCTGATGGCTCTGTTCTCTCCCTCACCACTTCGTCCTCCATATCCTAAACTCAAAACCACGGAGCCCAGCTCTGGGCCCAGGGTCTGGACAGAGGGGGGCTCATGCACCCCCCCCCCACACACATTCACATACCCCACCTTCAGGGTCACGTGGATTTGCAGGGACTATTCTGGGAACCACCTCTGGGAATCTCCAAAGGGGCTGGGGCGGGTCTCAGTCTCCAGAGGATCCACCCTCCACCTCTCAGGGGCTGAGCCTCTGTTCCCTTCCTGAAGGGCTGCGGATGGGGGCTGCTGAGGACACAGTCTCAGAAGAGGGTAGGCAGCTTCTAGGCTGCCCCTTGGCCTGGCACATGAAGGAGGAGAAAGCCCAAGGATAGAACAACAGCTGGGCCCTTCCGCAGGCCCCACATTGCTGGCCCCAGGCCCAGCTACAGATTACGGCTGGTCTCAGTTTAACTGAGAACTGACTGGACAGGATGCCCTGTGTCATTCTTCTAGACTCAGCATCACTGTCAAGACTGGAGACCATCCCTGGAAGGAAGAACAGAGCCCTTAGCCCTTAGAATTGTCAGAGCCTGAGCCAGGCTTTGTCCCACGTCTTCTCATTTTCCCTTCCCGAGAAGCCTAGAGGTCGGTGCAGAGGGCTGCCCCAAACGATGAGGACGTTGAGTTTCAGAGAGGCTAAGTGACTACAGCAGACCCACACAGCTAGAAGCATCAAGGCCTGTCCAGCTCCCGCTTTCCCACTAAGTGGCTTTATTCCCTGGCAACAGGCTTCTGGGGTCCTGACACAGCTGGGGGGAGGGGCCGTGCCGTTGCTGGAATGCAGACCCAGCAGCTCGGTTCAGAGCCTCAGGCCCCAGCTCGCGGTCACTGGCTGGTTGGTACACAAAATTAACCATCACATTCACGAATCATCAAACCAACCCGCCTAAAACGTACAACCAAGGGGTTTTCAGCATATCCACCGAGCTGCTCAGCCATCACCACTATCCAATCGCATAATGTTTTGTTACCTCCGAAAGAAACCCAAGCCTTCGGTCACCCTTGGCTCCCTCCCACCTCCCCTCCCCCCTAGCTCCTGGAGACCTGCTTCTGGATTTTGCACAGCTGACTCTCCTTCCTCCTCCTCTCCCTTTGCCCGCCCAGCAAATCTCTACTCATTGCTCGAAAGCCAGCCCTTCTGAAATCTCTTTCTCGACTCCAACCTCCCTGAGACGCTTCATCCCACTCAAAGCGAGTTAATCATTCCATCTTCTGTGATCGCGGGGATACGCCGTCTGCACCTCCTGGCAGAGCCCTGAGCAAGAGATATTAACTTGCTCTTCTTTCTCCCCAGCCCAGGCCTTCTTACACTGTGGCTGGGATTTCAGGAGTTTCTCAAATGGACCCCACAGTTTACCCGTCTGTGGGTGGGTAGGGCCGTGGGTGTGCATGTGTTTGTGTGTGTGTTTCTGGGGTGGCGGTTTATAGGGTCGTCAGAGTTTTAAAAGGGTCCCATGCAGTCAGAAGCCGTGACGTTGGGCAGAGCTGCTCAAGGGCACAGATAAGCTCACTAGCTCCGCTAGGCCCTGTGCCTGGCACAGAGTGAGAGCTTTACGGAACGTGCCAGGGTGATGCATAAATTGTTATTTACGACAAGGTCACTTCCTTCAAGGGTTTGCCCTCATTATTCTTTGCGAAGCAGTTAAAAAGCAAAGCCAAATAACATATGGCTATGCGTCGGAGGAGGAGAATGGATGGATAAGCATGCACGCACTCATCCCTTCATGCATTCATCCACTCCCCATTTATCTTACGCACCTACAAGGCACCCAGCCCAATGCCCCCCAGTGCTCGGCGCACAGAGAAGCATGCAGTCCCTGAGACAATCAAAGGTCTCTGAATGTAGAGGGCAGGGTATAGTAAATCAGGGAAAGCTTCTTGGGGGAGGCGCAACACAAGGGAAGTCTGGAGTGGGGAATAGGATTCAGCTGGGTAGGAGGGAGCCCTGAGAAGGGCATCCTTAGGGTGTGTGTTGCAAAGAGCACCCATGGGAGCAGAAGCTGGGACGAGGACCTGGATCAGGAGTCCCTGCGGCCCTGGAGGATTTTGCAAGGCTCTGAGGGCTGATGGTGCGGAGAAACCCACCTGGCGTGCCGAGCCGGCCTGTCTGTAACGAGGTGTGGGGTGTCATTCCCGAGCCGGAGCACAGGGCAGAGCTGATGGGCAAAAATACTGACCCTGAGCCCGGCTGAGCCCTGAGCAGCAGGAAGATGTGTCGGAGAAGTGTTGGAGAGAGGAAGGATGTGCCCAGTCCCCTGGAGGCCTGAGGGCAGGAGGCTGGCCAGGCAGGGAGGGGGGACCCATGGCCCCTAATGGCACCTGAGCAGCCTGGGAGCCCCTGACACTGAAGGAGGGGGAGGAAGAGCGGGACCCCCTCCGTCCCCCCAGCACTCACCCTGCAAGATAGAGGACAGCTGCCAGGAAGGGGCAGAAATTTCCCTTGAGACAGAAGATGCTACAAGAAGTGGAGATTGCACCTCTGTGGACAGAGAAGGAAATGACACTGTCAGGGGCCAAGGGAACTCAGGCCAGGACTGAATGGGGAGGATGGTGGCCTGGGCTCATGGTCTTGCGCAGGAGGCCCCCGGGCTGACCCTTCTAATCTCCCTCAGAGCCCTGAGAAGGCTCAAGAGCCACCCAGCCCTTCCCCTCTCCCCATCTTGCTGGACCTGGTCTCTTCCTCTCTGTCCTCCCTGTGCTCCCCGGCCCCTGCATCCCTGGGCCGTTCTGAGCGGACCACTCTAAATGAAAGTGTGGCATTATTTGGGGCAGGGATTCTAGGTGCAGAGCTGTGCTTCTTTTGGGAGCTTAAAGCTACCATCAACCCCACTCCCTTCCAGGCGCCCCCCTGGAGAATCAAATGGAGAGTTCGGATGCTGTGCAGGATGCCCCTCTGTTGCTGCTGGGAGTCACACCCACCGGGGCAGAGCTCCTAGCCTCAGGATCCCTGCCACGAAGTCCCGGGCAGAGTAACTGGAGAGCCGGGGACCTCCTGTGTGCGCGGGGGGCCTGGGGTAGCTGCCTTGTGTGGGGGTCGGGGGCATGAGCTGAGACCTACAAGCTGGACGGCTGGAGGAAGGGACTAGACTACAGGAGCTGAGGGCTGATCACCAATCCCCCCGGGACCCTCTCCAGCCTCCCCACTGAAACGGGAGGAGGGGGCTGAGGAAGGGCGGAGGTATTTCTCCGTTACTTGAGGGTCACTGTCAGCAGGGCCAAGAGCAGAAAGGATTTTCCCTTATGCTTGGCACTTTGCAAGTAAGTTGTAACCAATCCCTCCCTGGGCAGGTAGGGGATGGAGCATTCCGCTTGTGGGGCTGGGGAAGTGCAAGAGATTGAGGAGAGGCCTCAATGTGGTAGCCTTGGGCAAGGCCGCTTTTCTCCACAGCCCATGGTCCCCCAGCGACCCAAACACAGAGCTCTGCAGAGAGCTGTCAGAACCGTCTCAATGAGAGCAGCCAGGGAGCCGTGAGGAGTACTGTGTGACCTTGTTCCAGTCGCTTAGTCTTTCTGTCCTTGCGCCTCGACTGCAGAGTGAAGCCAACTGCAGCAATCCGGATTCGCAGGGAATCTGCTTTGTTGAGGGGTCTCTGGGGCCTCCAACGTGGGTAGGCCATGTCCCTGCCCCAGCCAACAGCTCTCAGACCTTCCCACTCCCACTGCCCTCCCTAAAATTCTTGCATGGCGATGAGGCACAGGAGCAGGGGTGACAATGCAGGGAGAGCACAAGGGAGTTCCCTCGTGGTGATGGAAAGGTTCAGTGTTCTGACTGTGAGGGCAGGTACAACAATCTGCAGTTGGGATAGAATGGCACAGGAACACACACACACATGAGTATGAGTGACACTGGGGACAGCTGAACCAGGTCTGTGGATTATACCAACGCCAGTGCCTCGGTTTCCATATAAGACTATAGTTACATAAGATGCTACCACTGGGGAACACCGGAGGAAGGGTCCAGGAGACATTTTTGTACTATATTCTAAGTTTCTTATGAGTCCACAATTTTTTTCAAAATAAAAAAGGAAAATATATTCTCCGAGGGCCTCTCCTTGCCCTTAGCATAAATCCAAACTGAACCAAAGATGACAGACCCCCTGCAACCGAGCCTCCCTATCTTGTTCTAGAAACTTCTCCCTTGCTCTGCTTGGCCCAGCCCCGCTGCCCTGCTCTCTGTGCCTGCCCAGCACACTCCCTCTGTGCGGCCTTCACGTCGGACACTCTCACCCTAAATCCTAAGCACGAGTAACTCCTGCCTGTCATTCAAATCACCCCCCTCCCTCAATGAGACCTCCTTTCTCAGGTTGTCCCCTTCAGCTCTTCCACTATAAGAATACCACCTCTTGATATAAACTTCTAGTGCCTACCATCAACAGATGTGACCTTGTGTGTTTGCCTGTCTGCTGTTCATTGTCCTGACCTCCCTTCCCTATGAGAATGGAAGGTACAGAGAGCAGGAAAAATGTCCCTGTTGGTCACTGGGGTATCCCCATACCTACAGCAGGGGCAGGTATCACAGATGGATAGGGAATACTTAGCAATGACGGATGTCTGGTTGGATGGCTGACTGAATGCATCACATAAGACTACATTTGAGCAGTGGTAAAACAAGAAAAGCAAGGAAAGGAAAGGAAAGGAAAGGAAAGGAAAGGAAAGGAAAGGAAAGGAAAGGAAAGGAAAGGAAAGGAAAGGAAAGGAAAGGAAAGGAAAGGAAAGGAAAGGAAAGGAAAGG
>CM052809.1:84735765-84778952 GCA_028533885.1 Nasua narica | reverse complement strand
GCCTCTGTCCTTTGGCTTCAAGAAGCTACACCATACCTATGAGTCCCCAGTGAACTGCTACCTCCCAGAGAAATGGTGTTGGAAAAAAGTAAGTTACAATAGAGCTAGAGAAGTCATTCTCACTCCTTCTTGCTGAGATCTGGGATGTTATCATCTGCCCATTGCCCCCTTAGACTGTGAGTTTCCCAAGCAAGTGAGCACAAACTTAAGAACCCCAGAGACCATCTTGGGGTGTGATGGAACCGGAGGCGCTCACTAACTTGTGACTGAGTGAATGAGTGAGCGAGTGAGTGAAGTTTAATGAGGATGTTAACAACGACCGGCACCTCTCACTGACCCTTGCCAGGCATTACACTGAGAGCACTGGAAGGCTTCTTCTCATTTAATCCTTACAACAGCCCCAAGAAATAGACACAGTTATTCACACCCATTTTACAGATGTTGAAACTGAGCCTCAAAGAAGTTCAAGTGGCTCAGCTAAGAGCTGACCGTATCAAATCCCTGATTATAATCTTTCTCCTATAGTGAGAGTTTCTTAACTAGGTGCCCATGGGTGTGCCTCATGTGGGAAAGCCGTGGACGCTGTAAAGTTTTATGCAAGGTATGAGTGTGTGTGCAGACTTCCATGGCTATTTTGGGGGAGAAGGTTCACAGGTTCCATTCGATACTTAAATGCTTATTTGAACATATTTGAATCTACCTCCCTCTCCACCCTTCCTCCTTCTACCCCGCCTTCCATCCACCCCGGGAACCATCTGATCAATTTCACGAAGTACTTACCTTGCACCTGGCCTAGGGTTGGCACCCATGACTTCTCTGGTCTCCAGGCCACATTATGTATGTTGCTTCAGATAATGCAAGCCAAGATGCTCTGGAATGTCCTCCCCACTCGCTGGATCTGGGTAACTCGGAAGGGCTTTGCTGCAAGTGTCTGGGCTGCGTGGGTGGCTGTCCTCTGTCTGAACTCATTTCAGTCCCTGGTGAAGACTGTTCCAGCACTAGAGCATGAAGGGGGAGCCCTTGGGGCAGTGCAGCCATCAGGACATCAAAGGCAGAGCCTGTGACCTGGCTTCCCCGGCATCAGCCCTGTTCCCTGAAGGGTCACGATCAGCCTTGATAGATGAGGCCATGCTTGATTCATATGGACGTGGCCCTGGAGAGACACTTCCCAAGCCCAAGTCCTATTCCAAGATCTTTTCTTCCTCCTGGGAAGGTGGGGAAGAACGTGCTTGCAAAGAAGACTGGAAGGGGAAACAGGAAAATGGAGTTAGCATTTTCTGAGCCGGAACTATGTTCTAGGCAGAAGACCCTATGCCAGGCACTTTGTTGTAATCATGATCACTTTCAGCCTCACCCTGCAACTGAGGGGGGTGGAATTCTTCCACTTGCAAATTGCAGAAATGAGGCTCTCACGGGTCAAATAACGTGCATGAGGTCACAAAACAAACTCAGCATTTGCAACCTGATCTCTCTGACCTGAAAGCTGTATCTAACTCCCTGCCTTCTGAGGATCTATACGTAGTTGTGACATAAGTTTGTAGTTTGCGTAAGGTTTATCCTACCTGGTTTCTCTGAGCGTCCTCCACTGCACCTCATCCCAGACTCATCTGCTCCCTCTTTCCTCCCAGCCAGATCACAATTTATAATGGTAAGAGGATCTGATTGCCTTCAGTCCTAGCCTACCAGTTCTGTGAGGACAAGGACCCCTGCCTCTTTGTTCATTATTGATACCTCTATTTAGAATGGTGCCTGGCAGGTAGATGGTGAACGAATGAATAACTAAATGAGCCCTAGAGCAAAAATATAATAAAGGACATTTGCAGAGTGCTTTGCCAAGAGACAAATAGTTTTCCTTTGCATTATCTGACCCAATCCTCACTCCAACCTTTAAAGGACCCTGTTCATGTTTCAGAGAGAAACAGCCCGGGCCCAGACATACTTTTAGGAAGAGAAGTGGGACTTGATCCCAAGGCTAACTGATGGTACCCTTTCCCCTGCCCTAATGATCTCAGTGCGAGGAATTGCAGAGCCCTTAGGATGTCCTGGGTCAAGCTAAGCCATGGTGGCTGGGGGCAGGGAGAGGGGTGGCTGCTTTGCTTTCTAAAAACTCAGGATCTATTTGAGGCGGCCAGACTTATGCATGCAGAACATTTGGGAAATGTACAAGACAGCAGCTAGCATAGTGCTGAATTGCACATCATCAGGTGCCAACCACATTCCCTTCCTTAACTAATCTGAGTCTTTTAATACCAGATGGGGACCCTGAGAATAGATTTCCTATGAAACAGATGAAGAGCCGAGATGGAAGCCGAGGGGAAGGGCTGTGGCTGACTCATGTCTACACCCCTCTAACCCAGCATGGTGCCTGGCCCACAGCAACAGCGAGCGGCAGTCCGCCGTCTACGACTGGCCACACTGTGTGCCAGGCACCTACTAAGGGCCTGACGTCACCTCCAGTCTCCACAGCAGCACAGGCTAGGTGCTAATGTGGTCCACGGAAGGTGAGAGTAGGGTTCAGAGAAAGTACCCACCAGGCTCCAAGTCACACAGCAAAAAAAGCAGCAAAAGCAGCATGGGGACCCAGGTCTAGCAGCACCCCCAGATGCAGGCTCTTCCTCTGGCACTGCTGCCATGCGTGGTGGGCACTCAGGGACCTACCCCCGCCCACAGGGATGGAAAGAGACATGCCTGAGCGAGGAGGAAACAAACACGGCTTGTGTGTTACAAAGACAACCAGGGGCAGGCTCGATCGGGGACCCCCGCAGGCTTCTGACCCTTTCACCCCTTCCTCCCCCAACAGCCTTCTGGGGGTGCCTTAAGGAGTCCTCCATGCGTGCTCATGTCAGAGCGATGGGAGGGCCTTGCCTGCAGAGCTTTCTGAGGGCACGGGCAGGCGCCGTGGGTGTGTATTACTCAGCCCCGGCTGCTCTTACACAATGCCACAGACTGGGTGGCTTAAACAACACAAATGTATTTTTTCGCAGTTCTGGAGACTGGAAGTCCAGGATCCAGGTGCCAGCAGGGTGGGTGTCTGGTGAGAGCTCTCCCCTGGGCTTACCGACGGCTGCCTTCTGCTCCCTGTGTGCTCACAAGACCTTTCCTTAGGCGTGCGATCAGGGCTTGGGGGAACTCTCTGATGTCTGCTCTCGTGGGCCACTATGGGCCCTTCATCCCATGGGATCAAGACCCCACTCTTATGACGTCGTCTAGCCCTAATTCCTTTTTCAGAAGCCCCATCTCCAAATGTAGCCCCTCCCAGGGGCAGGGCCTCAACATACGAATTTCGAGGAGACACAGACTATCAGTCTGTAAGAGGGCAGATGAATCAGAGCTGGACATGGGGCAGGAGCTAGCTCACCTTCAGGAGTAGAAGGAGGCACAGCCAGGGGATCCCTGCTTGGACGGGGCTGGCAAGATGGCCTTAGTGAGTACCTGCTGGGGACAGCAGGACCAACTGCCTACATGGTTCTCGGCTCTCTGTGGCAAGTCTCCCAGAGGCAGGAGTGGGTCTGCTATCTTCTCTCTCTTGAGATGCATTCGTCCTGAGATGCTCTCTTTGTGAGCCCTTCACAGACAATGTCTGCTGCATCACACAGTCCACGTGTGTGTGTGGGTGTCCATTTACCTATAGAGAATGCCTACCCCCCAGGGCATCTTCAGGAATAAGGGTGCAGTTGTGCTTGTCAATATCCGGTCCATGGCTGACGTATGAATGAATAAAGATTGGTCGAATAAGTGAATCTGTGTTTCGAAGAGGGCTTCTTCCTTTGATGAGCAAGGAGGATCTGGTCATCACTGGCTTTTACTTAATAATTGGGTCACTGAGCAAAGAAAATTAGTTCATTCATTCATTCACTCAGCACAGATAGACTGCACCCCTACCAGAAACAAGGGGTTGAGTAGACAGCATAGAGCCAAATTAGTAGTGGTCCCTGCTCTTAGGGAACCCTCTGTGCAGAGGGAGAGACAGACAGGAAAGGGACAATGCGAACCAAGGACATAACTTTTCTGAAGGGCAAAAGCTCCGAGTGCTGCAGGAACCCCTGAGGCCGGCACCAATTCAGGACTAGGAAGGGAAAATGACACTTGAATTAGATGTTCAAAGGATGGGCAACAGGTCACCAGATGGAGAAGGAGGTGAGGGACATTTGAGGCAGAGGGAACAGCACATGCAAAGGCCCTGAAGCACAGCCATACAGGGCACTAGGGAGGGTCTGTGTGGCTGGAGCCCCAAAGGGAGCACAGGAGAGCAGAGAGATGGGTAGATGAAGTGAGTCCACAAAAGGGCCCCATAACTGATACTCAGCAGTTTGGACTTTATCTTGGTGACCTCACTTTCTTCCCACTGCTCAGAAGCAGCCAATCATAAACTCCTCCAGAGGTACTTTGCTATCTCTGATCTGTAAAGTGGAGCTATTCATCTCTACTCTGCTTCTTCATGAGGTCATGGGAAAGAAGAGGAAATACAAGAATGGCCTCCTAGCCTTCTGTTGACGCTCTTTAAGTGTCAGTCCTGGTCTTCAGGTAGTGTGGAGACCAGCAGATACCCCAAAGTCCAGTGATCCCAGAGGGCTGCACCATCTTCTCCCCAGCAAAGATCCCTCCTCTGTTCCTTGAGTCCTGGCCACCATGATGGATCCTCTCCTGACCCCTGGCTTCAACCCCACCCCCACCCTTCTCCCACGAAGAGTGCAGGAGGGAGGCAGGAAACCAGCCTCTACCAGTCCTGCTCCATCAGCCAGGCTTGTAGGCCTCATGGACATAGACAGATAAGTCCTGGCAGTTATGGGAGCTGAAGCTTTGGATCTGGTGGGGCCCAGAGGAGATCTCCCCAGCTCAAGGGTCCCCTGTGTCCTTACCCGTCTACAGGAGGTGGTGAAACACCACCAACAACACAAGCCCTGGACTCCAAGTTCTAATCCCACATTCTGCTAAGTCACTTCAGGCAAATTCCTTACCTTTGGTAAGCTTCAGTTTCTCCTCACAGTAATGATTAGACCTGACCTGTCTAACTCACAGGGAAGGGGGTAATGTGGGGTGTACACAGCAAAGGGCAATGCAAATGAAAGGGACAGATGTTATTAAGCACACCTTCCCTGTTGCACAAAATAGGACATGTGATTGGATTTGAGAAAGAATCAAATGCTGAATAGGTAAAGAAAACTACTCAGTCTCCGGCCAAGTCTCAGGCCGCCTTTGTTCCTGAAAGGGTAGCTAATGGACTGGAATGAAGAGAAACAGCTCCTGAGGGTACTTATATCCTTGGGGTACGCCTATGTGCCCGTATGGTTTGGAGCCCGCTTGAATGTTGGTAACCATAATGCCATTTTGCACTGTGTGTGGGTCTTTGTGCCTCTGTGCTCGTGGGTCAGGACCTTGTGTGGGGTCCCATGGATGTTCCTGTGAACGTATTATGGGCTGAGTGTGTCTGTGTGTATAACAGCAATGTGTGTGTGGACTTGTGGGACGGTGCCCATATTTTCTGTGTGACTATGTGGGTGTGTGTGTTTCTGGGGCCATATGTGGGGGGACCCAGGATCTGCAGGCATAGCATATAGTGAGAACTCAGGCAGCTCCTACCTGGAAGACGGGTAGCTCCTTTCAGGCTTTCAGGGAGCGGACCTGGCATTTCAGCACCACAAGGAGTGGAGAGGAACCCATGAGGGTGAACCCAAACTTTGCCCTTTTGCATGAGACACTGAAAGAGGGGTTAGGGTTCTGTGTGAGCAGGCGTGAAGACTCAGAGCAGGGAGACGGTTTCTTTCTTTTCTTTTTCTTTCTTTTTTTTTTTTTTTAAAGATTTTATCCATTTATTTGACAGAGAGAGAGAGAGATCACAAGTAGGCAGAGAGGCAGGCAGAAAGAGGGAGGGAAGCAGGCTCCCCACCAAGCACAGAGCTGGATATGGGGCTCGATCCCAGCACCCTGAGATCATGACCTGAGCGGAAGGCAGAGGCTTTAACCCACTGAGCCACCCAGGCGCCCCAGGGAGACTGTTTCTTAAATTCAGCCATTACCCCCTCAGCACTAACTCACCTCCTGCCCCACAGCAGATGGCTAGGAAATTACTGGGGGTCTTGAGGGAAAGTAGAAGGATGAAGGAGGGAGAAAGCCAGGGGAGAAACAAAAAACGGAAAGCAAGGGTGCAAAGGGGCTCCTTTACCCTCGCCAATTCTCAGTTATAAGAAGGTGGCCCTGGCGTTGGAGGAGCAGGAGGGACCCTTCCTCCCATGACAACCCAATTAGATGTATGCTTTCAGTCTCTTTCTGGGTGGGCTGGACTTTTTTACCCTCACCCTCTGAATTCGGGCGGTGGGTTAAATAAGATTTCCCTTAAAGTCAAATCAAATAGTGCATCACACACAGGGACACACACGGACACACACACGCGCACGCGCGCACACACACACACACACACACACACACACACACACGTTCTCCTAGGAGCTATCTGCGGTTGCCCCCTGAACCCCACCCATCAGCCAGGTGCCTTCCCGGGGGTCTGTGCGCCCAGGGGCGCAGTCCCAGAGCGCGCACAGCCCGGCAGGTGCAGGCGCTCGGGGCGGTGGGCAGTCGTGCGGCTGCAGGCGCCTCTCATGAGCCCGGCCCCCCGCCCCGCCCCACCGGGGTTACCCGCCGGCCGCCCGGCGAGCCTCGTATTCTCCCCGAGCGCGGGCAGGCGAGCGGGCAGGCGGGCGGGCGCGCGGCTCCGCTCGGCGCCGTCCCTGGCTCTGTTCATTCATGATTGGTACTCGGCCCCCGAGAGCCAGCCCGAGCGCAGGGAGGGGAGCGGAGCGTGCGGCAGCAGGGGCGGGCGGAGCACGGCTCCCGCACCGCACGCGCCTCTGGCTCGGGAGCCTTGGCCGGCGGGCGCGCCGCCCCGTGTCCGGCAACGAACAGGCTGCGGGGCAGCGTCCTCGGCCCCTGGAGCGCGAAGCGGGCCGACCCGGTTCCGAAGGCTCGCCGGGAGCGGCTGGCCCTGTGAGTCAGTGCATGTGCGGGGCTGAAGAAGGAAAGAAAAGGCTCCCAGCGCCCCAGCCCCACGCTTGCTGAATACCAAGCTGCAGGCGAGCTGCTGGGTGCTTTTTTTTTTTTTTTCTCCTCCAATTTGGAGTAGAGGAGCCACACTGATTTTCCAGGGGAGGGGAGGGGCAGGGCGAGGGGTCCCAAGTCGCACGCAAGTCTTCGCTGCCATGGGGGCCGTCATGGGCACCTTCTCATCTCTGCAAACCAAACAAAGGCGACCTTCTAAAGGTAAGCCACCTCCTTCTTCCTTTTGTTCCCCTGGATGGGTTTGGGGGTGCTCGGTGCCCAGCTGGGGTGTGCCACCCGCCTCTGTCGGCCTGGACCCTCCCTGCTCTCCAGGAGGAGCAAGGGCAGGTTCTTGTATCCAAAGGAGTAAGAAAGCTGGCGGGAGGCTCGGTGTGAATATTGTGAACACGCAGGAGGGAGCCAGAGTGGGCGCTGGCCCCAGGGGTGGGGGAGATCCCCTCTGGGGCTCCAGGTGCCAAGACTCTCCTCCTGGAAATCTCTAGGAGCAGAAGGAAGGGTTCACAGGTGGGGGTGACTGGATGGTCTGAGTGGAACCTTTGGGAAGCTTTTTCCATTCCCGTGACGGCTGGCGATTGTGCAACTGTGGGCACCCAGCAAGGGTGCTCACACATTCGCACACTCCTCCGGGTGGCAGTGCTGGTGCAGACCTAGGAGCCCATCATCAGGGAGAGGGTGCTGTCTGCCCGCCCCAATAAACCTCTGCAAGCCAAAAGGAATCAGCTGCCGCCAGGTGCTACAACTCCAGGGCCCTTGTCCTGGTGTGTGTCCTGGGGGTGGGGGGGGGCGTCACTGGGAGCGAGGCATCACACAAGGGTGCTGCCGTGCTCTAGGAACCGCCGGAGAGCTGAGGGCACTGTCAAGGTTTGATGGAGCAGTGAGCTTCTCTCAGAGACTAGAAAGTGTGATGCCCCCGTTCCTTAGCTGCCTTTCCTCAGCTCAGACCTGCCCGGTCTCACCCGTGGGACAGTTGTCAAATGGGTCCTTGTGAAGTTGGGGCAAACATATGTTGTGCCATAAGGGACTATGCGGACCTCCTCTCCAGCAGCTAGAAAGTTGTTTATTGGAATGAAAGGACAGGATGCAGTTACAAAGAAAGAAAATGATGGGTTTTGTTGTCGTTCATTTAATGCTCAAATCTTATGGTGAGTGGTAGAAGGATTTTAAGTAACCTGATGCTTAAACCTTCAAGTTCTGCCACTGGAGCTCAGGTTCTGGTTATAGGTAGGGGCTGTAGTTCCCAATCTTCCTGCTGGGTAGTGATTAGAATGGTATTAAGAGAAGGGTGGACCCCAGGTTGCTCAGTGAGTCTGCTCTTAAGACCTGCTTGGTCTCTCCTGACTCATGAGGCCAATTTGCATCTCCGAGTTCCCCATGAGTAACCTGTCCTCAAAGGGTCCAGGCATCTGGCCCAGCTCCCAGAGACAGCAGCCTGGCTGAGCACTGAGGAATGAGATCTCTGGGTGTAGATCTTAGGTGATAAAGGTGGACTGGTATTTACATCCTAGAATACGGGTCTAAGGCCCCATGAGTTACGCATCCTTCTGGCAGGGAAGGGTCGACTTGCCCTTTTACTGGTCTTGGGCGGGCAGGGTCTGCAAGCCTAGACCCAGGTCCTTGACATTTGGAGCCCTGCTTCTCACAGATCCTTGGATGCTACTTGTTTGGGACCAATGTTCAGCACCAAACCCCTATCACTTATCTGACCATTATGAAGTCCCAGAGGCCAGGGAACTGTGGAACAAGAAACCCAGGGATTTGCTTTAAAATATTTTCAATGCCTGTGGCTCTTCTCGGAGGCAGCTAGGTTTCACAGAAAGATCTTGAGCTCTGGAGTCTGGTGGGGTCTGGGCGTGCACCCGAGCTTCATCACTCCTGCCTTCTGAGATCTCAGGCCCCCCTTCACCTCTCTCAGCCTGTTTCCTCATCCATAAAGTGGGTGAGAATACCACCTCCAGGCAGGACACTGGGTGTGAGGGGAGCAGAGGGAAGGAGGACCCTATTTCATAGACAGTGTGGGCCGAGCCACCAGGGACCCAAGGGAGATTGTTGTAAGGATATGAAAACATGAAGGGTGGATATGGAGCTCCTTGCACAGGGTCAGGCAAAGATTAAGAGCTCAGACATTCCCTTCTCCTACACAAAATTCCAGGTCACCCCTGTGACTTCCTACAGGATTCCCTGAAGCCGGAGCTCTTTGCTCTCTCTGAGGACCCTAAGAAAGAGAAGAGGGAGTCACAGCATTCAGTGAGCCCTTCCTTACTGGGTGCCTGGCACAGTGCGGCGTGCTTTTTCTGCGCTTTCTTCTTTAACTCTCCCAACAAGGCTAGTTTGAAGCTCACAGCAGGTCAAGGCCATCGGGCAGGCGGCCATGACGAGCTGCCCCATCCCTGAGTGGTCCGCCCCTCTTGCACAGAGTTCCACCATGTTGGCTGAATTGTCCAGGGCTCCGGCTGTGTAGATTTCTCCCAGCATTTGCCCCAATCAGTCTTATCTCACTGTCTTTCTCTGTGGAATGCTGATCAGAGAAAACCTTTCCTGCAGAGGGAGGTGACTTGGAAACGGGCTGGGGAGGTCAGTGGTCAGGGGCTACTTCCTCACCGGGACCCTTAGCCTTGTGGAGCCTTGGTTTCTCTCTGGTTCCATCCTGTTCTCAAATCTGAAGATTTTCCTTGCTGATGCTCTTACTGGAACTGCTTCTGTGATCTCTGAGACATCAGGCTCAGATCTAATTAGAAGCAGTCAGAAGAGGGTGGTGGAGATTTTCAATTCAGGAATTGATCTCCCTGCTGGGTTCAAATCCAAGCTCCACCACTGACGAGCCTTGTTTTCCTCAACTGTAAAGCAGGGACAATAGTAGTTACTTTCTTAAAAACCGCCGCTGGGCTGTGTGGTTGCCAGGGATAATGCAAATCAGAAGATCAGCACCGGCTCTGCTGTGTAGTAAGTGGTCAGCAAATTTTAGCTACTATTCAGTTTGTGGCTCTACTGTTTGTGGCTTCCAAAAGCCTAGAATAAGGCCATCGTGAAAGTAGGCAGTGCCTTTGGGAGTCCTAACAGCTCATTTCTGGAGCCCTCTTCCAGTGCTGTCCAGGTCACTAGGACCCCAAAACTCTGGATGCACAGATGCTGGTCCAGCTCCTGCAGCCCCCACTGACCTCCGCTCTGTGGCTGGTCCTGAAGACAACGTAGCCTGCAGAACAAATGCCCTGCATGTTTCCAAACTATAATTTGGTGGCACATATACATTTTTTGAAGTAGGGCAAAAGCACCATGTGATTAGTGCCGAGAGAGAGAGAGAGAGAGAGAGAGAGAGGGAGAGACGCGCCTAGCCCAAGCTGGGCATTCAGGGAGAGCTTCCTGAAGGCAGCTGAAATCTAAATTAGTGTAAGAGCTGTGTCACTGGATAAAAGCATTCAAATTCATTTTCTTTCTCTGTTTGGGATCTTTGTTTGTCTTTAATTAAGAAGGAGAAAAACCCTGCTTTGGGGGATTCGGCCTCTGCCTCCCAGTCCCAGGTGGAATGTCTGGCTCCCAGACTTTTGTATGTGCTTTTCATACCTGCTCTGGGCTTTAAAGAACAAGTGCGAAGGGTTGGGGTGGGGGGTGGCCAGAGAAGGATGCTGTAGGTGCAGCTGCTGGGCCTGTGGGGGGGGGGCAAGAGAATTTAGGGAGAACATCACCAGACGGTAAGGCCATCTTAGTGGAGATTTTTGCCTCTAAGCAAGTGGGTGGGCAGTCCTCCACAACCACGAGAAAGCATTCAGAACCTTCAGGAAGGTCTGAGCTTGGGATCTCCAGAGTGCTCATTGAGTAGATGAGCAGACTAAATCCCACAGCTGTTGGATGATTTTTCTAAGACCACATGGCAAGTTAGAGGCAAATGTGGGATAGGTTCCCCGATTCCTAGATCAGTGAGCACCTTGGAGGATTTATGGAACCAGAGGGTTCCTGATGAAGCTGTGTTTGTAGTTTATTAACCGGGCAGCGTGTTCAACCGAGAAGATCTGGGAGACCAAGGAGAGGCAGTGAGGCAGAAAAGCAATACCCCCGCTGTCACATAGCCCTTTGTCTCAAAGGACCTTTGGCAAATCATTTCATCTTGCAAATGCCGGCTTCCCGATGTCTGAGAGAGGCATACTAACCTACAGAGGTGTTTGTGCTGGGTGGCGACGCCCACTTCCGCGCCCTCATCCATCCTTGTCATTCTGTGTTACCCTTCTCCCCACCCCCTCGTCCAGTGATTCTAATTCCACCCATATCCCAAGACCTCACTCAGCTGTTTCCACAGTCAAGAAGTCTTCCCCAGGCACCAGGAAGCAGGGATTCCTCCAACTTAAATTCCCCAATTTTTTAAGGTGCGTTCTCACGACTCTCGAGTAACGCGTTGAATTGGGCACTGAAGGGAGGTGTTGACCCCTTCCTCACCCCCCACCGCCCACCCCTCCAGAATGTCAGCTTCTTGAGGGGAGCTCATCGGAATCATTCCTCACCATCCCCAGGTTGGTTTCTTGCACATAGTAGGTACTCGAAAATATCTTTTCTGGAGGAAATTATAAATAATGGAATGGTTGGCGGCTCTCTGTTATTTTCTAGAATTGCAGACCCTGCAGGAAAAGTTAGCTTCCCGCTGGAATTTCAGTTACCAGCCCACTGCCTGGAATGAATTCTCTTATTTGGTCTGCTGGCTTTGAATTGGCTTTGTCCACGCAATGTACTGAATCTGTTTACCATTTAGCAGGGAGATGCTGAGAGCAGTGTTCCTACTCCCCAGCTCCTGATAGTCACAGAGGGATGAGGAGCCCACATCCAGTGCCAGGCACAGTTCCTTGGGAACTCAATTCCAGAAGAAAGTCAGTGGAGATCAAAGTGAACAGAAAGAGGGAGGTGGAAAGACTGAAAGATAGAAGTGAGGGACTGCTGTCTTAAGTGAGGAGGCTTTCAGCCCGCTACCTGGCAAGGGACTCGGTCTTGGACCTCATTGGATACCTAGAAGGACTTTGCTCAATAAATGCTTCGCAAATGTGCAAATGAACAGTGACTGTGTGTGTCAACAAGTGAGTGAAAGAATGGATGATCGAATGCATGGGGGAATAAGTGAGTGGATGAATGAAAAGAAACAAATGAAGTATCAAATGAATGCAGGAAGGAATGATTGGAGATCTGAGGTCATGCAGGAATGAATGGATCCATCAGTTAATGAATGCGCGATGAAGTCCTAGGAGGGCGATAGTGAAAGACTGTTTTTGCATGAAGAGCACTGATTGTCGTGCTACCCGAGTGCTGGATCTAAGCCGTCCGCCACGAACCTTGGAAGGAGTCAAGGGCACAGGAAGCTCTGGTGCAGATAATTAATAGGAAACTTAGAGCAAGCGCTTCTTAGAAAGCTAAAAATTATAAATTCAGTCAAGAAGAGTCCTGGTAGTTTTTGGATATCAGTAGGTGTGCAGTGTTCTGGGGGAAGGTGGGAAGATGGGAAAGTATCCCTACTTTCACTATTTTGTTGATTTGTTTAAAAAAAAAAAACTAAACTAAACTAAAGCAATGACTGATCCAGAATGGCTTCGCTCACCCTCCACTGCCACCCACCACCTCCCCATTCTCCTGGCGAACTCCTACACATCCTTCAAGACCTCATTCAGTGTCCCTGTCTCCCAGGCTCCTGCAGGCAGAGCACATCTCTCCATCCCCTGTTACCTCTGCAGCCATTGCGGCTTCCCCTCGCTATAACCGTGAACATTATATGATTATGGATTTATACGTTTATCTCCCTGACTAGCTCTAAGGGAATGAGTCTTATTCCAGGGTTTCTGTCAGGCCTGATATTGGGTCCAGAGCTGATGCACGTTGGCTGTGTGGGGGTAACGATGGATGGATCAGGGTGTGTGTTGCTGATGGCTCCAACCAGGGCAGGAATGCGGCGGTACAGATCAGAAATCCAGGTCTGCTGGAGAAGTGCTGCAAAGTTCTGCATAATGGCCCTGGAGGTGATGTTCCCATTCATCAGGCAGAGAATGAGCAGTGTTTAGGAGAGAGAAGGAGAAAAGGAAACAGAGAGAGAGACACTCACTGAGAGTCTTGGGACCTTCAAATAAAGTTGACATATCTTTAAATGCTTCCCCTCCCTCCAGGGAGTATTTTAAATAGGTCACCTTTGGGTAGTTGCTGTAATCAACTGGGATACTGCTGGCTTCCTATACCCTAGCCATGGGAGCAGAATTTAGGATTAATTCTTTCAATTTCAGGCCGGGCAGGAATCCTCGTTGGGGCAGCAGGGGAAAATGGGAACCACACTCCACTCAAATCAGGCAACTAGGATTGCAAAAATATTAGGACCACTGCATGAAAGTAAGACCTGGGTTTAAACTCTGGTGCTGTGACTCCTTAGCCGGACCTCCCGGGGCCTCGGTTTCCTCCTCTGTAAAATGGGGACGATGACTGTGTCTCCCTTACAAGGTTGTGTATGGGGTCAAGGAGGGAGTGAGCACAGGTGTGGTGATTTTAGCAACCCCCGGGTAGCAGCGGCTTTGCTGCTGCCTTTATCCCATCCCGGGCGGGTCCCTTCCTCCTCTATTGCTCCGTGTGCACCATGACTGGGCAGTCCTTGGCGAGCTCTGTCCCTTCGGACTGCAGCCTCCGATTCCATCCCTCTGGGACCCAGAGCCATCACAATGCCGGCCACCGAAGTCCCGGTTTCTCTGGTAACTCCAGCGGGAAGCTGGCAACTTTAGATGATGAAGGAAATTCCTAATGGTGAGATAGGAAAATGGGGGTCATCTGTCAGGGTGAATTATAATAGTAGCTGATGGTGACTGCTGCTCTCTGCCAGGCACCTTGCTCGGCCCTACATTATTTTAGTAACCTCTTCCCAGCCTTGGAGGACAGACCCTATTACAGCTCCCATTTCGCTGATGAAGAACTGAGGTTCTAAGAAGGGAAGCTCCTTGCCCAGGGTCACACAGCTCGTGGAGAGAGCAGGGCCCCTTTCTGGCTGACCCCAGAGCCTGAGCTCTTAGGCACCATGCCCATCCCCCCTCTCCTCCTGGTCTTGCCTCAAGGAAGAACAGCCCAAATGGGGAATGTGGATGTTGGGGAGAAGGCATTCCGGGGTAGACCTCATTAGCCACACAGAACAACTGTGCCATCTGCAGGCCCTGAGCAAAATGCTTTTAGCCTCATCTCAAACCACCCCTGGATCTATTTCCATTTAATCTGACACTGCAAAAGCCTAAATATGAAATGATTGGGGGCAGAAGGCCAATTAGCAAATTCATTAATAGGATTAAACATTGCTCCCCCGCTCTAATCATTTATGTGAAGTACATTCTTCTCCCTTCGTTGCAGCCGTCATTGCCTGTCAGTGAAGGATCGAGCACTTAAATCTCCAAGTACGTTAGAATTCCAGACCTTCTGAATCGGGAAGCAGAATCAGTCCGTGTCTGCACATGGTCGGGAGTGGCAGAGAGGGGTCCGTCAGTGGGCACATAGTCATCCTAGCAAAGGAAGCCAACATGAGGCCTCGCTGGTGCCTCTGCTTTCTGGTCCCTCACTAGCTCCTTTCTACCCTTGGCCGTGGGTAAGGCCATTTCTACATCTCAAAAACTGGGATGTTGAGAGTAATTCCCTCCAAGGTTGTTAGGAGGATGAGGCCACCTTGCTGACACGTGGGAGCTTGTTAGAAATGCAGTCTCTGGGGGCGCCTGGGTGGCTCAGTCGTTGAGAGTCTGCCTTTGGCTCGGGTCATGATCCCAGGGTACTGGGATCGAGCCCGCATCGGGCTCCCTGCTCCACGGGAAGCCTGCTTCTCCCTCTCTCCCTCCTCCTGCTTGTGTACCCTCTCTCACTGTGTCTCTCTCTGTCAAATAAATAAATAAAATCTTTAAAAAAAAAAAAAAAAGAAATGCAGTCTCTGGTCCCTATTGGAACAGAACCCACATTTTACTACAATCTCCAGGCGGCTTTTGTACCTACTGACCTAGAGCCTGGATTATAGTGTGCATGTATGTGCTTATGTGGGTGTTTCTAAGTTTTCGTGACAAGCTGGAAGGGGCCTTTGAAGCCTCCTGGTTCAAGTCTCATTTGAGATAACCAAACGGAGCCCCGAGGAGGTGAGCGGCTCACCCCTAGTCACAAAGCTGGAGCACAGGACCTGGGATCTAAACCCTGGACCTCCCCAGTCCTTCTTGTCGTCACACGAATTGCTATGAAGTCCGATCTCCCTAGATGAACATTTCTTCAATCGAGCTTTTCTTTCTTTCTTAAATAAAACAGAAGTGCAGGGCTCTCTATGCCCATTAAGTTTTAATTTACTAATCTGAAATGTTATTCCAGCCAAGTGAGATCCTGAATCTTGATTCTGCCAGCCCTCGCCTTAGTGGTACCTCCACGTTCTGTGACACTTGAAGATACGACAGGAGGCATTCTGAGTCTTCGGCGAGTTGTGTCTCAGACATGGGCCAGGACAGAGGGCAGGCAGAGCCGTGTGGACTAAAGTCCTCTCTCCGCAAGGGATTGCCTGAAGCATGGAAGTTAAATGCCTTTTCTACGGGGCATAAGAGGACCTCTCTGTTGGAAAACCAACAAGCAATCCTCCTAGCCGTTAGAGGAAGCTTCCTACGATAAACGGTTAAGTGGGACTCATCCGGGGTCAATAGGCTTGTTTGGGATAGAAATTGGAGGGATAGGGAAGCCTTGCTTGAGGAGGGATTCGAATTTTTTCAGGGCCTGTATGTCCCAGACCCTTCTTCATACCCAATCTCCTTTAACTTGTACAGTAGCTCTGTGATGATTCTAGTGTTAGTTTCCCTTTGCCAATTGGGAAGCCGAGGTTCAGGGAGGTTCTGGGATTGTCTGGTGACGGAAGAGCAAGGATTTGAAGTTTGTCTGATACCAAGGCACCCCACCAATGCCTCTTCCTCCAGCCTGAGGCCACCCCCAGGACAACCAGGCCTTGGACGCCCAAGAAGGGCTTGAACAACCCTTAGCTTCTGAGCCCCTGGGAACCAACCCTGAGAGCCACCAGCCTCCCACTGACCCTGTCACCTCCTCACTCATGCAGACCCTGGGCCCCAAGAGAGAGGAGGGCTCTGCTGGCAGCTGAGGGAGGGTTCTAGAGGTCCCATAGCACCCCACTTCCATATGGGGCTGAGGCTGCACCTTCTCTCCATCCCTGGCACTCACCTGTGTGCCACTCTCCCAGATGGCCAGACTGCACACTCAGCAGGGTTCTCTTCCAGAGGCTTCCCTGCTCACCTAGCGGGGGCAGCAGGGGGCTCACTTCGGTCCTTTTCTCCTTTGCAAACTGCCATCCCTGGGCTGGATTAAGACTCTAAGCCTTCAAGGTCCTACAGCCAACATGACTGTGGCTCCCTTCCCCCAACTACCACGTAGACGGTTCATAACAGAAACAGTAAAGTAAGTCTAAGGAAGTCAGATGAAATTTGGATTTTTTTCCGTGATGACAACTTTGATGATTTAAACAAAAATAGATAATACACTTTCCAAACACTTTTTTTTCACAATTTTTGATGCTTCTACTTTGCTGCTGCTTTAAGCATCTCTTGAGTGGGCCCATTGGGTATTTTTGCAATAGAGTGGGAACCAGAGAGGAGAAAGAAAAAAAAAATCCGTATTGAGGACCTACTGTGTGCCAGGCACTATGCAAGGGGTTGACAAATAATAATAACACAAATACTATTTTAAAAGCTCTCATCATAAGAAGACAAAGAATAGTAAAAACAAATGACATTTATGTGGCATTTTTTGCCAAGTACTATGCTAAGTGCTTTCGATATATTAAACTAATTTAATCCTTTCGACAACTCAATCCTATGGTTATCTCCATATAACACATGAAATCCCACACTGTGAGAAGTAGCATTTAATCCCCCATTTTAGAGATAAGGAAGCCGTAGCTCAGGAGGAAGTGACTTGGCTAAGCCCCTCCAGATGGCTGACGGGAGAGCCAGGATTCCCCTCAACTCTGACCGACTCCAAATCCAGATATGTGTGCCCCACGTGTCCAGTGCCTTACGAGGAGGGCGGTAGGAGGGTCTGGGACTGAAGACTGAGTACTGAATCCTGTCCTGACTTTTTTGGGAGCACTCTCCGCTCCCCACTGCCTAGTCCCCTATTCCACCTGCCCTTACCTTGCGTGACTTTGCCACCATCCCTGGGTCTTCCTAACCTTCCAGACCAACCACCCTGTGCATCGGTCCACGTCGTATAGCCTGTACTGGAGCTCAGTCAGGTTCCCATCCCCCTGCCCTCCTCCCCGCCCCCCAAGAAAGAAGCTGCCAGAATGAGGTGTGGATCCTATCTTTGCCCTCAAGGAGATTCACTCTGATGACAATAATGTGAAAAGCAAATCTATAGAGCCCCAACTTTAGCAGCTTGGTTTTGTTTAGGCCTTATAGCATCACAAGGAAGTCAGCATTATTGCTGGACTCTGTACAGATAAGGAAAGTGAAGAACAGAGGACATAAAGAAATGTCCAATGTCTCACCTCTCAGAAGGGGCCAAGCCAGCATTTGAACCCCGATAGTTTGACTCCAGCGCCTGCCCACTTAGTCACCAGGCTAGACTGTATCGAGCATCGACTTACACCCAGTGGCAGATTGTGTTACACCGTGGGGGTTCAGAGGAGGCAAGGGCATCTCTCTCCGAGGGGGGGTGCTGAAGAATCAGGGAGGAGGCTTGAAAGAAGTAGCATTGGAGGCTGATTAAAGAACAAGGGCTGGGCCTGTGCAGGAATGGAGGTTAGTAAAGCTCTAGCTCTGGGCAGAAGGAGTAGTATGAGCAATGTCACTGAGGTAGACAACAAGAAAGGAGAAGGAATAACAATGACAGTGATGCTTTGCACTTTTGTGACTTGGAGGAAATCAGTGGAAAGCTCATCATTAGAAATGAGACGGACTAGAATGGAGGTACAGACGCAGACCCAGGTGTCCACCTTCCCGAAAGTGGAGGGAAAAGGCCTGAAAGCTGGTAGGGAGGAGGAAGGATGAGGAAAGGACAAAATAAGTGGGGGCCGAGATTGTCTCCTCTCTTGCTCACCCTGTCTCGCCAGAAGTCCCCCGGGGATCACTTCAGCCCACAGCTGCTCCCCGCCCCCCCAGGGCACTTGCCCTTTGTCCTACATGATTTAGCAATTGATTGCCTTGAATTGCTCTATAATCGCTCCCTGTAAACATGCCTAGGCTCTTTGGTTAAGAGCACACTTCCCTCAGAGACTGGAACCTCTCTCTTTCTGCCCTTCTGAGCTTCTCCAACGAGTCCGACACCGTTCTGGGCACATGACTGGGCACTTGGTGGCTTGAATTAACATTTCACTGGGATGCGCGGGGACTTGGGATTCCCTAATTGGGATTAATGTAGCAAAGAAGCCTGGGCACAATGTTGAGTCTCCCCTCAGCATATCCGCAGGATCCAAAACATCCAAGACAGTGGTTTTGTGCAAAAGCATAGAGCATTGGAGGTAATTTCGTAACAGCTTAGAGTTGGTAGAAAAGGCAAGGCATGTTGAGTGAAATAGAATGAAAGGCCGGGCCTGGCTCACCCTTTACAAGCCGTGTGGTTGCAGCAAATTGTTCTACCCCTCTCTGTATGTCAGTTTCAGCCTCTGTGAAAGAACAGCAGTGACGATATCAGCACATTGGGTTGTCCTGGGGATTAAATGAGATCAAGGGAATACGAGTGTTTATAAACTGTAAGGCAATGCATAAACAGTGGGTATTAATAGGTAGAGGGTGGCGATGATCACAGGTGTGGTGATGCTTTTGATGGTGGTGGCAATGACGCTCCCAGCGGTGATGGTGGGGTTCGCGGTCGTGTTGGTGGTGGGATGGAATGAGGCTGCTCGGAATGGGGCTCGTGGCACCGGTGGATTTGAGGCCATCTTTCCCTTCGTGCAATCTATCTTCTTTGACTAGTCCACACAGATGGATTTCTAATCCTGAGAATTTTAATTCTCCCAGATACATTTGTCCACAGTAGGAAAGAATAAGAAACATCAGTTCAGGGCTCTAGATTTATCCGTGGTTGGCACATTCAGAATCATTTTCATACAGGCTGCCTTCATGACACTGGCATTCCCAGGGCAAAGCAGAGTGCCGTGCCTGCCACCTATTCAGTCTCCAATACGTATTTGTGGAATGAAAGAGTAAACTTGGGCTATACTCTTGGAGAACATAGGCTATACTCTTGGGTGAACTTGTCAGATTTAATGTCCTGCCTCCAGAGGTACGCGGGGTCGTCAGGCAGCTCCCTATCCCATCAGAAAGCCCCTGCACCCACGCCGCGACCAGTGTGGGTCGCGCAGCCGCCCTTCTGTTTCCAGAGGCTGGGACGGCTTCCTGGGAGCCCCCTGGATGTCACCCTGGCCTGACCACGTTCTGCTGTGATTTTGTGCTGACTGAGCACAAAGAACAGTAGAGAAAATGGCATCTCCCACCAGCTGCTTCTGGGAGTGTTCCCGCCTCTCTCCTCGGCACCATTTCTGATGCATCATGAATAAGAGGCATGTCTTGCCCCTGGAGACATTCTTCTTGGCACCAAGTGCCTCCTCCTGAACGTGGGAGGGATTACAGAAGTGGTATCTAATCGATTGCCTCCACAGCCCACCTTCTACCCTGGACAAGTCAGAGGCGCCTGGAAGGCCTCTCTCTCCATTCATTGTAAAAAAGGAATAATCGCATTCACAAGTCAACATTGTGGGGTTCTTGTGGCTTTCAAGTATGTGGTGTAGAGTAAGGGCTCAATAAATGGTAGTAATTCTTAATATCAGTAGCATGTATTATCTCTATCATTAGTGGAGAGATTAACATTAAAGTAGTGAATAATGATAGACTAGAAACTTCATACTCTCTTTGATGGAACACATGTAGTTTGCATGCATTTGAATACCCTGGTATTGGAACTCTAAGCCCATGGGGATCTCCTGAATAGATCACACTTGTTGGACGGTGGGGAGAACCTGTAAGCAATTGCATTCAGGTGCTGCTGTGTGGAATAAGGAATAAGAGTTGGAGATCAAATAGTCTCAGATTTAAATCTCAGACTTGCTTCTCATTGGCTATGTGACCCTAGGTAAGCTACTAAGTGAACCTTGGTTTCTTCGTGTGTCCAGTGAGGTTAATAGTCCTGATGACAGCTGTTCCTTGGGAAGAATACGGAAAATAAAGTGTAAATGGAATGAGGGTGGGAATTTGTTTCCCAGGCAGCTCAGGACTGGAGGCAATGGAAAGACCAAAGTGCACTGGGGATTAGAGCTGCCTACACCCTTTATCTGTCTCTGGAGTTGATTTATTACTCCTCCAAACCCTGGAACAAAGTCAAGAAAGGGATGAAGGGAGGGAGGAAGAAGGGTCATAAGAGTGTGGAAGAAGATGTAAACATGGAGAGTGAGGGTAGCAGGCCGCCTGCCCATAGCAAGCAGTCGATAGAGGATTCCCTGGTGTCATCTTTATTATTCTCCATGGTCGTTCTTGCCATCAAAATGTGCGGAAAGGAATCCAGGTAGAAAGGAGAACCGAAGCAAAGACACAGGGTGAGAACATGGAGGGGTGGACAGATCCTAAACTGAATTTGGCCAAGGTGACAGAGTACCAGGTACGGTCTGCAAAGGGTGGAAACGGAGACAGGCTGATCCCTACTGTCCCCCGTGACTTCTAATGCCACCGGGTGACCCTATGTGTCAAACAGAAGAGCTCTTTAATGATTTGTGGGGTTTTTTGATGAGCGGGTGGGGTAGGAGGGGCAGAGGGAGAGAGAGAATCCAAAGCAGACTCCTTGCTGAGCGCAGAACCCGATGTGGGGCTCGATCTCACAACCCTGAGATGGCGACCTCAGCCAAAACAAGACTCAGCGGCAAAGCCCCATTGAGCCACCCAGGCAGCCCAAATAGGAAGGGCTGTTTAGAAGATCTTTGGTGTGTGTGCATTTTTGCGGAGAGAGGCTGCGTGCTGCTGCGTGTAGACACCATGCAGGGCACGTCCCCTAAATCATCTTTAAATTGTCACACAATCTTACAAGGTTGCTCCTATTATTGTATTATTTTAGAGGGGATGAAACTAAAGCCCAGAGAGGAGAAGTGACTTACCCAAAGTCACCTCGCCGGTACATGTAGGAACAATATTGAACCCAGATCTGTGTGTCCCTTAGTTCCTGTAGCACGGTCACTCAGAGAATCTACACCCACTACCTGTAATTAGCTCCATCTGACATTTGAGGAAGTTGAGGCCCACAAAAGCTGCTTCTGATGGTTGCCCAGCCAATTTGAAGCAACGTAGGACTAGTCCCTGTTTTCCTGACTGCCAGGCCCACGATCTCACCCTGGTGGCTCGTCACTGAAACTGACAACACAAGAATCTCCCATTCCTTCTCCTTCTCTTCCTGCTTCTCTTGGCCTTCCTCGGGAACCACGGAGGAACAATAAACTAACTCAAGAGGCGGGGGAAGGCTGTAGGAAGCTCAAACCCCAACCAATTTGGTCTTTACACGACTTCCATGTGAGTTTCCTGGGAGACACACCCTCTCCGCCGACTCCCACCTTGCCCTAATACGTCAGTGGGCAGCAGCCAGGCGGAAAGACTAGCATACATTGCTCCTCTCCATCCGGTTTAGAGGTGTTCCATGCAACGATGAAATGCACAGACTTAGAAGCCAGGCAGCCCTAGTCTGGAGCTTGGCTCTGACGGTCTTGGGCTTTGTGCACTTGGGTAAGTCTCGTAAACCCTCAGAGGGGTCTCCCAACCCTCTCTGAGCCTTGGGACCCTCATCTGTAAAATAGGGATAATAGCTCTCTCCTAGGGTCTCCTCTCTCCTATGAGGATGAATCAGAAGTGTGTATAAAATATCCACTCCAGAGTAGGCACTCATTGGAGGGTTAACAGGGGTTTCAGTTGTTAGGGATTCTGACCCTGTGAGTCTCAGGCTACATGCCTTGATGAGTATAAGCTCCTCTGCCAGCACATCCTAGTCCCCAGCACAAGTGTGACAGTTCCTGGCATGTGCTCTCACTCCTTGTCTATCCCCCGTGGCCGAGGCTCATCACCCACAGTAGTACTTTTTCCTTCAGTACTACAATGTAACCTCAGCATCCTTCTTAACACAGCACTCCAGGCAGCCGGTGCCGATTGATTCCATGGCACGAGAGACAGATGAAATTTATTTGCATGCCCATTCTGATGAAGGTCATGTTTGCTTCTCCCTCTCTACAGCCCAGGCTGTCTGGCTCCAGACTGCTTTTGTGAGTGTGTGAGTGTGTGTGTGTGTGTGTGTGTGTGTGTGTGCTTAAACTGCTCTTCGAGCTGAAAGAACATTCCGGTCATTTGTTGTTGGCTTATCTGCAGGTATCTCTGTGCCTTGGGAATTCTGCCTTCCATGGGATGCCTGTGGCTTGAGATCTGCAGGGAAGATCAGCTCCTATCTGGGAGGGGGGAGAGTGGGAATCAAGTTAGAACTTGGGAAAGCAATCTCCAGGCACAGAATTCACCATCAGTCGCCTTTAGGTGTGACACAAGAGATGGTGATTGACTGTGAATTTGAAGTCTCAGAAGGTTTAACACGCCGTTGGATGATGACTGTGGTCTCGGGGAAGTAGGCCAGGAATAGAACATTTGTTCATTAGAGTAATACAAGCTGTTATGACAAATAGACCCCAATATTTCAATTGGATTACCACATAACACTTTACTTATCGTGCACATAAGTGTTCCGCATGGGCAAGGAACTCTCTTCTGTGTGGTCGTGCAGGGACCCGGCCTCCTTCCATCTCGTCACTCCACCAATCCTCGGGCCTCCTTTACCTCTAGGTGAAGGGGGCACAGATGGCACACTGCTTCTCCACCCCTGTGACCCAGCAGTGACAGCCATCACTACGCTCAGCTCTCGCTGGGGGCAGCTTGCTGCATAGCCCCACCCGGGTGGAAGGGCGGGGGGTGGGGGGGGGGCTGCAGAAAATGCCATCTCTGGCCGGCCCTCCCGGCGGTGCCGCAGCCTGGGGGAAGCACGAGACGGAAATACCGTGAAGGCCACAGCCAGGCCTGGCCTAGATGAAATGGGCCCGACGGGAGCAGGGTGGGTCCTGGCTGGGAAAGGAGTCTGGGTCCAGGGCTGTTGGGTGTGGACGAGGACAGCTCAAGGGCCAGAGGTCAGCTGGCCAGGTTCGCACTGCACCCGTCCGGGGAAGTCCTGCCCTGACCAGGGCCCTGCCGTGTCATTGTCCTGTCAGCTCATCTCCCTCCCGGGGAGAGGAGACAGCACTCAGAGCCTGAGGCGTCCAGCGGTCCGGCAGCGTCCTGGACTCTTAGGTCCCCTGGGACACATTAGCACAAGGTGCCTTCAGGGAAAGACGTTGCTGCTCGTGACCCCTTCGGGGCCCTTGTTTTGTACAGCAGCTCCATTTCTCAGTGTGGTTTGTATTTTGGTCTCATGATCTGGGTTAATGAGAGTGTTCTTCTGACAGATGGGCCCCTTCTGGGTGTGCCAGCAAAACCAGGTTTCCGCACCTCCGAGGCTAGGGGCCAGAGGCTGGGGAAGGCGCCAAGGTAAATGCCACCTTGTGAGGTCTCTGGGAAGCAGCCAGCAGCCTCCCCTGGGCATCGCTCCTGCCTCGTCACGAGGCTCCTCTGGCTGGCCCGTGAGCATGCGGGAGCCGTGTTCGCAGCCCTGCGGGTACGAGTCTGTCTCCTGCTGCGTGGGGGACATTCCAGTAGCTTCTCCCTGATCTGTGGAAGGAAGGAAGCAGGAAGGAGAGGAGGTGAGAAAAAAACAATCCTGCACTCAGTCTTCCCTCCAAAGCACACCTTGTGAGCCTCATCTGTACGGGATTTGGAACAAAGGAATCCTGGCTCTTTGATTATTGTGTCTGCAGCGGTTGGTGAAATGAGTCTGACACTCACCAGTGCCTTAGTAAGAATTATAATTACATCGGAAGACCCGAGGCAACCGAGTAAACTGATTAGCCGCTCGCTCCGAGTTGATAGATTTTTTCCCCCCCGGGTCAGAAATAGGGCCGTGGGAGATGGCAGCTCCCTGGGTGGGAGCACTCCGAGACGGGGCTGTGTACATCCGGGAAGCCAAACCGCGGGGTGCCGGTGGGTTTCCCCGAGAGACGGACTTCCACGTGCCCGCCTGCTCCTGCACGGGATGGCTCCGCTCCCTCAGGCCCGGGTCTGGCCCTGACGGTGGGCAAGGCTCGTTTGGGCTGCAGCGGGTGTCCTCAGAGCAGTCTGAGGGTGATCAGACTGTTAGGTGATGCTCTGGGAAGCCCTCCCCCAGGAAAGCTGCAACTTCTGCCAGGCATAATTATTGCATGGATAATTACACGATTCAGAGCCTGCTGGAGAATCCTGGGCTGGTGCCAGGTCGGAGAGGCAGGGTTCCGGGACTGCGGCCGGCTGCTGCTTCTCAGAGCAGAGACTAAAAGAAAGAGGGTAACCATTCAGCTTCCTAAGAACCCTACCTGGCAGGGGCCAGGATCTGGCAAACATCAAGCCAAGAGAAGTAGGAAGCTAATGAGTTCTGTCTTCCCCGGCTCACGCTCTTTGAGGCAGGGGTCCCCCAGAGTTCTAACCTAAGCCCCCTGTGCACTCCCTCCAGACCTCACCTCCCTGGGAGAGCCCATCCCCTCCCACTAGCACCTGCAGGCCGATGGGGCCAAGTTCCCCAGCACCCACGTCGCCCTCCGAGCTTCGGCTGTGCTCCCTCAAATGCATGCTGAGCATCTCCTTCAGATGCTCATCACATCCCCAACTAAGCTCTGCTCCTTTCACCCCCCTCCCCCGCCCCCCCGCCTCTCAGCCGGCATTCTCCTTCTGGGCAGCAATGCCTCATCCTCCTGGAATGAGACCACATGGTAGAAATCCAAACCCTGACCTTCTTCTCCTCCACCATCCTCGTGTCCTGGGGGTCCCCGTCATGTCAGTTCATTCTGCCTCTCCTCCCCCCGACTTGCATGGCCCAGGGCCAGCCTCCGTGGTCGTCTCCAGCTTTCCCGTAGGGGCCTCCTCACTGGCCTCCCTGCCTCCGCCCTCACCCCCTTGACTTCATCCTCCCACTACGTCCAGATCCACCTCTTGCAGTGTCGATCTGGTTGCACCTTCCCACACTCGGTGCCCTTCCGTGGTTTCCCATCACCCTCAGCACCAACTGTACCCCTTCGGGCTCCGCTCAGTCCGGTCGTGCTCCCACACTGCATCGCCCGCCACTCTTGTGACAACCAACCCTATCGGATGCCACTGTGCTCTTCTAGTTCCTCAGACGCGGCTCCGTCATGCCTGAAAGTGCACGCGTGAACGAGGGAACGTAAGGGTGAATGTTCCAGGCTCTGGAGCCAGCCTCCCTGCATTTAAATCATGCATCATCCGCTAGCTGTGTGACTTTGGACAAGTGGCTCGACCCCTCTGTTCTTCTTGCTTTACATTTATAACATAGCATTGGTAGTAATAGTGGAACCTATCCCACGGGGCTGGTGGGAGGATTCGGTAAAACAATTCACGTAAAGCACTCGGAACATAATTAGTGCCCAGTAGCTGTTTTATCAGATGTTTGCTGCGCGTCCCAAGGTAGATACTCACAAAATGTCAAATCCAAGAAAAAAAAAAGATTCCCATTGGTTCACATCTTCATTGTGCAGAGAAAGAAACTGAGTTTCTGAGAAAAGGAAAGGCTTGACCCAAGGCACCCTTGGAGTCTGACCCCTAAACCCCAGCCTGGAGCTCTCTGTCCTGCCATGCCGCCCCCCTAGTTTGGAGCCAGACAGCTCCCTCCGGACAGTCATATCCTCTGAGTTGTGAGGGCTCTCCAGATGTGAGAGGGAGACAAGTCAGTTGAAGGAGAGGAGGAAAAATGCGCAACTTAGTTTTATTCAGAGTTGTGTAAAGGGACATCGGATGGCAGGTTCAGTTAGGGGTGGGCTCCCATCCCGGGCCTGGGGAACTCTGTCTAGGACATTATAGGCTCTGTGAGGCCCTGGGCTCAGTCCGAGGTGCCCCATTTACTGGGTCCCATTGTGCGCCCAGGATCGGTGGCAGGAACCCATGCCTGGAGAGGCCAGCCTGGGCTTGGGAAGCACCTAAGGGGAGCAGGTCCCTGTCTCTGATGTCTGAGGAGCCCGTCTCAGAGGGGCTGGGCCTGGACTCTGCCGAGGGCTTGGGTCCTAACCTGAACTCTAGCACTTACCATTAGGGTGACCTCACACTCGTGACTTAACCTCCCTGAGCCTCAGTTCGTTCTTCTATAAAATGGGGGCTCATAATAGCACCTGCTTCATAGGGCTTTGTGGGAATAAAGGAGATCATCAGTGTAAAAGCCCCCAGGTCATGCCTGACTCTTAGCGAGGGCTCCGCACGTATCTAACAGTGGCAGTAATCAAGCCGGCCACTGACTGTAGGGCACCTGTCCCTGCGCACAGTCAGTGCCTATTTCCTCCCTGGAATGCACAGGAAGGAAGACCTCTGTGAAAACCCTGCATAGATCTTTGCCGATTGGCAGTTTTTCCTTGAGTTAATTAGGCAGCCTTGACCTTTCCTGCTGCGTGGGTCTCTGACTCAGATCACAGTATTGCAAAGACAGCAGAACCTGGTGACAGGCCAGCCAGGTTCTCAGACAACTGAGGAGAGGCAGGCAGGGGTGCTCTGAAAGCTTCTGGGAGGGAGGGGGCAGAGCCTTCTGGCAACCCCAGGGCGCCCTGGTGGAAGGGAGTAATTCAAGTAACGCTGTCTCTGCTGGGCCGCTCAGCAAGGGCAGAGGGCATTCGTTCAGGGCGTGCTGGCCGTGCATCCTACCCTCTGTCCCATCTCTGGGCTGCTGAGAAAGCCAGAGCCAGCCAGGATGCTCCCCCGGGATAACAAGCGCTCCGGGGGTAACACTGCCCCGGTACCTCCCCTGTGCCGGATGCTGGCTTCGCCCTGCTGAGTCTCGCGCTCAGGGCTCCCTCTCTGTGCCCAGGATCCGTAGGTGCCTTCACCCACGGCTGGGCTCACAACCTACCTCCTCCACCTTCCAGCTTTATGAACTTGCCATGCTCGAGCCCCTTTCCCCGGGGACCTAGTTCCCTCATTTGTAAAAGGCAGTTCGTGTGTTGTGACTCTGAAATGAAAACCAGGTCTGCAGAGCTTACAGCGGTGCCTGGCGAGTCGTACACACTCTACATCCGTCTTGCCCGGTAGCTCACTCCTGCACGTGAAGAAAGGGAGGTCCGTGAACTCAAATGACTTGCTTGGGGGGACTCACACTCGGGCCCTTCAAATTCTAAATCCCAGATTTTTCTGCTCTTTCCGGCCTGTGTTGGAGCCGTCATTGGAGAGGTTCATGCTCCAGCATATCAGATACGGACTGCACCGGATTATGCCCCTTTTTAATTGGAGATCTGGCCTTCTGGGCCTTGAAGATTTGCTGGACCTGGCCAGTCACCAGTGGAGATGTCACCAGGTTGTGACATCTGGGAGGGGAAGACTGAGGCATTGCCAGCCCAGGGTTTGGGACGTCTCTGCCCAGCCTTGCCCCTTCATCTGACTAGCCACTTGCTGTCCTCTGGGACATGGCACAGGCATCACGCCCCCTAGAAGGCCATCCCTTGTCTCTCCTCCATCCCAAGACTGACTTAGGTGAGCCTTCCCTCTGCTGCTCTCAGGAGCCCAGCACGGAACTCCAGGACAAGAAGTTTAAGGTCAGAGAGCAAGGCTACCATTTACAGCGCCTGGCATACGGCAGGAGTTAAATAAAGCTATATATTGACTTACTTATTTGCCAGGATTCGGCCTCATTCCAAAAAAAAAAAAAGACTTGGGACACCTGAATGAATGAATGTTTGCAGAGCCAAACTAGACCGAGGGGGGGGAGCTGACCCGGGAGAAACTACGTGGCATGGCATCAGGAAGACCGGAGCGAGAGAATTCTTACCGCGACCCTGTGGCTCCTGTAGGACTTCAGAGAAGTCTTTTGTCCTTTTGTCTCCCACGGCCCAAGTTAGCTCATTCATTAAACGGGGCCCTGAATGTTGTAAGGACCCAGTGTGAGGCCACGTGCTGAGGTCGGCAGCTCAAAGCTGCGGCAGAACCAAGCAGAGGAGTTTGACATTGGCCTTTTAAAATATCCAGGAATGATTGGCAGTCTGTATGGCGCGTGGCCGCTGATTATTTTGCGAAGGTACAAACTCAAATGGTGCTCTTTGGAGGACCGGAGGGATGTTTGGGGGGTGGTCCACGAGCTGAAGTTTGCTCACGCACACACCCACCCCCAGCACACACATCTCAAAACAACTGCTTTTTCCTCTGTCCTTGGGTCCTCAGTAAGAGCAAAAGGACTTAAAAAAAAAAATTAAAAAAAAAACCTTTGTTTTGAGAGTCATGATGTAATCTAATTTTACATAGCCTTTGTTTGGGGTCAGAGTTCATTTCAACAGTTTTAAAAACAGTATCGTCCTGTATTTATAGAAACACAGAGGTTCTAGAGGGGTCTTCTCCTTTTTGGTAAGAGTCTCCTTTATTGCATGTTACGGGGGAGAGGGCATGCCGCAGTGGTATCTGTGAGCTGGAGGGTTCGGGAAGGCCCCCGGAGCTTTCCTTGGAGTGTCAAGGATTGAGTGCAGTCGGAACTAGGGATGATCTCTGCCCTGGGTCCTGCCCTGGAGGAAACCTGCCCTCAGCAGCGAGTCCCCCCAAGCTGCTGTGGCCCAGCATCCCAGCTGCTCTGTAGCCAGAGCCCGCTGCAGGCTCCCTGGCCCCTACCCTCCCCACCACCCCCACTCCCCCGGACCCCACCAGCAGGCCCCTGTTTCAGGATCGAGCTGCCAGTGAATGGTCTCTGGGTATCCGGAGAGCCTCTCTACGTTCTTAGATGTTCTCAACACCATGTGGACTAGTGCAAAGAACTACAGGCCAGACTTCATTTTGCTGTGATATTTGCCAGCAGGGAGACCTTCCTTACCTATAGGATGGGCCACCCTGCATGGCTGCCATGAGGAGTACTTGAGAAGTGTTGTGTCTAGGGCCTAGAGCACAGAAGCAGCTCCAGAAAACTTAGATCACCCTCTTAAGGTGTCTGGAAGATGATTGGAAGCAAATGTCATGGGATGTGATGGTGCTGACGACAGGGGGCAAGTCCCAGACTTATTTGGAACTGTGAGGGCTTTGTGGGATGTCAGAGTAAAGAGGGCCCATTACCTCCCACTGCACACTCTCTGCTTTAGGCACGACCCATTCTGGGACCTCAAGATGTCACAGGATCATTGACACCCAGTCAGAGAAATCCAAGGGTCTGGAAAGACTTTAGGCCATTTTTTATTTAGAAAGGAGGAGACTTCTCTCAGGGATTCATGCTGATCCTGTCTCTAAATGCGAGTGGGACTGTCATTCCAGACAGGGTCATGCTCTGAATTTGAGATTGGAGCCCAGTGGGCTCCATTCAACTGTTCAACAGAGCCGACAGTCTTATTAAATAGGACATGGTCATTAGCCTCAAAAATGGGCTTGTGAACCCTTTGTGGGATGGAGGGTGAGTGGGCATTCCATCTGTGTTAGGCGAGACTTTTTCAGTTTTAAATAACAGAAATCCAACTCAACCATTTAAGGAGGAAGGAGGATTTATTGGTTCAGGTAATAGGAAGGCCAGGATGGGGTTAACTTCAGTCACAGCTGCATCCAGGTGCTCAAAGAAAATGTCAACAAGAATCTGTTGATTTCCACTTCTCTCAGGTCTGTTCTTCTCTTGTTTGGCTTTGTTCTCAGGAGAGCTCTAACCTTGGGGTGCCAAGAGTAGCCGCCAGCAGCCCCAGATCTATACTCTGCCAGGTCAGCAAGCACGATGAGAAAGACTTCTTTTCAGGGTCCCAGGAAAAGTCCCAGGGCTGGCTCTCATTGGCCTCGATCGGCCATGTGCTATACTCTCATTCACCAGCATCTGGGACAAGGACAGTTCTGCCTCAACAACCAATTGGACTGTGATTGAAGGACAGTGGGAAAACCAAGGAGCTCTTCCTAGAAAGGGAATGGCTGCTGGGCCAGCAGAAACAACAGATGTCACCGTCTTGTTAAAGGATGCAAGGTTTTGGTAAAGCCTAATCTCACGCAGAGGCCCTGCTCACCCTTCTCTCTATCGTTCTTGCTTATGTTTGCTGGGCACCTGCTTTGACCACGCCTCTTCTTGTGGACCTCTCAGATTGGTTCTATCACCACCATTCCCATTTGATAGATGAAAAACCATAATAGACTTACAATCTAGAGGAGCAGAGTTGCCCAGAGTCAGAGCTTATAAATGGCAGAGCTGAGAGTTGAACCCACATTAAACAGTCTGACTTCAGAGTGTAGACCCTTAGTCATATACTCTTCCCCGGAAAGGGGCCTCGCGACCTCACCACTCCATGCCTTTGTTCTTGTTGGTCTGTAGACTTCAGGTGGCCTTCTTTCCACTCCTTGATCACTTGCCATACTTGTCCTTGAGTGCTCTCTCGTCTCAATAGTTGCTTCCAGGATTAATGACGGGAGAGGCCCTTTTCTGCACCACCATGGGCGCAGAGTTCGTTTCTCCCCTGGAGGGCAGAGACGGGATCTCCCACCTGTCACTGCAGCGCCTCGTGCAGCCCCTGGCACGTAGCAGGTGCTCATTGCCCCTCAAATGTGTGATCGTTCAGGTGGCAACACAGATACAATCGAAGCACAGCAGTTTGCTGGGACCTCGGGACGGGTGCCAGTTTGGTGCCGACCTCGCAGCTGCCGAGTGTTAATGGGAGCCAGTGTGTTGTGCACTGTATCCAGGGCTTTGCAAACTGCTCCTTTTAATCTTCCCAGTGACGCTCTTACTCTTGTCATCTTCGAGACGAGGAAACTTGAACTCCAGGAGGTGAGACGATTTGCCCAAAGGTTAGCATATCATGTAGCTGGGTTTCAAGGTCAAGGATGGGGCTGCCTGACCCCCTCACAAGCTCGGCCTCACATACCCAGGGAGCTGCCCACGAGACTAGCCCCGTGGCTGGGCAGTTTGTGGCTTTCCAAGATCTGTTGAACGTTTCTTTCTGTTTGGAGAATTCCCAACATACTGCCCAAACTCCCCCTCCCCGGGGAGGGAGCTCACACTCGGCCTTCCCGCCCCCCTCGCATCCAGGGCTAAGAGACCACACCGCCCCAGGGGAGGCTGTGTTTGGAAGGGGTCTACCTGAGGACATGGGTCAAGCACAGAATCCAATTTTGGTAAAGGTGGGAGCAGAGGCCAACAGCTCTCTGGAAGTTCCAGGGTCTCCCTCTCTTGTGTCTGTGGTGTCTGTGTTGAACAGCGAGGTCTTTTCTGGAAAGGTCTCCATGATAGGGCTTGAATCTTGCTCCAGCTAGGTTGGCCTCCAAACCTAACACCTTGACCCCTGCCCCCCCCCCCCGAGAGTCTCTGAATTACTAAATATCTTTTAATAAGTTCCTTCTCTGGGTAAACCAACTGAAGGGGATACTGTAGTTTGCAACCAAAAGCCCGGACTGATAGACGCATCCTCATAGGATGGAACGTGTGGGTTCTAGGCATGGTCCTAGAAGGCAGCATGAGCTCTGGACTGTCCACAGAACCAGCTGAGGGTATGGCTGCAAACAGCCCTGTAGGAATTAGAGAGGGGAATTGTTACACCAGGCGGTCTTTGAAAGCCCTCCTTCGACATCAGCACTTTCAAACTTGTGTGCACACAGATCACCAGGGATGCCGTTAACGTGCAAATTCTAATTCAAGAGGTCTGGACTGGGACCTGGGATCCCGCACGTCCAGGACTCCCCGCTCCCAGGTTTTTCTGATGCGGGGAGTCTGAGGACCACCAGTGAGGTGGTGAGGTGCCTATGGCCCTTGGGCCTCAGGCAAAACGTTGCATGTCGCATAAATGCTGACTACAGAATCACGAAATAATGGGCTCCAATCCTTCCCTGGCAGGCAAGTCCGCTACTGACACTTATTCCAGTCTTTGGTAATATCAGACCTAAGATACTTGGAGCTTCATAATCTCATAATTAGCATACTCTGTTATGTCACTCCTGCTCCTAATGAGGACATTTCAGTAATTTGCTTTGTCGAATAAATGGGATTGGTGCCTTTGCCCCACAAGGCAGGATAATAGGAGGGTGGTGTGCTATTTATACCTCTAACTCAGCCCGGAGAGGGCTACCAGTGTGCCACCCGTGTATAAGGCACTGCAGGAGCCCCAGTCCCCCACCCATGGGAAGCAGGCCTGTGAAACAGCCAGCTTGGCCTCAGAAATCTTCATTTATGAACATCCAAGTCCTGGCTCTATCTCTTTCCAAACTAAACCCGTACTACTTTCCATTGTTACCTGGCCCTAGACCACTTTTAATTCCCTAAAGAGGACTGTCCTTTCTCTCCACCAAGCCTTTCCATAGGCAGTTCCCAAGCCTGAAATACCCTACATCACTACCAACCTTATCCCTCTGGCCAACTCCTCTGTGATCTTCGAAACGCAGTTCCTGGTCACTTCCTCTAGGAAGCCTTCCAAGACCCTTCTTTTTTTTTTTTTTTTTTTAGTCCTTAGACTGACCTAAATCCTGGAGATCGGTACTTCATTTTAAGACTTTTCTTGGTTTGTAACCTGCGGCAAACTCGGACCACAGACGGGCCTGCAAGAACTGTTGTGTTATTTATTGTTCCCGAACCAAACTTAATTTCAGCTTCAAGCTCCCATTCTGCAAGTGAAAGAAACAAAATTTTAGTCAACTCAGGTCTCCCATCCTCTTCTCTGGAGTTGCGTTTCCGTGTCTGGCAGTTTCTACTTCAGGCAGGGGTGCCAAGGGAAGGAGTAGGGTTGAGGGCATTTGGTCCTCAGTCTTTTGTCTGTGTTGGCCTCTACCCAGATGACCTTGACTCATCTTGCCTTAGATCACAGGTCAGTGCTGATCCCTGGAGTATTCTCTTCATCTGAGCTTCAAGGCCTCTGGAGTCCAGGTCATTCCTCCCCTTTCCTCTCCCCCTCGGGCACAAGGAGATAGTGGGCTTCGTGGAATGAGGTCCTGTGACACCACCTCACACCCAATGCCCTGGACAGCCTGTAAAACCATCTTGGCACCTGAATCACGGGCCACGAAGCTGCAAGGCTACCCTCTGCCCTTAGACCGGCCCCTCTGGCGACGTAGGGAGTGTCTGCGTCCCCCTGCCCAGGGGACTTGGCTGGAGGGCGGAATGACAGCTCCCTTTCAGATCACCACCAATAAATACCTCAACTTCATTCCCTTCCGCTTCTCCTCCTCCTCACCTAGTCCAGACACATTCTATGTGCAGGGCAGGGCAGGGAGAAGGGAGGCACAGATCTCTCTGACCCTATAACCTTCCACACCTGGTGGTATTCGTTCATGAGTCCCTCAGAGCTCGGGGCTTTTGGAATTCAGAGAGCTCAAGAAATCAAAAAGCTTTCCTCTCACGTCTGCATGTCTTTGCCTACAGTTGTCCAAGTCTGTTTGGAGACTCAAAAGTCAAGCAGTGCTTTCTCTGTTCTCTGCTTTCCAGAGGTGGTCCATGGGGGACCCTGCGTGTACCCCAAATTGGGGAGGGGTCTCTGGGCATTGAGAATACCAAGCAAGGGGAACACATGGGTCAGAGAGCTCAGAGAGGGCAAGAAGGCCCTTCCCTCATCTCTACATTTCAAAAACACGCGTCATGTAATGAGGGTCATGGGAGTCAATGTTTATGGGGCATTTCTAGCGAGCCTGGCATTGCTTGCCTCATACTATCTCCCAATCCTATGCAGCAAGTATTATTTTTATCCTGATTCCTCCTCGCTTAAGGAAACTAACCCGTGCAGACAGGGTTGACTAGCTAGCCTGAGGCCACGCTGCCCGAGTCCACAGCCTGGCTGGGGTGGTCCAAGCCTTGGGAGCCTTACCCACTGGGCTCAACGGCCTCACCTGCCCAGTATGTGGCACAGTACCCTAGAGGTGGTAGGGCCCAGCATGTGGGGCTCTACTCTGTGGCTTCCTAGCTCTGGGGCATCCGATCAGTGGCTCGCCACCTCTAGGCCTCACTTTGGGCATCTTTAAAAGGTGAGTCATAGGCTCTTTAGCCAAGGGCCGCTGTGGACATAAGTGACTCAGGCTAAAGTTTGACCAAAGAGCTCAGACGTGGAATCCTAAGACTCGTGCGCACCAAGTTTAAATTTCATCTCTTAGATCGGAACCCTGGGGACGTCATATCCCCTCTCCAAATGCCAGTGTCCTGATCTACAAACTGGGGACAACCAGCATCTCTGATAAATAGTAAATAAATGTTCGTTGCAGCAGGGAGAGGGGAGGAGGGTGATGGACCCGACTGAGTGGGGCCAGGCCTTCAGTGGTGTTCCCGGGGGCTTATTTAGCCATCCGTTTGGTGTGGCCCCAGAAGGCGCCCAGCTCCAGCCTCCAGGCAGTCTCTGTCCCCCGCAAGCTCTGGGCAAGATCCTGGTCCCGGGCTGAGGCCCACGAGGCGGGAGCCTGGGGCTGATGCACCAGCCCTCTTGGGAGTTAGGCCACAGCAGCCGCTTATCTCCCAGCCCGAAGCCCTCTTCCTGTGTCCGGTGGCCCGTGCTGCCTGCCTCGGTTTCCCAGAGAGAGTCTAATGAATGTGTCTCCCGCAAAGCAGTAGCTGCTTCATTTGTTTGTTCTCAAAGTTTCCATTTCTCATTAGCTGCTAAATCGTCCCTATGGCAGCAGACCTTGTTGTTGTGACTGACTCAGCCTCTGAGGGCCTGGGGCGCTGCGGGGCCTGCTGTCCCAGGGCCATCCCAGCAGCCTGGAGGGGCGGGGAACCAGAAACAGCGCTGCCTGCAGGGCTATGTCCCGCAGGGTAGAGATTGGGTCAGCTCCTGTCTCTGGAAACTCTAGGAGGGCACGCTGTGTCCTCCACTCCCCAGCTTTGACCTCTGGCCTCACAGCTCAGTGCCCATGGGTGAAAGGAAGAGGAGGGAAGACACGAGCTTTCTTTAGCCTCGTTGCGCTGAACTAGAAGCTGCAAAGAAAGGCCCGCAGCTTTTGTGGCATAGAAAAAGCCAGGAGGCAGGTGTCTTAGTCCATTCTGGCTGTTGTAGCAAAATGCTACAGCCTGGGTGGTGTATAAACAATATTTATTTCTCACAATTCTGGAAGCTGGGGAGTCTAAGATCAAAAGATGGGAGGGACTATTTTCAGAGGCTCCCTCCTATCTAGCCCCAAACTCTTTGTAGCTCTGGAACCACCCAAGCCCACCCTGCCCCTGCTGTTTGATCACCCTCTAACAGCCTGCAGGAGGTTCAGAAACCCCAGGCTGCCGGCCCCCACCCCTCGCTTCTCACACTGGTAGAGGCCTTTCCTTAAATAAACACTTGTCTCCCGTGTGTATTCAGAGAGTGGAAATTAATATCATTGTAAGTCTAACTCAAACATAATTAAGAAGGTAAATCTACTTTTGAATGAAAAAAAAAAAAAACCAAACAACAACTCATCGTTCATCTCTAGACCAAATAAATAAAACTTCAGGTCTCTGAGATCCACAGCCACACCTGACCTGCGCTGTGCTTCTCTCTGCCCGAACGTCGAGGGGGAAAGTATTGTCTGAGGAATAGCCTCCTCCGGTCCTACCAGGGCCAAGATGGAGCTCGAGCTTGTCACCTGTGAAATGGCATTCATCATACGGATCTCAGCTGGTTGTGCCAGTGATTAGAAATGATCCCAACAGAGGGCCCAGATGAAACTCTTTCAGAATATAAGGTCTATAACAGGAAGATTTTGTTTGCTCTCTGCAGTATCCCTGTGCTTCCCACCTGGTGCTTAATAAAAACAAAACCATCAAACTCTGAAACCCAGAGAGGGGCCGTGGTTTGCCCAGGCTCACACAGCAAGTCAGAGGATAGCCTCCATTCAAACTGCGGCCTCCTAGTCCTGACCTGAGAGCTCCTTCCGCCGGCCCAGGGCACAGTAGTTTGCCATCTCATTCCACCGGTTACTACGGTCTGTCTTTGGGCACTGTCTTACTTTCTCAGACCTCAGTTTTCCCATCAGCAGAATGGATGTGTTATTAGAGAGAGGACCAGATCTCTGCTTTCGGAAACAGGCAGAACCCTCTCCCAGTTTCCTCCAAGAGCTGCCCATTTTCTGTCCAGACTGTGGCCAGAACCTTTTCTCTGCTATCGTCAATATGACCCTCTCCTCCTCTGACCCCTCTTTCCTCACTTCACCTGCCCCAAGGATGAAATGATGGCAGGCAAACCTTTCTCTGCTGCCAGCCCAGTCGCAGTTCTCAAGCTAGAGGGAGGAGGGGAGCGGAGGGGGACCAGAGTGTCCCCTCCCCCTCCACAGGCGGGCTGAGAACTTAGGGAAAGGGGAGCTGGAGCTCTGTGATTTAACGCTCCCTTCCTCCCTCACCTGCAGTGCACTGGAGTTAAAAATGACCTTGGCAAACAGCCTTAGGTATTATCTGTCTAGTGCAGAGAACAGAGTCAAAGAAAACCCAGTCAGAAACCTGGAGAGCTGCTGGGGGAAGGGAGAGGAAGGGAGAGGGGAGGTTAGGAAAGGAGGGAGGAAGGATAGCAGGAAATGACTCCCAGGGCCCTAGGCAAGATGGATTAAGGAGAAGAGAGTCAAACCTCTGGGAAGCTCTGCTCTGGAAAAATCATTGCTGAGGAGAGATTGCGCCCCAGCGCTTCACCAGAATGGGGCTTCTCGAGGTGGGGAAGGGGATCAACCAACTGTCTCTGGGCAATCACCCTCACAGCCATTCTTTGGCATAGGTCGCCTCACCTTGTGTTGGTGGTTCAGAGAGGGAGCAGCTCTGATCTAAACATAGCTTCCAGAAGTTTTTCTCTTCCTGACAAGGCAGGATGGTGCTGAGTGATGAAAGCAGTTGGGTGGTGGGACCCCCAGGCCTGGTTTCTACCATCTGAATTCTGCTGTGTGACCCTGGACTGGCCACTTAACCAGTCTGAGCGCGTGTTCCTTTATAAATGAGGAAAGTACACCCAACTCAGAGTATTGATGAGTGGAGCTATGTGAGATAATGGTGAAGAACATGGACTTGGGAGTCAGGTGGTCCAAATTCTGTGATTCTGGGCAAGTGGTGTCACCCTTCTGTGCCTCAGTTTCTCCATAGGTGTCGACAAGTGTCTGCTTCCCCCCCTCCCTTTTCCCCTCACACAAACTCTTGTGCTGAGTAGGCTCTGTTTCTGCCTCCTCTTCCCTATGGGCCAGGGAGGCCAATCTTGGGGGACCCTATCTGGGGGGACCCCTGCCTCTGGCTTCTGACAGTTCTAAATGGAGACACCAGCAGAAGTCTGAGGGGAGAAGAACGGCATTAAGATACCTACTCACAGGCTCCTTCCCCATAGGGTTGCTGTGGGCACCCCAGGCTCTCAAGAAGGGGCCAAGTCTCCCCAGCAGCCCTGTTCCTGGTGCCCACCGCTACCCTCCACTCTTTAGATCAGGGTGTTGAAGGCTCCCACTCTTCCTAGCCTGGGGTACTGCACTGCCCATGTGCTCTCCTGCACCCTGGCTACGGTGTTGTAGATAGTCCCTTTCTTAGACCGTCTTTAGGTTACCCAGTTTGAGTGGCCTAGTATGTCCTGCTGAGACCCTGTAGCAGCTGTCCCCATGGCCACAGACTTGGCACTATTTCCTTTCAGGTGTTTAAAGCAAGACTAACTAACACAAGCTGAGTTTAGCTGTATGCTAAGCCCTTTAGAAGTGAAGTCTCCCCTAACCTCTCAGCTAGCACCGGGAAGGAGGCTAGTGTCATTCTCCCCAATTTGCATTTGAGGAAACTGGGGCTCTGGGAATTGCTCTCAGGCAGGACTAGGTCTAGGGCCCTTAATGACTAACCTGCGTCCCCTCTCTCCCTGGTACGGACCCAGGAGCCTCGGAGTGCATGTGGCTCAAACTTCCAAGGCATGTTCTCAAGTAGAGTATGTCATCGGAGGAAAATTCCAGGCTGGAATCCCAGGCTAATCATTTAGCAGTGCTGATTCGACCCGCCCGACCTGGTCTGACCAGACAGACACACACTAGAGGGTAAATATTCTATTTACTATTATTACAAAACGTTTTTACTGTAGTAGTTTGCAGGGATGGAAAGTCCCCCAAGGCCAGCCCTGCCTCATAGACTGACAGCTCCTGTTCTCAGCACCCCAGCAGGTGGCCATGGCTTTGAACTTGATGGGGTGAGGGCTGCCCTTTTCCCTCTCACCTCCCTTCTTCCCCATCCCCAGCCTGCCTCCAGGCCCTCTGTCCCCTCCTGCTCCTCTCCTCCCCTGCATGGAGCCCCAGGAGGTGGGAGGAAATGTGCATCCCTCTGGGCTGTAAAATTTAATTAGAGACAAGGCTTCACTTAGAGCAAAAGACCCAGGCCTGGAGTGGGTTTCCTGCTGGAGTTTTAGACCCCATAGCCACTGGGTGTGAGGGGACTTGAGGGAGGGTGGGAGGCGCTATTTTAGGATAGATGGCTCTGGACACCTCTCAAATCCCATGACATACATGGTTGTGTCCTCCAGTCCTCATTCCAGAAGTCTGCTTCACACCAAGCCCTGTCGTTGGCACAAGAGATGGGTAAATGACACTCTGGTCCTGCCTTCCAAAGCTCTCAGTCCACGGGGACAATCTTGAAGCAAAAGACCACAGTGTGCTCAGTGTTCCTTCACGAGACTTTCCTCTGAGACTAAGACCTGGCCACATCCCCTCACACACCCATTCATTTAACCGAAATTATTCAGCGAATCCGTTTCTGGCCATGCCTTCTCGGCCCTCTTCATTGGCTTCTCTTCCACTGCTACCTACTCAGTGATGACTGACCCCAGGGCTCTGGGCCAGCTTCTTGCCCCTCCCTCTGTGATTTCTTGCATTCTCCTACCTTTAAACATCATCACATACAGTGCGCAGGTCCTGTGGTCACACCTACAGAATGTGTCCTGAGTGTCCCACTTCTCACCTTGTCCACTGCCCCCTAGTCCAAGCCAATCCCACCTCTAGCCTGGACTATTGTAGCAGTTTCCAGACTGGTCTCCTTGCTACCCCCCTTGCCTCTTACAAATCACTGTCAATTCACACGACAGCCTGTCATTCCCTGGCATAAACCTTTCGGCAGTGTCCTTTGGCCCCTGGAGTAGAATCCATACTCCTGACTACAGCCCTCGAGACAGCCGCTGGCCTGGCCCCAGGAGCTCCCTGAACCCATCTCCCACCCTCGCTGGAGCTTCCTTGTGCTTTTGCACACAGGCTCAGTCCCGCCTTCGACTGCCGGGCCTTCCCATGCTGGCAGCTCCTTCTTAGCGTTCAGGGCTCAGGAAGAATGCCCCCTCCTCCTGTTTTTGACCACTGTCGCTGAAGTGGCCCCTGCTCCCGTGGGCATCTCACGTCATCTCCATTTTATTTTCCTGGAAGACTTATCCTAATCTAAATGTATCTTTTCTTTTCTTTTCTTTTCTTTTCTTTTAAATATTTTGTTTATTTATTTGACAGAGAGACACAGTGGGAGAGGGAACACAAATGGAGGGAGTTGGGGAGGGAGAAACAGGCTTCCCGCCGGGCAGGGAGCCCGATGTGGGGCTTGATCCAGGGACCCTGGGATCATGACCTGAGGTGAAGCTAGATGTTTAACAACGGAGCCACCCAGGCACCTCCCAACCTAAATGTATCTTGTGGATTCATTTGCTTGCATGTCCTGTGTCTGTCACCCGCGCTCGACTCCAGGCAGGGCTGGGAGCAGCCTGTTCGCTGGTGTCTCTGCCTCATCTGGGACAGGATCTAGAAGCACGTTATCTGTAAGGGGGCAGATGCCACGCACGTAGCTCCAAGTTGAAGTGTGTCTTCTAAGCCCAGCTCTCTCCACTCTCGGGGTAAATATCTCACCTATGAGCAACTCAGGCTGGATAAAAATATGTCCTCCCCAGTGACTTTGTGCTCAAGCTAAAGTAAGAAGAGATTTGATCTGTAAAATAATAGTAATAATAAGGGGACCATCCCTCGAGCTGCATGCCGGCCTCAGTGGCTCCGAGTTCTTCCTGTGTCAGAGGAGGCTCCGCTACACACTACTTTGCTTCTAGATCCCAGGGAACTCTCTCCTCACTACACACCAGGAAAACTCCAATGAGAAACACTGATGAGTTCCCTCACTCCCCCGTCTGCCCAAAGGGCTGTACGATGGCAACTCTTTCTTGAGGCGGACCCACCTTCTGCTGTAGAAGATGAGGTCCCAGAAAGGTCACAGCTAGAGGGGTGGGCAAGTGGTTGAAGTGTGGGACGAGTGACCTAAGAACCCCAAGCATTTCTCTTTGTGGCTGCACCAAAAGGAGTGCAGAAGCTGACGGATCAGATGCTGCTCACTGGGCCATTGTAGGCTCGGTCATCTCTACCTCAGTGGTCCCATCCGTAGAATCCTAGTCATGGTTATTTGGCCACAGCACACAGAACTGAGGACCTTAACTGAGTTAAGTTACAGCGTGGACCCATCGACCTTTACAGAGCACCTACTAGGCGGCAGACTGTGTGACGGCCCCTGGAAAAGGAAAGATGACTCCCCTTTGACTGGGCATTCCAGTCAAAGCTTGGTTTGGCTGAGTCGTTCACTCCCTGTGTGGCACGGGGCAAGTTCATCACTTACAGCTTCTAGATCTCAGCTTCCAAGTCTAAATGGCTCATAGATAGGGACTTAGCAGAGGGCCTGGTTTGTAGTAACCGTCAAAACCCAGGAAGGGTAAAGACTCACTCTTGCATGGAAAAGAAAGTGAGACACGCAACCTATATACACAGGAAGATGCTTCTTGGGCAAAAGAAAGTAGACACAGACAGTCCTCATTGTTCTAAGGAAAACTGGTACTAGTGAAATACCACTTAAAGAGAACTTTCTCAAAACAACAGATCTTCATTCTAAGTATCGAGGGGAAAAAAGTTGGAGCGGGGTCATACCTTGAAAAACAAACTGAAAGCGTGAAAGCATTCCTTTTTTTAATCTTCTCTTAACAAAATGTAGGTTCTAATGTCAAATGAGCTGATTTTTTCAACTAAAAATAGGAATTATCAATGTTGATTTGGGTTTTGAGGAGGAGGGGGTGAAATTTTTTAGACAGGGTTTTTTTCCTAGTGCAAGGTAATATTCTTCCTTTTGTGTTTGACTTTCACAGCACGATTATATAGAAAGTCATTCTGAGCAAATATTTCAGAGGTTTATCAGTTTTCCCAAGGGCATCTTCTAGTCGTTAGATGATAAAATTATTCTCTTTTGAAACACCTGGCATCTTTGTCGATTTTCTCTTCTTCAATTCTTAACTAGTTTAACTCTGCCAATTCATTGTAGTTTAAATGTCAGTGGGTCTGTTTTTCAACAACAATTTTGCTTAACTTCGTGAAATCGTGATCTCTTTCAAGATTTACACTTTTTCTTTTCATCAATTTCTTTTGAATTTCCATTGCATCTTCAAACATTTACAACAACCAACAAGCTGAAGAAAACCCACAAAGCTTAGATGAGATGAGTAAGGTCAGAAAATAATGTTAGTGGGGAGTAATACTTGAGTATAAACAAAATACTTAAGTGGCTGGCTCATTAGTAAATATTTTAGGGTTAGGAAGACTCACTTCTCTACCAAATCTTGTAACTGTACAAACTTGAAGAATGACTTAATTGCAAAATTCAGAGTAACTGATAAGTTCTAAAGGGATTCAGAATAACAAACTTACCAGATTGATTCTTTTTAAGTATGTATCCTAGATACTTTAACATACACACTTAGCAAAGTCTAAATCTCATTGATATCTTTACCATTTTCTTCTGAATAATGATAACTTGACAGTGTTTGGATTCTGATTACCTCCTTCCCAACTTAAATGCCACGGTTCATTATTTTAGTTCTATCTTGCTATTTTTAATACATTTTTATTTAATACACCAACTGATACAGTAGGGCTTAATTCTACCACTATGCTATATAGTTTTTATTTGTCATTTCTTTTATTTTTCCTTTGCTGTAATTTTTGGAAATTAAACAAATATTTCTATTATTTTATGTTTTTCTTGTATTGGCTTTTGGCTTCACATTTTTGAATTACTTTTCAGGGGTGATGCCACAAGTTTCAATATACATCTTTAGCCTGTATAAAGCTTAGCCATCCTTTTACTCCTTCCTGAACAATAAGAAAACTTTACAACAGGTGAACTTCATTGCTTCCTTTTTGCTTTTTGTGCTATTATTGTTAAACTTTTGACATCTACATGTGTTTTAAATACCTCAAGATATTACTGTCATTTTAAATAGTCAATATTCTTGCATATTTACCTACGTATTTCCTTTGTAGTGTTCTCTGATCTTCTTACAGTTTTGTGTTTCTGGCTGGGATAATTTTTACTTCAGTCTAAAGAACTTCTTTTGGTATATCTTCTTGTACTGGTCTGATGGCTTTAAGTTTTTGCTGATTTTTAGTTTCCATTTGTCTGAAAATGTCTTTATTTTGTTTCATTTTCTGCAGGATTTTCTTGCTGTGTATATAAAAGTGACAGTTTGGTTATTTTTTTCATTTCAACATTTTAAAGACATTTTCTAGAGTTCATTTGTTTTTGTTGAAAAGTCAGGTAACAGAGACTTGTAATGTTTCTTTGTTTCTCTGTGACTGCTCTCGAGAATGTCTTTTTGTCTTTGGTTTTCAGCAGTTTGACTGCAGAGAGTGTAGGTGTGATTTTCTTTGTGTTTATTCTTTTTGGGGTTTCACTGGGTTTCTTGAATTGCTGAGTTAGTGTCTTTTCTTGGTTTTGAAACTCTTGATTATTATCTTTCCAAATATTGCTTCTGCTCAATTTTTCCCCTTGCTTTTGGTATTCTGATCATGTGTATGTTAGACCTTTTACAATGACCTACCTTATACATATACTCTGTTGTGCTGTGGTTTTTTTTTTTTTTTTGACATTACTTTCTTTTTTCTCTGATTTTAGTTGAATTTTTATCTACTGTTCTGTCTTTAAATTACTGATCTTATAGTCTGTTATGTCTTGCCTGCTGTTAAACCCATCCAGTAGGTTTGTATTTTTTTATTCATTCCAAGTAACTGTTAAAAGATAGTAGACTTTATTGCCTGGAGCACGGGGTGTTATATGCAAACAATGAATCATGGAACACTACATCAAAAACTAACGATGTACTGTATGGTGACTAACATAACATAATGAAAAAAAAGATA
>CM052809.1:84710045-84735265 GCA_028533885.1 Nasua narica | reverse complement strand
TTCAAAGTGATAAGTGTTGCCTCACCAGTCTGTGTCAGTAGGGCCACAATCATGACCATAATTCTAGGGTCCCTGGCTTGTACTCCCACTTACTCTTTGCAGAACCTCAGCCACAAACTCAGCATCAGCTGTTTCTTTCGCCTGCTGTTCTAGCTCCTCTCCCCTGAGGAACTTCTTTGTCCGAGAAACTGCTCCCTCCCTCTAGGCCATGCCCTTGGCTGGGGCCAGATGCCCCCATGCGACCCACTCCCTGCCCAGCTGCTCCTATGGAAGTCCCCTCGAAGTGTGTTCTCTCGAAGGAAATGCCTTGGGTCTCTTGGCCGAGGCCCGTGGAGGGACCACACCTGGTTCACCAGTGTGCCCGGACGTGGTCGATTCCCAGCTTAGATTCTCACCAGGATGTCCCCATCTCGCTCTCCCCTGGGTCCTGAAAGACTAAGGGCGTGGCTCTGGAGTTGAACCTTGGCTGTTTGGATCCACTTACCAGCTGTAGTCACTTTTTAGCCTGTTTTTAGCCTCTGTGCCTCCATTTTTTCATGGGTGGAATAGTGGTAACAATTCCTAACTCATAGAGCAGAGGTGAGGAATAAAATGAGTTAATATTTAAAAAAAAAAAAAAAAGCTTAGAAAAATGCCTGACCCACACTAAGTGCTCAGTTAATCTAAACATCATTTTCTAATATAAACAATCCTTGATTGAAGGATGAATATATACCAAACCAGAGCTAGAGCCCGCCCTTATTTTTGCAATGACCCTACGACCCTGCTTAGCAGACAAGGTCAGGAGGCGCCCAGCAGTGAGGGACGGAGCCTGGAGGAGGACTCCACATCTGTCTGACTGTGAAGTCTGTGCTCATTCCACTCATGGCCAAAAAATGCAGTGTCTTCTTTTTTTTTTTTTTTTTAGATTTATCTATTTATTTGACAGAGAGATCACAAGTAAGCAGAGAAGCAGGCAGAGAGAGAGGGGAAGCAGGTTCCCTGCTGAGCAGATAGCCCAATGCGGGGCTCGATCCCAGGACCCCGAGTTGAAGGCAGAGGCTTTAACCTACTGAGCCACCCAGGTGCCCCAAAACCAGTGTCTTCTTATGCACAGTCGAGCCCCACCTCCTGAGTGCTCTGTTTCAAGGAGGGTCCTTTTGTTTGCCCAAAGATGAGCTGCCCAGGACACTCCAGATTCACGGAAGGATTGTAGGGAGATAGGTGAAGGTTGGAGCTGAGTGCAGACAGGGATCTCTAATGCAGAGTCTGGGTAACTTCCAGCTGCGTCCTCTTCAATGTGAATTCTTTCCTTCACTCCCCATGAAACTTTCAGTAAGATCTACATGACCTGTCAACGCTTTTAGAATTGCATTTATGTGTGTGCAGGGGGTATGTTTCCAGTAGCCGCTCAAAAAACCAACCACAAACTGGATGGGCTGAAAACAACAGAAGTGAGTCCTCTCACCGTTCAGGAAGCAGGTATCTGAAATCAGTATTCCTGGACTGAAATCAGGGTGTCGTCATGGTCCCGTGCCTTCCAAAGGCTGTAGGGGAGGTCTGTTCCTTGCCTATCCCAGCTTCTGGTGGCTGCCAGTGTCCCTTGGCTTGTGGCCACATCGCCTCCTGCTCTGCTGATTGTGCCAAACCTTTCTCCGACGTCCTCTGGTGAGGACGCCCGGGACTTCGCTCAGGGCCCACCTGGCTAAGCCCGGAGGTGTTGGCCCATCTCAATAGCCTTAACTTCATCTCATCCACAATGTCATTGCTATGTCAGGGAACATTCTCAGGTTCCAGAGATTCAGATGTAAGCATCTCGGGGACCATTATCCAGCCCACTATAGGGAGGATGGCATGAAGGGGTGTGACCTCAGGGCAGGTGTGCAGCTGGAAGCCAGGCTGGCCGAAGCGGTGCTTCACGCTTAGGTCATACCTGGGATCACATTACCTCTAGTAAAATGGCGGTGCGAGGGCCACTGCTGGGTCTCCAGAGCGGCCTGAGTGCTCTCCTCTACAATATGACATACCCTCCCGCCCCTTCTTCCATGGGGTCCTCCATGGGAATGGCCCCTGATTTAGGGCCCATCTGGGTCACCTGGCTTTTACTGGCCCTAGCGCTGGCCTTCAGGGGACAACCTCCCGGGCCAGTAGAGTGGGGACAGGGAAAGAGTGGGCATCCAACCTTGACAGAGTTCGGTTGGACACACACCCCATATCCTGCCCTCTTCCCCAGCCTCCCACAGCGGTCACCCAGGCCCCGGGCTCTCGAGAGAATGAGGACAGCATTAACCTCTTCCAGATAAGACCCCCTTTCATCCAGCTGTCATCCGTGTTGATAAACAAACCCGAGAGAAGGACGAAATGTAGCGAGGGGGAAGGTGCGTGCGTCCAGCCACACCTGAGATAGCAAGTCTGTTGGATTACACATTACAGTCATGTGACGACGGTTGCTGAAGTCAGATGATGTCAGTTGTGTGACCTCTGCTTCTCCGAGCCTCAGTTGACTCACCCCTACAAGGGGGACACCCGTGTCTACCTGATTGGCTCCTAATGTAGATGAAATCGGCGTGAAGGTGAAATTAGTTAGGGAAATGACCATCACAGGGCCATACAACTCCTTCTCCACCCTTCCAAGTCCTCTCTGCTGCAGGAAAGTTTAGAAGCCAGGATTAAGGTCCCTGTTGGAAGGATGATCCCAGGTGGAGGCAGGAAGAAAGGCTTCTCTGGCTGGGAGTTAGGGCTGTGTCTACCTGGGTTCTGTGCTTTTACCGTTAGTGTGCCTCCCCCCAGCGCCGCGCCCCGGCAGGGTGATGACTGCGCTTCCTCCCGACAGCCGTAGCACACGCCCCTCCGTGCTCCCCACGGGGTCATGCGCGGGGCAGGAGGCGCTGATCACCACGGTGCGTGTTGTTCACTGCGTCTCCTGCAGAACCGTGCACAGCGAACACCAGAAAAGAGAAAGCCGTTTTCCCCACGGCGACTTCTTATCGCACAGAACGAGAGCTCTTCCTTTCTTCCTTCCCAGTCATGTGGGAGAGTCAACAGAGAGCAATGACAGCCACGAGGCTATTTTTTTTTCCCCCGACTATAATTACAATAATCACTTCCATTTATCGAGCTGTCTGTGTTAGGCACCATGCTAAGCACTTCACTGCATGGGTTACTGCATGCCGTCTCTCCAAAGGACTTAGGAAGCAGAAGTTATTATTTTACAGATGAGGAAACTGATGCAAAAAGAGGTCGAATTTGAATCCCTTGTCAGCCTGATGCTGCCAACTAGGCTCTTAGCCCTTTCACTGAAGCTTTTGATTACCTATTTTTTGTGCATTTCACAAGGTTTGGGGGGGGATGGGTATAGATAATACAGTGGAATAAAAATTTTTTAAATGCTAGTTTACTAATTTATGTGAGTGAGAAATTGTGACAAACGGGCAAGCGCAAATAGAAAATATAAAAGGAAGGTGGGCATAAAGTTCGAATGGAAAATGCATATACTGGAATAGCCACTGACTTGGCCACTTGGTTCTGAGCTTCCTTGCTGCCCCTGCAAAGAAAGAAACAAGACCTAGTATGTACATTTCCAGACCAGTGGTTCTCAACATATGGTCCCCTCAGCATCACAAGAGAACTTGTGAGATGTACAGATTCTCACGCCCCAGCCCGGAATCTGGGGGTGAGGTCCAGCCATCTGTGTTTTAACAAGCTCTCCAGGTGATGGTAATACACATTCTTGTCTGGGAACCACTTACCTGAGAATGAGAACCCAGCTCTCAGCCTATATGTCTAGAAGAAATTTTTCCCATGCTTTTTGTGATGCAGCGAGGAATTATTTTAGCCAAATTCCTACTGTAATGCTGTCATGATCCAGGAAGGGCTGGTTCTTTAAGTTTCCCCTCAGCATAGACCCGTAGAACCTTATGAGGGCATAGGTCAATGAAAGCCGTTGCAGAGGGCCCAAGCAGTGTCGCTAGACACAGTGTGATGGCCTGGCTTCATACTCGCTCCCAGCTCCGAGACTTCAAAGCCCAGCGGGCATCCTTGCTTAGCTGATAGGAGCCAAGACTCTGGAGCCAGGCTGACCTGGATTTGAATCCTGGCTACTACTTTCATTAACTGAGTGACCTTGGCCAGTTTCCTCAAACCCCTCCCCCCCCATCATGCTTCAGTTTCTTCATGTGTAAAGTGAAAACATTCTACCTATTCTATAGAAGTGTTCTAAAAATTCAGTGGGCTAATGGGCAATGTGTTTAATATGATCACTCATATACTTAAAAAATGGTCCGGTGATTATGAACTGATGGAATGTATTTCTTACAGGGGGTCATGCGAGCCACCAACCTATATCCATGTCTCTTGCCCTGGAGGAATATTCTAGAAATGTGTGCTCTAGACTCTGTGAGTTCCTAGTATGAGCAGGGTTCTTTCACACAGTCCCCTCCTTTCATCTTTTCAATGGCTCTGCACTCTGGTTATTACTGCCCATTTCCTGCACCAGCAAACTGAGGTCCCCCCAGATGAGCTGACTTTTCTGAAGTCACACAGGTAAGAAGTGCCATAGGTAGGATTTGATTCCAGGTCTCTGGTTCGACAGTTCAACTCAGATTCATCAGTCCTTTCTTGAGGAGGTCTGATGTGCTGTCTCAGGCTCCTAGATTCTGGGAGAAATGGCTCTCAGCCCCACTCGGGGTGGGGAAGGGAAGCAGCCTTTAGCATCCCAGCAGGCCCAGGCATCTGAGCTCATCTGGCTGAAACCCCTGATTTACGGTTGTGAAAGTCCGGGGCCGAGAGGGGCTTCCCTTGCCTGGGGTCCCCTGTGAGACCTCAGCAGAGCGAGGTCTCCAGCCGTCCACCTCTGGGGCTCAGTTCTCAGCCCCATGCCTCATGGCGTCTCTGCAAGCTGACGTTAATGCCCACGAAAACTGTGCCACAACAGCGTGTAGGCAGAATCTGAGGATGGAGAGTGAGGACCCGCTGCTCAGAGCAAGAAAAGGTCAGAAGACGCGGAACCATCCACATAGCCCTTGTGGGGAGGTGTCATACAAATCCATCCGCGGCCAAGGCCACAGAGACATGTGTCTGCCCAGCTTCCCTTCTCTCCTAGAGTCCACAACCACAGCTGCCTTCCGGGAAGCCAGCACGCCCCCTCCAAAGCCCACCTGCCCCCCCCCCAGTGTAACCCCTTCCTGATCTGATGGCTCCCACAGGAAAGGCTGTGACTTTGGAGTCAGTCCGGGATCCCCAGTTATTTTATTGGTCACAGCACGGCGCACGGCCAAGCTCAAAGTCAGTGGGGCTGCAAAAGGGAGGGAGGGAGTGATGCAGATGCCATCACTCCCTCCCATGCCCATATAGATGGCATCTATAACCGATGCCGTCTGCCACGTCCACCTCGCGGTGGGATTTGCTCATTCATTTATTCCATGTGTATTTAGGGAACACTTGCCTGGCCCCACACTGGGTGCTGAGAGGCAGCAGCACCAAAGAGATATGAACCCCTGCCCTCGTGGAGCTTACATTCTATGGAATAAAACCCCTGATTTATCCACAGACAGAGACTGGGTGCTCACCCTGTGCCAGGTTCCGACAGATGTTGGAGACAAAGACGTCCATGACAGAATCCCCGTCCTCGGTGAGCTCGTGGTCCATGGGGGACCTGGACATACAGACACTCAACCACCCCTCAGATGGGTGCAGGAGGCAAAAAGCAGGCACGAACTCCAGAGACTACTTGGCCCCAAGGGCATTCCCACTCTGAACCACTGCCCTCCCCCAGCCTGTACCCCCGGCCTTTGCCAGATCTCCTTCCCAGCCGCAGGCCTGGTTTGCAAGCGCCCGGGCCAGCCAGCTTCCCAGAATGCTGGCAACTCACCGCCGGTCCCTGCTGGGCACGGTGCAGAGGAATTAAGTGCAATTAGCGAACTAAGCCATCATGAGTAAGAAGCACTTGCTCTCCCCTTCCGAGACTAATGGGGGTGACAGGAGAGGAGGGTGCAGATCCCACGGCTGAATCATCCTGGGAATCTCAGTCACAGCAGGGACCAATGACAGCAAATAGGCCTTCTGCCTGCAGGGCTGAAAAGGCACTGCTTTCCTGGGGTGAACTGGAGGTCAGGGATCAGACAGCACTCCCCAGAGATTGCTCCCATTTTCCTGAGTCTAAGGAGATGGAGTAAATTGGTTTAATGGAGTGGAGTGTCGTCGTCATGGTGGCAGGAAGAGAGCAGACTGATGGCCTTGCCCCAGAATAACGAGGTTAGGTTTGGCTTTTAGTGAATGTGGCCAGCATCATTCAGGGAACTCGGTTTGACCCATGGCGTACCCTCTTTCTGATAATGGCTTTGTGCTGTCTCCCCTTCTAGCCCAAAGGGCCAGTCAGTCTGTGGGCTCTGCTGGTCCCTACCCCGTCTTTCTGCCTCTCCCTGGATCGTGGCGACAGCCCCTCCGGGTCCTGGGCTGAGTTCTGGTCCCATCCACTCTACTCACAGCAGAGAGATTTTTCTAGAATTCATGGTTGATCAGGACTGTCCTGCTGAAGCCCTCCAATCCAGAGCTGTACCTGTCTCTCACACTGCAGTGACTAGAAAATCTGCTCCCTTTGTCCTCAATGCACCCGTCCCCACCTGGCAAACACCTGCCTTTGCCCCGGAATTCCAGCGTCATGCTCCCTTCTTCTGCGGAGCCTTCTTTGTTTCTTTTCCTAACCTGCCCTTCCACCAAATCAGTGTTGATCACTTTAAAATATTAACACCAGAAATATACTCTACTCCTGTTTATATACTAATGGGCAGCTGTGCTTTAAACATAAAAAGAGTCCCCCAGCCCCCGCAAGAACCAATTTTCACCCCTGTGAGGATGCTCTTATCCCCACCGAGGTACGTGTTACACCCTAAAGCCTTCCTATAACACATTCCTCTCATCAGTCCCATCAGATTTTAGGGGAGAAAAACAACTCAGCAGGACAGAAATTGTTTTCGCACGGTGACGCCTCTTACAAGAAGCCTCCCATCCTTCTTGAGCCGGAACTGAGCTTTTTAACATTGCTGCATATGCTGTTTTCCTGTACATTCATACCACTGTCTTTACGTAGGGGTTTCCCTCATGGGTTTACAAATTCCCTGAGGCCCGGGCCTGTGTCTCTGCTGGCTACTTTCCCTCCCAGTGCCTGGTGCACAGTAGGGGCCTCACAGAGGGTCGAAGCAAAGCAGAATGTGAAGGCTATTTTGTCCCAGCCCAGGCCCCCCGAGATGGTGTATAGCCGTGGGTTCTGGCACAGCACGCCCAGACATCATCAACTCTCAGTCAGGAGCTCCAAACAATTCCATTAAGGCGATGGTTCCTTAGCAGAAGCACGCAAGCACCCACTGACAAGCCCGTAATAACATTTTAATGGCCTGAGTTCAATTCCCAATAAATTACTTAAGTTTCTGCAATAATAGAGCTGGCATTTTCATTAATACTCCTGATTAATTGTCTGTCCAAGGGAAAGGGGAAAAAAAAAAAAAAACATCGTCATCACAATCGTCATCTTCTTGCTAGCTCCTTGCAGAGAGAATCCCAGCAGCGTGGGCGTTTCCGCCAGATTAAAGTCGGTGAAGGGCAGAAAAGAATTCTCCGCCACCCGACACCCTCCCTAGCTGTGACCGCTGCTGCTTGAATCCTGGTCTCAGCACGTGCTGCTGGGGCCTCGAGCTACTTAAACTGCCTCAGTTTCTTCACCTGTCAAAGGGGGTGATGATAGTTCTTATATGGTTGCTGTGAGAGTTGATTGGACTGGTGCAGGTTAAGTTCTGAGCATAGTATCTGGTACATAGCAAACACTCAATAAATCATGCCTATGATTTATTTAATTTTGGTGGTAGTTCTACTGTCTCTTCTTCTACTGTCTCTCCTCCAGAAAGCTCAGGGCCCTGCATTATCTCAGAAGAAGCGGAACTGGGATATCTAGGAGCGGGTTACCTTGGCAGGGGCATCAGCCTTTGAAGGAATATGATTTCAGCCTTTGGAGTAGCAGGAATCTGCAAATTTGGATTCACTTCTTGGCTCCCCCATTGGCTGACTGTGGGACCCTAAACAAGTCCCTTTTCCCACCAAACCTCCCTAAAAAGTGAGGATGGTATTTTGGGTTTCACGCGGGGCAGCATCTGGTGCCTGCAGCTGTTCTTCCATTTATTTAGTCCATCAACAACTTTTATTAAGCACCTGTTCTGGGCCAGGCACTGAGCTAGACATGGGGGTTCAGCAGAAACACCCCGGTCTCCATGGAGCTTTCCATCATGGTTGTTAGGGAGGACGATGACCAAGTTGACAGATCAGTGTATAATGGAACATCGGTGGAGAGAAGACACAGCAGGGTGGAGAGGCAGGATGGGCTACTTTCTGGAATGGGTGCTTGAACTGCATCTCCTGGACAGAAGCGACACCTGAAAGGTTTGAATGGAGTGAGAGACCAGGTCATGGGACCATCTGAGGGAAGAGTTCTAGGGGAGGGAACAGCAAGGACAAAACTGGAGGATGCTTCCACCACTGACCTTTTTTTTTTTTTTTAAATTTCGAATCATTTCCTGCACAGACCAGTAGGGTCCAGAGAAGACCTTGCACGATCCAAGTGCCCAGACAGGGCTGGGTAAGAGGACAGGGGCCTCTATTTTCATGTTCTTGCATTTGCTGTGAAAGCCAGTGTTCTCTCTGGCCACGAGCTTCCCTTTACGGGTGAAAGAAGTGGAGCTCCCTCTTGGGCATTGTCCTCCTCCTACACTTAATCCGGCATTCATTAGTCTCTGCCTCTCCCACGCCCCCCAAGAGCCACCCTGACCTTCATCTAGTTCCTCAAAGCAATATGCTTTTTCTTACCTCTGAACCTTAGTCCAGGCTGTTCCCTCTGCCTGGAACACACCTCCCTATAGCTGTCTTCACTTAGCTAACTCATACTATATGCAGTTGCTTAGATGGAATGTCTTCTGGAACCCAGCCTCCCCGGGATGTCCCCAGGCTGGGCAGGACGCTCGTGCCCTACCTTCACCCTTTGATTGTCCCCACTACCAAGGATCACACGGATTGTAACTATGGTTCCCTGTTGCCTCCGCTAAGAGCATGCTCTTGCTCAGCATCTCAGAAGCCCAGGATCTGGTACCTGGGCTTGGAAAGTAGATATTGGCCCTGAGCTGGAGATCCGTCTCTCAAGATAGGAACACAAGGTCCCGGCCCTCAAGATCTCAGGTCTGGATGGGAAGACAAGATAAAGTTACATGATGATGTGCCTTTTCTGTAAAGTGTGGAGAGGTGGAGAAAGGCGTCCAGGCCAGAGGACACGGCAGGAGCCGGCTTGTTAGGATGAGTGGAAAACTTGACCACGGTCAAATTTTGACCCCTGTAGGCCTACACACCACGATCCTCTGGTGCCCGCACATCCCGGTCATGCTGCATGCTTGGCTAGAGACCTCGCTCCCCAGAATCTGGATTATCATAAGCCAGACTTACAAGTTAGAATCGGCCCAAGGGGATCCAGGCTGCTATCAGTCAGGCTGTCTTCTCGCAGGCCCTTTCAGGAGAAAGCGTTTACTGGACTTTTTCCAAAGCTGGTTCTCCTTATGCCCAATTCCATAAAAGGCCTCCTACAAAGAATGCTCAAGATCCTGTAAGCCACATCTGCTCTTGGAGAGTCCCATTTTCATTAGCATAGCAAAGGCCCTGAAATGTCCTGCAGGAAAGACTGGGTTAACTTGAGTAGCCTCGTTCCCCTAAACTCAATGAACGAGCGGGTCTTTTTTATGGCCCATCAAAGGTTCCGCAGACAAACTTCAGGAAATGCAGACCGAACCCGTTCTCTGTGCAGGGAATGACAGAGGAAGTTAAAACGATTATACTTACTGCAGTTATTTTTCCTTCGAGGAGGTGGAGGAGAGAGTAAATACGATGAAGGAGAGAATTACAGCCAGAGATGTAAAGCAGTCGTCTTACAGGGACTGTTCTATTTGCCCAGGGAGAGGGTTTTCAGAATATAAAGCACCATTTCTTCCCCTAAACACCCCTGGGGAGAAAGGGAAGAGAAAGTGAAAGGAGCCCTCCGACCGACCACTAGAGATGGGAACATTTCTGTTGGCTTCATTTACATAAGTGTCCTTGGCAATTTGTCCCAATTTATCTCATTACAAATGATGTAAACATCCGGCATAATCACAGACAAAATGGGACAGTTTAAATGTGCCTGATTAAAAACCCCGGGTTGGCGGCAATGACTTACATGTGTGCTAACAGTCTCCCTACAAGGACCTTGGTTGCAAAGTTCTGGAACCTTCAGGGAGGGTTCCCAGGCCTAGGTAATGTCCCCCAGTGGATGCAACTCTCCACACAGAGCCTAGTAAAAATACGCAATCTTCTCTCAATATTTTTATGCCAATAAAGGAAGGAAGGGAGGAAGGGAGGAAGGGTGGAAGTAAGGAAGGAAGGAAGGGAGGAGGGAGGAAGGAAGGAGGGAGGGAGGGAGGAAGAAAAAGAAAAAACTGACAGCTTCCGCTTTGCCATCTCATTAGTGCTCAGGGCGGTGGAAGTGAGGGTGTGGGAGAACCGAAATTCAAATCCTAGTCCTCGGTTTGTGTGACGTCGAACCAGGCACATCATTTGACTAAGCCTCAGTTTCCTTGGTTGCCAAAGGGGGAGGACAATGTGACATCTGACCTGCTTCACACTATTGTTGAGACAGTACCTAACCAGAAACTTTGTAAGGACAGAGACCCTTCTCTTGTCCATCACTGTATCCTTAGAGCCTAAATGGTGCCTGGCACATAGTAGGTACTCATTAAACAGTTTTTAAAGGGATGCGTGGATGGCTGAATGAAGAGTGCGTGGCTCTAAGGGGAGTAGCATCTAATCTGAAAAGCACTCTACCAGTGAGAGGGGGGCCCTTTAATTGTGTAACTTGTCCCCTAGCCTTCAGAACGCAGCTGTGATGTTCCCTCCTCCTCAAACCCTCCCCCACTACCTCAGCCAGAGGTGGCACAGTCGGGCACTGGTGTCTGACTGACTCAAGTTCACAGCCTGGTTCATGACTTTGGGCAAGTGGTTGAACTCTCGGGGCCTCGGCTTATTCATCTGTAACCCCGGGGGAACTGAGCCCTGCCTCTCACAGGTCATTTGTTGAGGTGTAAGGAGCCATGGCCCCAAAGGCTGGCTGGGAGCCTACGGGCAGGGGGCACAGCAGGAGGTCTGTTGGATCGGAGTTTCTGGCAGGCCCTAAGAGGCTCACTGTCAGACCTGGGCTGTAGTTGATTTGGCCAAAGGGACTGCAGCATGTGAAGCTGGACCGAAGGCTCCAGCAATGTCCCACAGCTCCAAGAGCAGACACGCAGGGCGTGGGTCCTGCTTCAGCCCCAAACACCAGGGGCAACTGAAAGCAATCGAGAGAAGACCTGATCAGAACACAGGCCTTCTGGCTCTTGCTGTTCTTGTCCCTTAATTAGTTGCTGTGTGATCTTAAAAAAAAAAAAAAAAAAAAAAAAAAAACCTCTTGCAGGGGATGTCTGGGTGGCTCAGTTGGTTAAGCATCTGCCCTTGGCTCAGGTTGTGATCCCAGAGTCCCAGGATCGAGCCCCAAATCAGGCTCCCTGCTCAGCGGGAGCCTGCTTCTCCCAGCCTATGCTCTCTCTTGCTATCTCTCTGTCTCTCTCTTAAATAAATAAATAAAATCCTTTAGAAAACAAAACAGAACAAGAAAACCTCTTGCTGGACACCTGGGTGGCTCAGTTGGTTAAGCCTCTGCCTTCAGCTCAGGTCACGATCCCAGGGTCCTGGAATCAAGCCCCGCATTGGGCTCTCCATTCAGCAGAGAGTCTGCTTCTCCTTCTCCCTCTGCTTGTGCTCTCTCGCTTTCTCTGTCAAATAGATAAACAACAATCTTAAAAACAAACAAAAAACTCTTGCTCTCCTTGTGCCTTTCCCTAACACTCTGAAAGGGGAACTTTGGTTCAGGGTGCTGAGGAAAATTAGAGGATTCTGTGAGTTTCTGGTACTGCTAACATTGGATTCTGTCCACCTTTCAGCCAGGAACCTTCAGACCTACCTGTGCCAGTATCCCCCAGTCACAGAGCTGCAACTGTAGGCAGGGCGAAAGATCTGAAGAAGGAATTAGAGGAAGAGAAGTGACGGAGCCACCCCCTCAGCAGATGGCAGGAGCAGGGACAAGTCACCCGAGGTTCTGGCCCAGAGTCTACCACTTGCTAACCTCAAGAGTATTATGAGCTACAACCCTCTGAGTCTCCATTTACTCGTCTTGAAAATGGAAATCAAACCACATACCATGCAGTGTTTAGGAGAAGCTAACATAGGGTCTGGTTCATAGCATGTGCTCAAAGAATATCAGTTCTATGTTCTTTACCCCTGGAGAACTTTGTAGTAGACATTGGGGTGTCTTCCTAACACCCCAACTCTTTCCTTGTCCTGTGGCAGCTGAGATGGTATCATCCCATCTCCAGCTCTGGAAGTGGGTTCTGATGGGTGTGCACCTGCAGTTTGATCCCATTGGTCCCCTCGGACTTGATCATTGGTCCCAAGAAGATAAAAGACCTAAATTGGTTCAATGAGATTTTAGCCCAGAAATCTAGTTTGTTGATTAGAAAGACAGAAGCTTTCTCTGGAAGGAGTTTTGTGCAAAAATGAGGACTGATGCTGCTATAACCATGAAGGAACTCTCCATGGGAACAAAACTAACGAGTACAGAGCAAGCACCACAGAAAATGATGCTGAGGCCTGATCAAACTGTACCTGAAATCTACATTTGTACATCTTAGATCCATGAGCTAGTAAGTTCCCTCCAATATTTAAACCAGATAAAGTGAAATTTTCAGAGACATAAAACAAAAACCATTTTAACTAATCAAAAAACAAAACAAAACAAAAAAAACCTTTAGGTATTCAACACGCCTGAACCTACCCCCAAGTCTACTGAGAGTTTGTCGCAATTTTCCCAAACCAATTTAGATATGCAAATTCACTCACATTAATTGGCTTTCCAGGGACTGGTTTCTGCTCTCTCTTAAGTCATTTAAAACTCAGAGCAGCACCGGGACCTCCTGGACCCAGGAGTCCTCTTGACCGACATACTAGACACTCTGCTTCCTGAAACCGTGTACTTCCTCCCTTCGCTGAGGGCATCTGCTGTGGGACAGAGGTGCCCACCTCCCGGCCACACTGGCAACCAATGGCAGAGAAGCTGGGAAAAACAAAGATAGGGACAGAGAAAGAACACCACCTCCAGGGTCAGGGAGACCCACAATCCGAGCTCTATTTCTTCCAAGCTTCCAAAGTCACCTTACCTTTCGTGAGCCTCAGTTTTCCCCTCTGCCAAGGGGGATAATGCTCACCCTGCTGGGCCGTTGTGTCAATTTCAAGACATCACATGTGTTAAATGCCTCGCTGAGAGCCTGGGGGTAGTAGGCATGTGATAAATCGTAGCTGTTGTTTCGATTTTTGTTGTCATTCTGGTTGCCCTGCCCATTTTCCTGGGCCAGTGTAGATCTAAATTTAGAGGGGCTCCCAGATTTCTAGGTGGAGCAGAAGCTAGGTGATAAGAGATGGCATCCTCACTTGTCACCACAGGGCATCGTGGGGGGAGGTCCGTAGAGGGTGGTCAGCCACACGCCTCAGCGGCCACAACATTCAGCACCCACGTCAGGGACCTGTCCACTCTGGGTCTTTCTCAAGGTCAGTGGTCCCCATCTTTTTATCAGTTTTTAGAACTATCAATGTAAAGAGCACCAGGTCCAAAAATGTTGAGGGAAGAGAGATGAAGAGCTGAATAAAACAAAGCTCCCATCCTCAAGCTGCTCATAAACCAGTACAGACAGCTTCGGAGTCTCCTTGTCCTGAGTTCAATCCTGGTTCCCTTGCTGGGCAGCTGTGTGACTTGAACCAAGTTGCTGAACCTCTCTGAGCCTTAGTTTCCTTGATAATGCATCTCTCCCAGTTTGCTAGAACACAAGGAAAAGTAGAGGATATGGGTGGCTTGCACAGTCCCTACTGCAAAGGAAGTCCTCCATCAAGATTCTTTTTGCGTTGGGTTGAATAGCGTTCCCCCAAAGTGCATGGCTACCCAGACACTCGAAATGTGACTCTATTTGGAAATAGGATCTTTGCAGATTAATTAGCTAAGGATCTCAAGATGAAATCATCCTGGATTTAGGGGAGGATCCTAAATTCAATGACTGGTGTCCTTCTAAGAAGAGGGGACACAGGGAGACACAGAGAAGACACAGCCCCATGAACCCAGAGGAGAAGCCGAGTTCTGCGGCCACAGGCCAACAAATACTGGGGGCCCCAGAAACTAGAGGAGCCCAAGAAGGATACTCCCGCAGGTCCTCAGTGGGAGTATGAGCCTGCTAAATCTTGATTTCAGATTTGTAAGCTTCCGGAACCAGGATAGAACCCATTTCCATTGTTTTAGAACATCCGGTTTTGTTTTTTACAACCCCTCCCCCAGGAAAGGAGACCATGCTCCCTCCCCCACCTCTCTCCCCTTAACCAAAATAGAAGTGAAAAACACTTCGTTAAGTAACATGTAAGGAAGTAAGGAAGTAGGGGATGCAAGGGCCAGTAAGGATGAAGGGCAGGACAAGTGGGACTCTGGAAATACGGGTGATCCCAGCGCCCTCTGACAGTGGCCTGCAGACCAGCAGGATGGGTGGCCCCCATAAGTGCAAGAGGAGCTCCCAGCCCCCACAGAGCCGTTCTTAGCAGGAGCTCAGCAACACCCCATGCCCCAGGGCTGCAGCCAGGCCCAGCCTTCGCTCTATGTCCCAGACTCCCCGAGGCTCTGCCTCCTGCCTCCAGTGGTGCCGTCTCTGGGAAAAAGGGGCCCTGCCTAATGCACTGACCTGAGCAATCAGCCCTCCCTTTGGCCAACCTCTCAGTCCCTGGGCATGAGGATCCCAGGCAGCTTTAAAGGGGGCAAGCTCAGTCCTCAACTGTTGAATGATGGATTCAACCAACTTCAAGAACTAGGTCATGGCAATCCTGGGGTATATATTTGAGCATCTACTTTGCTGTTCTTTCACTCATTCCAAATCCATTTACTGAGCATCTACCACATGCCAACCACTGTTCTGGGTACCGGGGACTAGCTGTGGTGACCCTGACTGAGAAGATTCCCGATCAGGTGGGGATGGGGAGGCAGGAAATGAATGAACAAAGAATAACCAAATGAATAACAAAGCGATACCCGTTCACTGATTGGGCTAAACTCAAGGAGGGGCACCTACAAACAACCAAGAGCTTCATTCTCTCCAAACTTCGTCTTCACACCTCTGGTCTCTCCTCCCCACCCCTCTCCATTTTACGGCATCTCCAGCGGTTCTCTTAGCTTCACAGTTGCTTCCATTCTTGTCTCCGAAACAATGTCCCCTTTCAAGTGGGGAAAAAAGTCTCGTCCAATCAGGACTTCCTGTGCCAGTTACCACTTCTGTTCCCCAGCGCTCAGACCTGGAAGGGAGCTTCCACACGTCTTCCCTCCACGTCCTAGCCTTGCCACTTCCGGCCTGGGGCAGGGGGAGGCTTGAGAGACAAAGTACTCTGGTCTTGGCTGAGGCTGTTGGTGGCTTTCTTTGGGCCAACACGAGCTGTCTGTGATGCTCCGTGACATGTCGCACTGCCAGCGTTGGGCTCCTTGGGTGGAGGGCTCTTTCCCAGTCTTTTGTAGATAGATGTGTTCCTGGCCCCTTTGGCCCCTGCTCGGGTCCTCTCACCCAGCAGCAGCTCAGTTGGGAAGGAGGGGAGGGTATCTCACACAATCGCCTCCAGCCCACCTACCTTCCTCAGAGTCCCCCTCGCCGCAGGAAACTCCTACCCCTCCTTACCATATGGCAGGGGTGCAGTGTGCCGGGCAGGTCTCTTTACTCAGCCACCTGAGGCTGCTTCGGCATGTCCCCAGCCTCCTGCATTCTCCCAGGGGGTCCAGCCTCCAGTCTCTATGTTCACAGACTCCCCCAGGCCCCAGGGACACAGGAAGCTCTCTGAGGGCTCTGTCATCTCGCTTCAGGCCTCTGTCTGCACCTCAGGGCCCCTGGCCATGGCATGAGCCCCCAACCTTCCCTGCGCATGGACACACACATCTCTGGGAGGGGCTCCCCTGGCTCCCCACTACTGAGCTGTGACCCGGGGGAACACCCCTGCATGGAGGGGAAGGAGAAAATCCAAAGCATTCTCTATTTCTAGGGATCTCCTCCATCCCCTTGGGCCTGCCTAGGCTTTGTTTGGGTACCTGGGAGCGGCGTGGTCACAAAGCCCTCCCACTTTCAGCAAGTCTAACACGCATCCAACAACTCTGTTCTATTTATGTATTATGTATATAGAGCCGCTTCCCAGCCATTGTCCCCAGATTTTAAGCTTTAGCCAGAATCCTGGGCAGCAGGATGTCTCCTTCTGCCTTCCCTTCCAATGATTTCTGGAGTGCAAAGCATTCCTTCGAAAGGCAGTAATAGAGCGAAAGCGGCAGGGGACCCGAGCAGCTCGGCTAGGAGGCAGCGTGGAGCCCAGGAGCCTGGGCTGGGCTTCGAGCATCCCAGACCGTGCAGACCTCCAGAGAGTGAGGGCAGAGGCCCCACGTGGGAACAGCCTCGCTGGAGGGAACAAAACCAAAGAAGCCCAAAGCATAGTGAGCGGCAGGGTGAGTGGCATGGGATAAGTAAGGTCAGAGACGATGCTGGTCTGGGCCTGCGGGTTCTCGCGCCACAGGGGAAGAAGTTTGGAAGTCCCTGGAACGTTTGAAGCTGAGGAAGGCTATGGCCACTTGTAGCTGTTGCCGAGAATGGCCTGTATCCGTGCCAGGCGCTATGCTCAGCGTGTTCAGCTCTTTACTTCCTTCGATCCTTAGAATAACCATGTCCTCTAGGTCTGAGCTCCTATATTTAGGGAACAGGGAAACTGGGGCTCAGGAACGCTGGCCCAGGCTCCCCAGCTGTTAGACGCAGAGGCTGAATGTCATGCCCAGGACTTGGAGACTTCTGGCGCTTAGCTCTCCCGAGCAGAGCATCCTGACTTTCCAGTGGGAGTGGGGAGGGGACCCTGCTGGCTCTCACACCCCTGAGCAGGTATCATAGCTGCAGCCTATGAGCCTATAAGCCTGGAAACCAGCCTAGGAGTGTGGGTGCTGCCGGGAGGGGGGTCCTGGAGCAGTTGCTGGAAGCAGAGAATCTCTACATCCAGCTAACCACGCTGGGCCAGGGTCTGAGCCCCTCACCCAGGGACGGCAGGTGTGCGGAAGGGCTGCTGCCGCTGTCCCTGACTCAGTGGCCCGGAGAGATGCTCCCCTGGGCTTCCCCGCCCTGCTGTTGCCCAGACAGGAGGCAGAAGCTGGACTTGGTGGGGCCGCAGCTTGGCAGGCCTGGGTGGCACATCGCAGGGAGGTCGGCACACAGGTTGCATGTAGTGACATTAATCTTGTGGGGGTTGGGATGGCGAGGCTACTTCAGCATCTGAAAACCCCTCCTCGATATGAGAACATCTTCCATCTTTGCACTGAATGGGGGACAGGGTCCACCTCCCTCTTGAGAAGTCTGGAAGGTCAGACATTCACTTTCCGAGCCTCCCTTGCAGCGAGCATGTGAGCACGTGTCTTTGTCCCAAGGCACCCGGGAGCCAGAGACAGAGAGGCAGGTGACTTACCAGGAGGAAGGTAACCTCCGTCCATAGCAGGAGCCGTGACCTGTGTCCTCCCAGGGGGCCATTGTGGGCTGCGCCCTGACTGTGCCCCGACTTCTGTGTGTGTGTGTACACATGTGGACTTCACAGGGAGGGCAGGCAGGAGCAGGACCCTGTCTCCAGCATTTTCCCATAGCCTGCTCAACATTTGTTCAGTGGCTCTCACAGAATGCTGCTATGACAAAGCTGTTAACGTGAGGGAAAAAAATATTTTATAATGAAGAGAGAAGATCTGTATCTCCAGGCCTGCTTCTCTGGCCGTCCAGCTCATTAATCGCCCTTGGGCTGCAGCAGCCCAAGGCCCAGGCTGAGATCCACCGGCCCTGCCTGGCATGGAACCCTCACGGGGCCGCCCGCTGGGGCCCATTCCTCCTCAACTGTGAGCTCCCTGGCTTCCTGAGCCCCTTCTAGCAGATTTCTTCTGCCTGTAGCGAATCTCCTGCACTCCTCCATCAGAACGAGCACCGGGTCTGTCTGAGCCACACTAACTTAGGGTAGGAATGTTCCAGACCGCTAGCCAGCCCCTATGCCCGAGAAGTTGGCTAACGCTTCGCATGAATGGCAAGCTGTGCTGGCAAAGTGCTGGAGGTCACTGCAAGTCCCAGAGAGATGACGAAGCTCCGGGTCCTCCTGCCACCGCCCAGGAGCCTGGTGGACACTGTAGACCACGTGCCCAAGCCCTGGGGCGGCTCATGGGCCTCCGGCACCCATCCACCGAAGCCTACAGCACTTTGGTTTGACTTGAAGACAGCACTCAGCGAGTCAGTTCTGAACCGGCCTGTGGTGCTTAGCTCCCCCTGGGGACACACGGAAAGGCTGGGCCTTGCCAGAGCCAAGGGGGAAGCTCCCTTCCTGCCCCTGCCCTCGCAGCCCCACCAAGCAGAGGCCCGGGCTGGACAATGGCTCGTGCTTCGAGCGATGGGGCTGGAGAGGAGAGGGACTAGACTCCAGAGCCCAGGGGCCTGAGGAGAAGTCTCAGCGGTGCGGGAATGTCAGGCGGCCTCTCTCTCCAGTCAATGTAAGAGCCTTTCATTAAAAGTCTTCCTCTCAGATGCCAGGCCGGCTCTAATCTCACAGGTGTCAGGATTCCGGCCTGGTCCGCCCTTCCTTCCCCTCCCCCCTTGCAGAGAAGCACGTGGGGATTTCCTGCTTTCGCAATCACCCCCCTCCTCGGGGACGGCATTAGGAAATGAAAATGCTGCCAAGAGGGTCTCTGTGGTGGCCTTTGCCTCACATGGGGGAAGTACTGGGCCCGGTGACTTCCCAGGCCCGGTGACTTCATCACACCCCGTGGCCGGCCACCCAAACACACGCGCTGCCTCCGGCATCCCTGAGAGGTCCGACAAACCATCCCCACGGGCCGCTGTGAGCCTGACCCGCTGTATACAAGCTCTGGCTTTTCATCCTCCTAACAGCACCCATACAGAATATCCCCACTTGTACAAGTGGGGAAACTGAGGCTCAGAAAGGGCAAGAGCCTCAAAATTATGTAAGAATAGGTATTAGAGCTAGGATTTCAACTGCAGTCCTTCTGATTCCAGAGGTTTGGGGTTTTTTGCTCCCTGACCACAATGCTCCCCATAAGACCCTATGAGGAAACTGCTAGGGGGGAAACTGTTTTGGGGGGGAAATCAATAAAACGTGTAGTAAAGAAGGAGGGACTTATTTCTTCATAAGTGTCATAAAAAGCAACATGGGGTATTTTCTGCAGCCGGGATCTGAGATCGGAAGCCATGATTTAACGCTCCCACTCCAGGCCCGGTTGTCCCACCAAGACGCCCATCGTTACATGAATATTTACACACACACACATTGCTGCCGTGCATACGTTTCTGGGAATGGAGTTTCCCTCCAAGGGGAGCTCAAGGTTAATTTGCAGGATTCATGTTTGGTGTTTCTGAGCAATGCAGGTTTGGCCCCTAGCCACCATCAGGGATCTCTGGCCACGCTCGGAGGGTGGAACAGAAAACTGGCCCTTGGCCTCCTCCCCTCCTTCCAGACCTGCAGTCTGGCCCTGGGGATTGCTCCGGATTGGCGCCCACCCAGTGCTTCTGACAGGCCCCCCTTTACCCCCAGCCCCGCCAAGCACTTCTATCCGTCATGCCTCCAGCTGACTCCAGAATGCAAAATCATTTCATCCCTCCTTCCCTTCCTTCCCCCCTCCTGCATCTTTGGATTTGCTGTTCAGAAAACATCTGTTCCCTCCTTCACCCCTGACATGTGCATCGATCTCGTGTTAGCCTGGCCGCTCAGACTCACTGCCTGGGAAACAGGCTATCGTCCCTGACCCCACACGGCTCTGGGGGCTCTGAGCCAACAGGGTGCAGGCAGGCCAGGAGAGTCTGACAAGGGGAGTCCCAGGGTGAGGGGAGCCCTTGTCCATGCAGGGACCTTATGGCTGAGATCCTAGGTCAGGGCCAGAAGGAAAGAGGTAGATCAGATGGGTAAGTCAGAAACTCTTGGCAGGCTAGGGAGCTACTGTCTGGGAACGTGTCCTACCTACCGTTAGAGGAGGCCTAGACGGCCAAGGGCCTTTCTCCTCCCCCCACCCCCCAGTTCAGTCAGAGACCCATCTCCCTGCAGGAAGAGTGAGGAAGGGTCCCAGGCAGCCAATGGGAAGTCCTTGTGCAAAGCCACCCCAGTCCAGAGGTGGTCATCAAGATACCTTTGTCTCACTATGCTCTCCCTCCATCCCTCCAGCTAGCCTGGTGTCCTGGTCATTGCCCAGTCATGTCAGACTCACCCCTCCTCGGGGCCTTGGCTGCCTCCCCCTTGCAAGACGGCACCAGCACTTGGGGCTGCCGCTTCCATCCCCCATCGCCACTCCCAGCACATCCCTGGCACCGCCACACCTAGTGGGGGACACTGAGTGCACACCCAATCGGGCTGTGAAATGTATTAAACCTGAGCCCGAGAAAGGAAAGCCACGCAGCTTCTGTTCCCTCTTCTGTGACCAGGGCCATCCGTGAGATAAAGGCTGAGACCCCACCTCTCCTCCATAGCTCTCCGGTCAGGTAATCTCCTCCTCCGGGAAATAGGCATCGTGATTCCTACATCCCCACGGCAGCTGTGAGGATGAAGGCAAAGACGGGGAGAATGTGAGCATCGTGTCCGGCCCATAGTGGTGCTCAGAAGGCACTGAGCGTGCTCCTGAGGGCGACAGGCAGGGGCCCCCAGTCCCAGGAGTGGACTTGGGGGATCAAGGGCAAGTCTGAACCTTGGTGATTAGTCTCTGCCATCCTCCATATCAAAGCTTTTTAAAAGCAGCTGGAGACCCAAAGAGGAACTTTCCCAAATGGAATTTAAAAACAACAACAACAACAACACAGAATTATCTCCCTGTGCAGAGGGAGATCTGTCTTCCCTACCGCAGACCCGCCAGTCCCTGAACTGTTGATTTACTTATTTTCCCTAATTCCTCAAGAGCAGAAGAAAAAGCCCTAATCCCGGGGGACCAGTGAGGGCACAAACGTGGGAGGTACCCAGCTCCACCACTGACCAGCCGGGGACCAGGGTCCGGGCTGCTGGCCCGCAGCCGCAGTCCTGACCAGGGGAGGGACAGCATCTCTGTGCACCTTCCCTCACGGCTCCCTGATGGCAGCAGCCCTGGTGGCCGGCTGGGGGGGGGGGGGTGGGAGACCACACCCATGACCTGGCAGGTCTGCTCGGGTCATAGTCCCAGGTCCTGGGATCGAGCCCCACATCGGGCTCCCTGCTCGGCAGGGAGCCTGCTTCTCCCTCTGCCTCTGCCTGCTGCTCCCCTGCTTGTACTCTCCTACTCTCTCTCTCTGTCAAATAAATAAATAAAATCTTTAAAAAAAAAAAAGAAAACACTAGAAAAACCCTGAAATCAAACCCTGTCCAACAAAAGCCATCTGAATTGCTGAATCATTAATTCTTCTATAATTATCGTTCTCTTCTCCAATCCAGTATCTCTTTCCTTTCTGAAGGGACCAGAAGCCCACCCCTTGGCACTTCCTTGCAAGGCTTTGAAGAAAGCTTTGAAGAGAATCTACCCATTTCTGTGCACCCATCCCAGGCTGCCAAGAATGCTACCTCCCTCTCGCCCCTCCCCGGCCATCCCTGAGCAGGGCCCCAGAGGCAGGGAGGTCAGGAGACAGAACATCGCTCTTGTACATGACCTTGGGCCATAGGCTCTCTGGCCTCAGCTTGCACATCCTTATCCCCAGAGATGAGCAAATGAAAGAAAGTGGCCAGCACAAACAAGTGCTGTTTCTCTTGAAATGTGAAATGATTTCCGAAATGTGATAACCCAAGGCTGGACCAGCCTCCAGGTTTGCCTCTTCTCCAGGCCATCCTCTGCTCAGTGTGTGGGGTTGAGGGGGCAGGAGAGGGACTCATCGGACACAGCACAGGAGCCCTGACTTTGAGTCAAGTGGGCGGGGCTTGGAATCCCGGCCGGGCACTTACCGGCTGTGTAACCTCAGGCAGACAACCTGACCTCCGCGTCGTTTCCGCGTCGAAAATATCCAGGGATGGGAACAGAGCTACGGTGAGGATTCCGTGGGACAGCTGGGAGAAAGTACTCAGCAGCTAGCACACAGTAGGTCCTCCTCAGTGTTCCCTGGCGTGCGGGAGGCGGGGAACTTGAGCCCGGACTGAACCTGGAAGAGGCCGTTCCTCTACCATGAAGAGGGGTTGTGAATCCCCACGTCTAAAAGGGGTCATCCTCCTCGTGGGCTCAGAAAAAACATACCCTCCTCTCAAAGGGAAGTCGCTGGATGGGGATCAGGTCACTGGCCTCCCCTGGGAAGATTTGTCAGGGTTTCTGACTCAGGCAAGAGCAGAGCCAAGGAAGCCAGAAGCTTGGAGCAGTGTGGGACTCCACCTGGTGGCCAAAGTGGGCAATACAGGGCCAAGCTGGGAGTGTGCACCGGGAGCCAGGCACCGCTTAGGGGACGAGGGTGCCCTGGAAGCAATGCCCAGGGCAGTGCACACCTTACTGAATATATACACAATGAGCTAGATTGAAACGACAAACAAGCAGGGGAGCTAATCATAAGAGCAGACTAAAAATCGAATAGGGAAGAAACCGAGATTTCAGCTAGGGTGGTCAGGTACCACCTGAAGGAAACTGAGGCCCGCTGTGCAAGTCTCTGGGAGAGAGCTTTTCAGACAGAAGGGACAGCGGTGCAAGGCCAGGAGTGGCCGGGGTCAGGAAGAACCAAGGGGAAGGCAGGGCCACGCGGCCAGGGAGGTGACAAGCGGACAAAACTCTGTCAGCGGCAGGGTCCTTGTAAGGGCTGTGGCTTTTACTCGGCATGGGAAGGGGAGCTGGTGGAAGGTTTGGAGTACGAACGAGACCAGATCTGACTGTGTATTGACAGCCTCCCTCTGGCTGCCACGCCCCCCGGTGCTGTCCCACGCAGACGCGGGAGCACAGGCAGTGCTGGTGGGCGCAGCAGGAAGGCAGCAGCAAAGGTGGGGAGAGGGCTCAGACTCAGGGTGGATTTTGAATCTAGAGCCAGCTGGGCTTGCCGACGGACCGGTTGTGGGGCTGAGACAAAGGGCGAAGTCCAAGATGACCACGGGGGTTTTGGTCTGAGCAAAGGGAAGGGTGGGGTCGACATTAACCTAGGTGGGGAACATGGCGAGGAGCTCGCTGGGAGGAAATGTCAGGAGCTCGAGTTCAGAGGCGATGAGCGTGGGTGCCCAGCAGACATCCCAGCGGAGAGCTCGGGACTGCAGCGCCTCGGGTCTCCTGGAGGGCTTCTTAGCCAGACGCCCGACACCTGCCTGGTCCTTCCACGCCCGCCGGGCTAATTCGCTAGGTCTGAGCAGGGGCCCAAGATACTGCATTTCTCACAAGCTCCCCAGCAGTGCCTCTGCTGCCAGACCATGGACCACTCTGAGTGGCACTGAAGTGGGCGACTGCCCATGTGACTCCCATGTTCAGGAGGGAGACCTCCACGGGACATAAACTCTTGGGGTCTTTGGTGCATAGAGCCGTGAGCCTGGAGGACGTCTCCAAGGGAGTGTGCGTCGAGAGGGAAGAGAAGAGGGACCGTTTTGGAGCCCTGGCCCGGCGGGGGTAAGACACCGGGAGAGGAGGAGGGGTCCGCTCTGGACCCTCCCTGAGATGGAACGACCCGTGAAACGGAGGGGAAATGGGCACAGGTGATGCTCTGGGGACCAAGGGAGAAAGGGCGTCGGAAAGGAGGGGTGATGGGCCCTGTCCGGCTCTGGCTCAGGCACATCTGGTCCTCTGGCCTCAGAGTTAAGAGAATATATTCTGTGATTCTTTTTGTATTAAAAAATAAAAGGAGGGGCACCTGGGTGGCACAGCTGGTTGAGCATCTGAGTTGGTTTCGGCTCAGGTTGTGATTTCAGGATCGTGTCGGGCTCTGTGCTCAGTGTGGAATCTGCTTAAAGACTCTCTCCTTCTCCCTCTGACCCTCTTCCCAACCGATAAATAAATCAATCTTTAAAAAATAAATAAATAAAAGGAAATACATATGTCTTATGTTATATGTTACATATATCCTCTATATTATATATCATAATTATGTATTACACCTATATAGTATAATTATATCATGTTATGTATTATATATAATCTATATTACATATTACATATCTCCTTTTATTTTGTATATTCTAAATAATATAAATACATTTGTATTATATGATACACATTATTTAAGTCATTAGAGATATACTAAAATATGAATAAATATAATAAGACATGTAAACTAGATGTATAAATTAAAATTAAAATACACATATTTTTAACAGGAGCTTACTATCCCATAGCATTCCCCGACATCACCGTTGGGAATTGCGTCTCTAGGCCAGCAATCCTGAGGCACGGACCAGGCTGTCTGGAGGCCTGCGTGGAATTCCAGGTCTGTAAGGGGGTACTTATGCAGTGTGGCGGTGGGCAAGTCGCTTTATCTCTCTGGGCTTCTTTTTCCTCCATGTATAAATGGGGCAGGAAGACTTACTAACTAGATGTCTCAAGAGTCCCTTTTAGCTCTAATGGAGTCTCTTTGACACATCACCCTTTCCAGGGCCTTACCGAGCCCCTGGACAAGGTAGTCCCCCTCCCGAGTCAGCAGGGTCATGCTAGAACCATCACAGTCTGAAATTCCGTGTGTCAGCTGTTTGCATCCTTCCTATGGGCTCCCCCAGACCGTCAGCCCCGGGGGGGCGGGGGCAACATGTTCAGGGTTTTGTCTCCAGCCAAGGCAAGTTTCTTTTTTTTTTTTTTATTTTTTTATTAACATATAATGTATTATTTACCCCAGGGTACATGTCTGTGAATCATCAGGCTTACACATTTCACAGCATTTGCCATAGCACATACCCTCTCCAATGTCCATATCCCTACCCCCCCCCCCCACCTCCCAGCAACCCTTAGTTTGTTTCGTGAGTTTAGGAGTCTCTTATGGTTTGTCTCCTTCCCCATCCCATCTTGTTTCATTTCTCTTCCCCACCCCCCCATAACCCCCTGCCCTGCCTCTCAAATTCTTCATATCAGAGCAATCATGTGATAATTGTCTTTCTCTGACTGACTTATTTCGCTTAGCATAATA
>CM052809.1:84676807-84709545 GCA_028533885.1 Nasua narica | reverse complement strand
TTGGTCTGCTGTCACCTCCGGAACCCTCCTCTCCTCCTCTCTCCCCCTCCGAACCTTTCTAATGTAGGAGTCATGCAGGTTCCCCCTGGTGTACACCTGTTCACAGGCCAGATTCCCCCCCTCTCTCTACTTTAAGGATTCAGTTGGATGGGATTCATCTGTGTGTGATCAAACTCCAAAATAACATTATGTTAGACCATGAAGAGGTTTGTTTCTCTCATACATAGAAGAAGGCAAGAGATGGTTGGTACGGGATTGGTGTGGTAGCTTCAGGGAACCGTGAGGAACTCTGGGTCCTTCTGTCCACCTGTTCTGCCAGTATCAGTCCATGGTTGCTACTTCATGGCCCAAAATGGCTGCTTGAGCACCTGCCATGAGTTCCACAGAGGGTAGCGGCCTGGTCCAAGATGGTGGCTATGGATTCCGTAGGGATTTGGAGAGTAAAATCAACAAGACTTGGTGATTGATTCCCTGTGGAAATGAGGACCAGGGAGATTCAAAGGGTGAGTCCTGAGTGACTGATGTGAGACCAGTTGGATACTGTTGCCATCTCCTGAGACAGAGTCAGTGATCCAGGGGCCAGGAAGTGGTGGGCTCTAAAGTCACAATGTGCATTAGCACATCAACACGGTGAGGAAGCAGGCAGAGCAGAAATCTGTCTAACCCAATCTTGTGCTAGAAAGACATTAGCAGGCTGTGAAAAAATCAATTAAATCTAGGTGAACTTGAGCCCAGAACTGCCATCCTGGATTTCAGGTGAACATTTGCCTTATTGTTTAGGCTGCGTGCCCCTGGACGGTGGCACTCCCAAACTTCAGGTCAGTGTTCAAAGTTGGGTTAAAACTAATCTTCTTAAGGGAAAAATTGACAGTGGCAATGTTTGGTACCTCAGGCTTTTGACAGTGAAGGAGTGTGCATTACTCCACACCCAGACCAGGAATATAAACTCAGTCAGAATTGGAGCATAACCTGAGGGGATAAACCGTGTTTACTAAAATCTCCTCGTGTGTGCTAGTCATGTTGGTGTATATTTGGAGAGAAGACTTGGTATTTAGAACGCTCAGCCTATCTTGCCATTGCCTGAGACCCCAACATTCCTTAGGGTCTGGAGAACTGTAGAGCTTGGGAATACCCTACACGGAAAACACAGTAGTAACAGGCGCCTTGGCGTGGGAGGAACAGAATGGACTCTCTGCTTGCTCTGGATGTGCAGGAAACAGGCAGGGGGAGCACCAATTTTAAAGGAGAATCTGAACTCCACCCTGGGGGAGCTGGTCCCTTTTGGCTTGCAGTTGTTCAGAGGATAAAGCATTTGGGGAACCACAAAGCCCCTGGTTGTGAAATAAAAAGAATATGTCTTGGTCCTACTCTTCCTTTCCCCAAGGAAAAGATACATGCAGAGGCGGTCCTCACCTCTCAGCCCAGAAAGCCAATCCCTTATTGCCTCCAAAAGTGAATTCATGCTCATCACAGCCTCCCCATCATCCTGGATTCCTGGGAAGAGCCTCTTTCCAGACCCACCTCTCTGCACGGTCACGTTTCTCTCTAGCTGTTGACTTGGTCAAGGTCAAGGCGTCGGGAGAAGAGTGCAGGTCCCCCTGATGGCTCCGCCCTGCCGGGGAGGCGTTTTCAGAGCCCGCTCACCTTTGGTGCGAGGGGCTGCGGGGGCCCGGTCCTGCGGGCCATGCCGATCCCAAGGGTAGGTGTCTGTCATCCCCGTCTGTGTTCTCTCTTGCAGGTAAGTCAGGCTCGAGCGGCCGGGCAGGCGGTGTGATGACACACTTGACAGTTGGCGAGCAAAAGCGGCCACAGTAAGACATGATGGATTCGTTGCATCTCAATTCTCGACTGGGGGAGCCTTGAGCGTGCAGACTTCTCCAGTCCCAAAGAAGACTTCTCTGGGTCTGGAAAAGAGGGTGCCAAACTTTGGGGGCCCGCTGAGGGCCCTTAGCCTTGATTGCTTAGCCTTGACTGGGGGCGACAGAGGTGACGGTGGCTTTCAGGTGCCGTCAGGCCGGGATCTGGCCCCGCAGTCTGTGCATGTGGCTTGTACTGAGCTGCCTGTTCCAACCGGGGTATCTCCCTGTGATCTACGACATCGGCTCTCAAGAGCTTCTTCTGGCAGCTTCTAGTGGCTGAGACCTACTGGCCTGGGAAGGAGGGGTGCAGGGAGCTTTCTGGGATCTCGCCAGTCCCACCTCGGTGCTCCAGAAGACCCTCGTCCTTGGTGGCATGCGGCCTCAGCCATCTCCAAACTCATGGCATCCCACCACCAGACATGTCACCCACCTGGGGCTCTGTGTCCCTTCCTATCACTGTCTCTCACCATCACCTGCCATCAAGGTTCCGGCCAGGGGAAAAGAGTTTTATATGCTAATGACCGCGTGTGTGAGGGAGTTGGATTGTGACGTCTCTGCAGGGCCAGGTTTCTGAAGCGACATTTGATTTCTGGCGCCGAAACATCCAACACTCATGGGGCACCGGTGAGGGCAGCCTGGGAAGCGTGCGCCTGTGTGTGTGGCCCTGGAACCCTTCCTCCTGACCCTGTTTACCTTCTCGGTGGTTCCAGGCCTCAAGACCCTATGGTGGACGGGGTCATCCGGACAGGACCTTCTCTTGCCTGGGTGGGCGCTCAGGACAGTTTCTCCCAAGTGCTATGCAAATTCATTTTCTCTGGATATTAAGGGAATGGGACCTGGCGGGGATATGCAAATTACCGTTCACGGGATGCTTTGGAAATGGGTGCTCAAGGGCTTGCAGATGATTTCTCCTGGGGTGCTTCGGGGTGGCCGCTCCCAGACTCTGGATCCACAGGAATATGGGAGGAAGGGGCAAATAAATGCCTTCATACCCCCAGCTTTAAGAAAGTGAGTCTGAGGCAGGAAATGCAGGGTTTGGCACCAGGCTACCCCCTCTGATAAATGAAATGTCCCTGAGACAAGGGGCAGCCACAGACCTCTCCCCAGGGGACACCCCCTGCCCATGCCCTCTCATCCCAGACCCCGAGTCCTCCTGTCAGCCAGGGGGGGAGTCCTGCCCCTCCCACCCCAGCCTGGTCTTGGGGATATTCCTTTTTCTATCTCATTTTCTTGGGGATATTTCAGCTTTCCAATTGGCTTTGTTTTCCCAAAATTAAGTTGATGAAATGTTGTTGCTCAGAAACCATTTCATTCTCCCCGGGACAGAATCTTTGTGGCATAAATGAGGTCTTTGGGGAAAGGGCTCAGAAGCCCGGGATCCTGCAGGGCGAGAGGGACGGGGTAAGGGAAGTCCCCAGCATCTCCTGGCAGGGGCAGGCATCACGGGGGTCTCTTGGGGGCTCATACACATTTTCTAGTCTAACGCCCACAAAAGCCCCATGAGCGTAAGGATAGTTCCTCTGTAAACACTTTAAAGGTCTCTTTTAAAACCATCGGAAAGGGCTCCGTTGGTGTGGTGACTGCTAAGACTAAGATGAAATGCTCTTTCTGGAAGCAGAGGGACGTGAGCACAGCGAGAGTCAGAGAGAGGGCACCCAAAGTGTTGCCTCTTGCAGGACCCAGCCCCCACCCAACGCACAGACCTGCCCCCAACCGCTTCGGCTGCCCACCCTCTCACTCGAACCTGCCTGACCCTCCCTGGTCTGTGAAGTGGGGATGAGCGATTACCATCCCCCTCCTATCAGGCAAGAGTGCCCATATACGGGGTGACTCACAGGTGCTCAGAGCCTGCCACTGAGTCACGCAGCCCCCAACGCCCCAAATGTCTCCACCCTCCCCTGTGCCTGAAGACACCCTCTCCACACTGTCCTCCCTTCTAGCAGTGTCTGCACCCCATCTCCCCTGTAGACTGCAAACACCCCTGAGAAGGGTAAGGTGAAAGACTCTCATTTTAGCTGCTGACATTTGTGCACAGAACACCGCCTCCCTGCCATGGCCTGGGGGTGTCTTCTGTTCCTCTCCTGCCCCAGGGGACCAGTCAGGAGGCAGCAGAGTGCGGGGGGAGCCCTAGCGGGTGCCGTCACCACCCCTCATGGCCTTCTAGACCAAAGAAGGGAAAGGGCATCAAGAGCCCAGGAGCTGCCCTCAAGAACCATGGGGCCCCTAGAAGACAGGGGAGAAGGAGCCCGCATGTATTGAGCACTGACTGTGTGCACACGGTGCCAGGAACGCGACACTCCTGTCCAGTGTCACAGAGCTCCAAAGCCTATGGAAGCAGAAAGAATGCCCCCTCCCTCCACTTGCCCTTCTCCCAGTGCGCAGGGTCTTTAAAGGGTCCTCACTCATTGAAGAAACGGGGGGGAGGCAGGGTGCCACCATCAACCTCCAATCGTGCTTTCCGAATACGGCCATCGAAGTGAAGCCTCGGGCCCCACAGCCAGGTGTCAGGTTTGGATGAAGGGAAACTCCAAAGGGAATTCCCTTCAAGCCCGTTCCCTTTTGTTTTTGAACTGCTCGACCTGTGTCTGCCTCAAACCCCGCCAGGGCAGAGCCGAGGGTGGCAAGCAGATCTGAGCAAAGCGGATTCTAGCGTCGTGATTAAAATAAGTATCCCATGTAATGCAATGTGACTTGCTCATATCGTTACCCTTAAACTTTAAACTCCCAACCTTCTTGCAGTTGGAATTATTATCCCCATTATTATCCCTCATTTCCCCCATTATCTCCATCTCCATGGAGAAAATGGAGGCTCTGGGAGACCAAGGGACACTCCCCCACCCCCGCCAGGATCCACGAGTTAAGAAGTGAATGATTCGGGCGTGGTGAGCTGGGTAATGGCCCCCAGAATGAAAGCTGTGAATGTTCACTTCTCTGACCATTAGCCACTCCATCGGCCCTAAGCTCTGCCTGGCAGGGCTGAGAGCAGGACTGTTGCCTCATGTCCTAGACAAGACTGGGTGCAGGGGCAGGTATAAAGTCTTGAGAAGAGTCAAGTGAGACCAGATTATGAAGGACCTTGGGTGGCACCTTTCTCCCGTTGTTTCTGCAAGCATTTACCACACACCAACTCAGTGGCAGGCTCTGATTTAATGTTGTCCACACAAGGGTCAAGGTCCCCACCATCATGGAGGGATTAGACAAGCACCGGAGGCGGCCAGCCATCGAGCCACAGTAGATTTTTGAGCAGAGATTGAATGTGTGGACATCTGTGAGCATCAGTCTGACTTTTCTAGGTGCGCAGAGCAGAGCAGAGAGGCCAGAGGCAGAGTCAGGATGCTTGGGTCAGTTCAGGGAGGAAGGGGGAAGGGACTGAGCTGAGTGACAGCAGGAATGTGACTGCCTGCCTGTCACCCCAGACCCTGTGCTGATTTGTGTCCAAGAACCCAACACCCAGGCAGATCCCAGAGTAGATGCCCTGTTGGGAGAGGGGGGGTAGTATGGGTAGCCCAACAGCATTTGGGCACAAGAGAGGTAAGGAAGAATTCAAGATGATGGAAAGACTTGGGTCCCTCCCTGGGGGTGCCCGCTAGAAGCCCCGGTCCAGCTGACTCTCTGAGGTCTCTGTCACAGCCCTGGCCATGTCACCAGGAGTTCAGCCAAAGCTCTGCTGCTGTGAGTGTGCTAAAGCAGGGCCTAGAGTTGAGGCGGGCCCCTCCCCCACAGAGTCCACACAGGCTGTGCAGCTTGGTCCGGAAGACTTAAATGCTTGTGCGAGAAAAGCAGGAAGGGTGGAAATTCATGAGCCAAGTAGACAACCTGACATATTAGAAAAAGGAGAACAGAACTAATTTAAAGTCAGTAGGTAAGAGGAACCAATAAAGGGAACGGCAGAAATTAATTTCTGTGAAAAACTTTTTTTATTAAGGTTTATCAAGAAAAACAAGATATAAGTAAATATTAAGAAGGAAAAAAGAAATATCTGCAGATGTTGAAGACATTCAAAGATTTAAGAGGCTATTCTGAGCAACCTTCTTGCAATAAATTAGAAAACACATAGAAAATGTAACATTTTTTTACAAAAATGAAGACTTACCAAAACTGACTCGAGAAGAAGTTGAAACCTCATAGAAACTGAAAACTGAAAGAAATGATCAGTTGATAAACACCTTTTCTCAACAAAAACCTTGGTCCAGACACTTTACCAGTAGATTATAATGAATATTCAAGGAAAATTTTCAGAAGGAATGCTCCCTAATTCATTATGAAGCTAACATAACCCTGACATCAAATCCCAACAAGGGGAAGAAAATTAAAAGGTAATATCACTCATGTAAATATACATAATTTTTTTGAAATCCTCAACAAAATACTAGTAAACAGACTCCAATGACATAAAAAAGTCGAGGCTCAGGAATGCAGAGTTGGTTTAACATTAGGAAGTCACTTCAAATATTTACATTAACAAATTAAAGGACAAAAATCATATACCCATCAACAGATGAAGAGAAAGCATTTGATAAAATCTGCCACCCATCTGTTATATTTTTAAACATAGCAAACTAAGACTAGAAAGGAGTTCCTTAGCCTGATAAAAGATATCTATAAAAAGCCTACAGCAAACATCACACTTAAGGAAGAATTATTGAAAATATTCCATTTAGGTTAGGGACATTGACATCATCCCCCTCAGGCATAGTTTTGGAAATAATCCTAGCTAGCACAGGAAGGCAAAAGAAAGAAATAAAATGTGTTAGAATTAGAAAAGACAAGACTTGGTTATGGATGACATGTTTACCTAAATTCAAATAATCTGATGTGTTTTTAGAATTGCAGTATTCAGGTTTCCGGATAAAAGTCAATGAAAAACAAACACCAAAAGCAAAAAGATAGAAAACAGAATTTTAGTGTACCACTTAAAATAATATTAAACATATAAAATATGCAGGATTAATCTCGCAAAATTTGTGTCAAGACATTTGTGGAGGAATTGCTAAAACTTGGGTCAAGGCATGAAAGAAGACCTGTATAGATGGAGAGACTATGCGATGATCCCAGATTGGAAAACCCAACATGGTAAAGGGGTCAGTTCATCCCAAAGTGAACAACGAAATTTGATTCATTTCTGATCAAATTCCAACATTTGGGAAACTTTAAAAGCTAGTCCCAAAATGTTTATGGAAGTGATCAAGAATAACAGGGATACCTTCAAAGAAGAAGAACAAGACAGGAGGACTGATTCAACCCCCTCATAAGACTTAGGGTAAAGCCAGAGTGATGAGGATGGCAAATAGACTGATGGACAGCTCAAGACTCGCTCAGTGGGAGATACTGTGTCAGAGTGTCATGTATCAGAGATGGCCTGCAGAGCAGGGGACAGGGTGCAGAATTTAAATAACTGTGCTGGGACTAGTGGTAATCTGATAGAAAATGAAATTGAACTCCTCCTTCCCACCCTACATAAAAATCAATTCCAGGTGGATTAAATACCTAAATGTGAAAAGAAGAATGATAACACTTTCAAAAGACAATAGAAGAAAATACATTTATGGCCTCAGATTAAGAAAGCATGTCTTCAGTAAGATACAAAAAATATAAATCATAAAGGAAAAGATGAGTCAATAGGCCACATTAAAATTAAAAGCCCTGTCCAAGACTTTCAAGAGGGTAAAAGTACAATTCATGGTGAGGGAGAAGATATTTCCTGCACTTACAATCGACAGGAGACTAGTATCCTACAAACATGGCCTATGAACTAAGTTCAACAAACACCCCAACTTAAAAATGGGCAAAGACTATAAAAAGGAATGTCGAAGAAGAGAACGTATTGAAAGGCCCACAATTGATGCAAAGTTGCTAACCCTCACTAGTAGTCAGAAAAATGCAGATTAAAACACAGTGAGATCCAATGTCACAACCCCTAGATGGACAAGAATTAAATATAATAAAGAATTGGTGAGAATATGGAGCCAAAGGAATGCTTAGACATCACTGTTGGGAAAGTAAATTAGTCCGTCCGCTTTGTAAGGTAATTTGGCAGCAAAACAACTGTAAAAGTTGAGCGCGACCCCAAATGACCCAACAGTGCCACCATGAAGGATTCACCCTAGAGAAACCCTTGAACAAGTTCCTTGAGAGACATGTGATAGTTGTTGCAGCATCATTTACAACAGCAAAAACGGGATGCTACTTACATGTTCCTCAGTAGTTGGGTGGATCATTCATTTTACGCAAAACACAAATACAGATACACGTAGGGACAAGATTTATTATCAGGTGTATTTTCGATTTCCCCTCCTGTGAAGTATATTTGGCTTGGGCCGCTCTTAAAGCCTCTTCTCATCCAGGGCTGCCATTGTCTGTGGCTTAGTTTGTTCACCAAACAAAAGGCCTTGAGAAGGTGAGTGGCAGCTGAGATCTGCTCTGAGCAGAGCCTTGCTCTGCTCCGTAAGCCATACACCCTGGTGCAGGGTATGTCTCTCCAGAGAAAGGGGGCACCTTTTAGTTCGCCCAGTAATGCCCTCAGTTCCCCAAACCAGGTGCTCACAAGTCTGGTTCTGCCCAGTGGGAGGCTTTTTTTTTTTTTAATTCATCTACCCAGAGGGAGCATCATTTCTAATTCACACAAAGGTACTTTTTAGGTTTGTAGGAGCCCTGCCCTGTTCTCCACCCCGTGCCTCCATTCCAGAAGAATCCTGTCCTAAGGAGGCAGGTACCCAGGCTTATTTCACGCAAACTGGGAAATGGGGAGAGGGACAGGAGGAAGCTGAAGCAATCCCTTGTCCTGCCTTTGTCATGAAGAATCCAAAAAAGGGGCCAGGGAAGGAAAGAATGCTGAAAGAAGCCAGAGAGGCGCAGTTGATTTTAACAAGAGGAGCTAGGGCGAGTAGGGGAAGGAGCCAGAGAATCGCAGAGGATTCATGTCCTGGGGAGCTTTCCGTGCTTTGCAGAGCGAGAGTCCTAGGCCGTTGGGAAGAGGAAGAAAATCAGAGAGGAGAGAGAAGGCAATGTTAAGAAGCGTGGCTAAGGGTTATAAATTGGATATCACTTAATGTAGAGGTTCAAATCTATTTTTTAAAGAACAGATGTAGTTGAGGCATAGTTGAAATACAAGAAACTGCACATGTTGGAAATATAAAATGTTACTTGCTGTGATATGTGGCTACACTTAGGAAACCACCACAATCAACATATGAATATAGCCATCATGCCCAAGAGCTTCTTTTCTGGGTCCCTTTATGTCCCCTTCTTCCATCGTGCCCACCCTGCCATCCCCCAACTCAAGGTAAATACAGAGCCACTTCCTGTCACTATAGAGTACTTTGCATTTCCTAGAGTTACATATAAATGGAATCATACCATGTGTTCTTTCTTAACTGGCTTCTTTCACCCAGCGTGATTATTCTGAGATTCACTCATATTGTTGTGTATATTTGTTCCTTCATTCCTTTTTATTGCTAAGTAGAATCATAGTATTCCATTGTGTGGATATGCCACAGTTTGTCTCTCCATTCATCTGTGGATGGACATTTGAGTTGTTTCCAATTTGGAGCTAATACAAATGAAGTTACTGTGATATTCACATACGAGTCTTTATATGGACATACACTTTCGTTTTTCTTGGGCAAATACCTAGGAGTGGAATTATGGGATCATACGAACAGTGAATGGGTAACTTCTTAAGAAATCGCCCAGCTTAGGACTTTTCCAAAGTAGTTGTACCATTTTACATTCTATCATCGTTCTATTAGCAAATTGGATTTCATGAAAATTTATAACTTCTGCTCCAAGAGACATTGTTAAGAAAAGGAAAAAGCAAGCCACAGGGTGAGAGAAAATATTTGCAAAGCATATAACTAATACAGAATGTAGATCTGAAATTGCAAAGAGAGTAACAGCAGTATCTCCCACTAAGGTATGAATGACTGGTACGAGGAGTACATTTTAAAAGGGAGCTTGGGGGGCATCTGGGTGGCTCAGTGGGTTAAAGCCTCTGCCTTCGGCTCAGGTCTTGATCTCAGGGTCCTGGGATCGAGCCCCGCCTCGGGCTCTCTGCTCAGCAGGGAGGCTGCTTCCCCCTCTCTCCCTGCCTTACTGCTTGCCTCACTGCCTACTTGTGCTCTCTCTCTGTCAAATAAATAAATAAAAACCTTTAAAAAATAAGTAAATAAAAATAAAAGGGAGCTTGGGAACCCAAGGGCATTTGCAGTCAGGGAAATTTTAGCCCCAGGAGTTAGGAGAAATGGTAACAGGACCTGATCTCTGGCAATACATCTGAGGGCAGAGGGCTTGGGCTCTTCTTGGTTCTTGAGGGGACAGCTGGAGAAAGGTGGGTCTCAGTGAAACAACTCTGGTTGCCAGAGGATGAGCTTTCTAACAGTCAGGAACTCCAGAGATAAGACAAGTCACCCTGATAGCCAGTAAGTGCCCCTCGGCGGAGGATGCAAATCAAAGCCAAGGTTGGATTGGACAAAGGGAGGGGCAGAGAATTCTAGAACTTTCTAAATGTGTCCCTATGGCTTTTTCCTTCTCCAATTACACAAAGGTTTGGGCCCAGGTAAGAAGTCCACAGCATGAGTATCTAATGCTTAGCTCTGACCCCGGGCCAATCCTGTCTCCCCATGGCACACTCCATTCTGTCGGCACCTCGTCTATCTCCTTAACAAGTGCCATCCATTCGATATTAGAGCAGTCTTGGAATCCTCGCCATCTATAATCTTCTCTCCTCCCACTGATTTTTTTTCTTTTTATGTGTCTCCTTCCCGGACATTACTTATTCTTAACTTTTAAATATCTGCTTATGTTAAAAGAAAGAAAGAAAGAAAGAAAAAGAAAGAAAGAAAGAAAGAAAGAAAGAAAGAAAGAAAGAAAGAAAGAAAGAAAGAAACAACAAAAATAAAAATAAATGAATGCCTGGAACAGATTTATAAAGAATGCTCCTGGAGAGGCGGCTGGATTAATTATTCAGCATCCTTTTCCTTTGTAACTATTTATTGTCTCATATGCATTTATATGGTACCTATCACTGCAGATCTCGCTCAGGCTGGAGCCATAATTTCCAGGGACTGACTACTTGTCTAAGATGCATAGATAGTATTGCAGTACTATTTTATTTCTGACTGTAACAGCACGTGCCATTGTTGGGTAATTGTGTTCATGTTTTTAAATGTGAAAAATAATCAAATATAACTTGAAGGAGATTGTACAGTAATTCAAGGGGATATTAAACCACCAGGAAGTTAGTCGGCAAATAAATAGGCGTTTGTGGCTGTCTGTGTGAGTGATGGGGGAGCTGCCTGGCTGTGGGGGAGGAAGAGGGAGCGTGGGAGACAAAGAGCAGGATCCAGCGGCCCTACCTGCTGCCAGGTAGGTGTTGGGGGGCGGTGGGGGCAGGGAGCCTCCGGGGACCAAGAAGAGAACGCCTGAAGTTACTGGGTCTCCTCTGAGGGAACCGGACAAGGAAGAAAAGGGACATGGCCCTCCTAGAAGGAGAAGGGGAGGGCTGGATTATAGAAGGCTTGGGGTTTTCACCTGTGTTTGCCCAAGTGACATCAATGTCAGACTCTCGAGGGGACCGGGCGGGGCAGGGGGGACTACCGTCTGTTTATATACCTACAACATGCTGGGCAGGAGCTGGGGCCTGTATGTAGCATCTCTTCTTTGTAATTATTAATCCATTCCTGTGGAAATAGGGTCACTGCTCTCCCATTTCACAGACGGGTAAGCTGGAGGTCAGGATGATTAAGCAAAGCACAAAGACCCAGTGCCTTTCCTGACACCACAGTGCATTTCCCCCATCCCCACTTCACCAAAAAACCCCGAAACGCTAAGGCGCAGTGCCTGCCTTCCAGAAGCTTACAGCCATTAGTGTTGATTCCGGACGTTAACATGCCTGGATTTTTGTTCTTTCGTTTCGCCCGTGCTTGTTTTGGGGTGACAGAAAACACACCAGGCTGGGGTGAAGGGGTGAAGGTCTGGGCCCGCGTCCAGAGTGTGCAGCGCCCCCTTCCCATGTGCAGGGAGAGGAGTGGGGAGGGAGACCGCTGGGTGTTGGAGGCGGCGGTCCCAGGCAGGCGGGACCAGGAGGCAGACAGAAGAAATGGCAGAGGAGGAAAGACGGCCTAGCTCTGGAGCCTTTTTCTTTCAGTCCTGGCCAGGGGATGGCATCTGACCGAATTTTCTGGACCCAGAATTCTGCATCTTGTGTGCAGATGGGGGGGTGGGAGAAGGGTTCTTGCTGCCCAGATGTGATCAGCTGGAAGACCTTGGCAAAGAGCAGGAAGCAGCGTCACGCACCTCTCCTCCCTGGCCTCCTCTTCCTCACTCTTCTGCAAGGTCATACAATAGGGATCTCTGAGACTGCCTGGAGGGTAGAGATGGGGTTTGGGGCCCTCACTTGGGGCCCTCTCTGCCTAATCCAGACTCACGCTACGGAGGCACGGAGGCACGTGGCTGGCTCTAATTTGGTACCAAGTACCAGGAACCGGTTCCTTTTATCTCAGGCCAAGGGGCCGGCCTCTGAGAGGCCTGCTGCCAGAGGGGGCAATGGGGCCCGGTGCGCTCAGAGTCCCGTAGCAGCCTGCTCCCCTCTCACTCTCTCTCACCTCTGCCTCCTGCCCTTTTATGTCAAAGGCCTGGCCTCCCAGAGTGTGAACCAATAGCCTTCTGTCAGCTCCCACACTCCCCGAAGAAGACGGGCAGGTTCTGCCCACCCGGCAGCTAGGGGCCAGGGAGCCAGCTCATATCGTAGGAATATTGCAGTTTTCACTAAAATCATTTCAACTGGGGGAGGACATTTCCCAGGTAAGAGAGTGCTGGTCTGAGCAGCCCACAGGTGACTCGCCCCCCAGTAATCCATCTTCCTCCAGAGTCACAGGGTCCTTATTGCTTTCCTGCAACGGGTCACGTTTCCTGCCCCATTGCTTCTGTCTTTCCCTCCTCTCATTAGAAAGTGTCCTCTGCACAACTTTTCCTAATCGCCAGAGTTCCCCTTCTCTGGGCTGCAGGTCTGTCCCCCTCACTCCTCAGTCCCCCAGCTCCCCAGCATCCCCCCCCACCCACCAAGGCAGCCTTGGTCTCGGCCACCATTGGAAACTGCCTTTCGCTGTGCTTTTCAGCCATAAAGTATTTATGCCATTAGCCTGTTTTTTTTCCATCTGTCAGATATTGCCAAGTGCCCATCACAGGCCAGGCTCTGTACCTCAGGGCTGTGCGGATGACCCAAAAGGTAAATCACCACTGAAACCTTGAATGAACTCACATTCAATGTATGTCCACAAATAGGTAATAAATTCATAAAATTGTGTATACTTCTCTAGTCACAAAAAAATCGTGCTGTACTTGGATGCTGAGTATCCATTTAAAAAGAGGGAAGATTGGCTGAATCTGGGTAATTACCAAAGGAAATTCATATATATGATTATTTACTCATGAATATTAATGCATTTAATGAGAGTAAAACATATTTAAAACAAAGTGTTCATTCGGGCTACGGATGGATTTGCTCATTACTCTTTCCTATGTAGATATTAACGGTGATTTACCTGTATATCAAGCATCAGGATACAGCTCAAGTCTACCTGTGGCTAAATTAGGTTAGACATTTGTTGGTGAAAATTACAATGTTAACTCATTTCCAGAGTATTCTTGGGGCCGGTAGTTTCACATTTAGGTACATGACTTGCATTAACATTATGTGGTTAATGGTACAAATGGAAAATTTTTATGGATTTTTGGAACATAGTAAGATGATATTAACACTATCTGGTTCTGAACTCTAGTTATAGTGTGTATTATAAAGCCATTTTGGAGCATGCTAATTTGAAATCTGAAACAACTAAAAAATGAGCTAGGATCGAGGTTGCATCATTACAACTCTAAAAATAAGGACTGGTATGTTAACTGATAAAAGTTGTAAAATAATGATTTCAGTGACTCTGGAGTTAGCACAAAAGATAACTGGATATAATCAAAATTACCCTCAAAATTCCCTAAGTCATCCTTAAAATATAATACGTGAAAACATACTAATTTAGAATGCCTCCAACAAAACCTTTTTTTTTCTCCAACGTCAGGATAAATTTCTCTCTCCTTGGTTGTGCATTAGAGGAAGAAGTTGTGGATACCTGGGGCCATGTTGTATGCAAACTCCCGGTTCGGCGTGTGTGACTGCTAATACACAGGTCACACTCAGCCCTGTACGATGCTCTCTAGGACAGACTGTACTGGGAAACCAAGGCCAGGAGAGGTCATGATTCAAAGCGAGGCTTTGCTTCAGATGGCACGACTGGATTTCTTCTCTACCTCCGTTCACTCCTCTTCCTGTCTCTCCCGCCCTCCCTTCTCGCTTCTTTCCCCTTCCCTCAGTTTCCAAAAAGATTTTTGCCATGCTTTCACTGGCATACATCTAGCCAAAAGCAGAGTTTAAAGTAACTTCACCCACATAGGCCAACGGCAAGCGCTTTGCCCACCTTCACTAAGACAGGTCCGGGATGTGGGGCTGGCCGTTAAGACTATAGACAGATCTACAGAGATGACTTCTTCCCCCAGTGTCAGGGGGTCCACGCTACCTTTGCCCAACCCCCTTTGGTGTGTCAGAGTGGGGGTGAACTTGGCTTTCAACATGGTAAGAACAGGCCCATTCCATGGCTGAGATCCCAATCCTAGTCCCACTCCACTTCTGATTTGCTTCGTGCTCTGAGAATTGATGATCTGCTTGGGGGAATTTTGTGCTCTCAACTAAGACAAAGTTTAATTACCAGGTTCCTGCTGTGGGGGAACATTCTATTCTGGAAGCCCGGTCCCTCTCAGACCGATCAGTCATCCGGCATATTGACCGATGGTTCTCAGGGCAGGAAATTACAAAAGATCTGCATTTGGGAGAAAGCGTGGGAGTAGTTGGAACAAAGGCCCTGGAGAGGCCTTGGGGCCCCAGAGGGCTGGTGTGAGTGGAGGCAGGAGTGAGGGGAAGAGTGAGTACAGAGCAGGCACACTACGAGGCTCAGCTCTCCAGCCTCTGGGGCCATCGGGGGGCAGAAGTAGAGTGGGTGTGCAGGGGCCCAGGAGACTATGCAGTGTGGTTACGATCTCAAAAATGTTATCTTCCCTCTCCTACACTGTGTAACCCGTCGGGTTCAAGCAGGACTTGGGGGCATCACCCCAAGTGTTAACAACAATTTCAAGCTGTCTCTTTCTGTCCTTTTAAAGCCCCCCCAAGCGGAGGGACCCCTGGAGGGTGGCCCACATGGCACGTGTGGACTCGTTCACACTGTAGCCCATGCACAAGCTCCCCCACACCTCTGCCCTCCCGTGCCAGACACGTCCAGCTGAAGCCCTCCGCTTGTCCACGTGCGTGGGCACGCTCGCACCCGAAAAAAGCCTTGGATGTCTCTCCCAAAGGACCCGCAAACCATATTTTTATTTCATTAGGTTCAGGTGAGAGTAGAGTGCCCAAGGGTGGTGCCCCTGGGCCCTACAAAATGGAGGTGAAGGTAGGAGGTGAGAGGCCTGGACTGAAGTCCCGGTTCTGCCCCCTGCTTCCTAGGGTCAGCCCCACTCCACGTCCAGGCCACAGTTTTCCATATGTACGGTTGGGGGTTCGATCTGCGGGTCCTCCCAGCTGTGTGTCTCGATGTCAAATGCCCTTGACCCCCAGAGACGAGCCACTTCCCCAAGGCAGCCAACTTGCCCCACATCATTCCTCACCCCCTGATGCTTCCTCGGCTCTGCAGAAACGACCGGTCCCATCAGCTGCGATCTACGATCCTGACCGCTGGTGGCAGAGCAGAGTTAAAAACATAGAGGGACCTCAGTGCTAAGGCAAAGCAAGCATCCCGGGAGGTCATGAGCATGCACGTGGCCCACTGGCCTTCGGGTGGCCTGACCTCCAGACCGGGAAGCCCCTCTGGATCCCTTCTCAGTCACTCAGTCGTCCAGCAGATACTTACTAAATGCCACGTGGCACCCAGACTCCATGCCAGATCCCAGACATATTGAGAAGCGAATGGCTACCTAGAGCCTGGCCTCAAAGGGTTCATGCCCCCGGAAGGAAACAGACAGGGCTCCGGATGCAGTGACCACAGTGATAGTCCTCATAGGGGCTGTCAAAGAGGTCTCTAAGAAGGCCATCGCTTTATGGAGATGACACCTAAGCTGGGCCTAAAGGAATGGCATTGCAGGCAGAGGGATCAGGACAAGCAAATCATGGACACACACACACACACACACCACAAATATCACAAATATACCATGGGGAGTTATCTACTGAAGCAAAACTACAGGGTGTCATACCAGCAATCACTTTTCTTAGAAATGTCAGGAGATGCCTTTTAGAAGCTGAGGGAGAGAGGCCAACCACAGAGGGCTTCCTACACACAGAAAGACCTTCTTTATAGGAGGAGCCAGGGAGGACTCTGTCTAGTGTCCCACCGAAGCCGGATTCTAGCACAGTGCCCCGGCCTCGGCAGGAACATGGGATGTATTTACTGAGGAAGTGAATGGAGGAAGAAACCAAGGGAGCCAAGTGACACAGTCAGACATGCATTAGAGACAGGTCACTACTAAAGACTGCCTCAGTCCCAAATCCCCAATACGACCATGTCTTCCATGGTGAGTCTGAACGCAGAATAGTTCTTGGTTTTTTCCTCTGGACTCGGGAGCCTAGAAATTCGTGCGATCTTCCGGCAAACAGAGCATGAGAAGCCACCTAAGCCAATGTTTCCAGAAACACGGGACCTACGGTGCACAGGCCCAGGAACAAAAACATTGGGACACCTGATCAGAGGATTGGTCTTTTTCTCTCTTTTTCCCCATTCCGTGTACTTCAAAGACAAAGTTTTATTTCTTGCCCACATGCCTTTAACATTTCTCCAAGACAAGCCAGTCTTCCCTCATTCACGTTTTTGGTGTTGTTTTGTTTTATTTTGTTTTGTTTCGTTTTGGTTTTAGTAAACAAAAGAAGGCAGGCGGGGACTCACAGAGCCTTTGGCAAGCAACCTCCTCTCATAGAATTTCCTGGCATTGATTTGCTTTACCCTCTTTATGATTCCAGTGGCCTTCTGTGTAGAGCAAATGCATATCAGGATCCCAACAAAACAGATGGGTTTTTGCCTCGACTTAGTATATTGCAAGGGGACTCATGACAAAGATGTGGCAGGATGTAGGGAAAACACAGTAGGGAGTGCAGGCACCTGGGATTTTATTCTGAATGCAATATATATTCATTTGGGAGAACGTGGGAAACACAGGGTTGGCAGAAAGGCAAAGCTAGTCGCCTGAACAACTGCCACCCAGCACTATTGACACTTCTCGGAGAATTCTTTTCTTTCTTTCTCCTTGTTTCTCTAGAGAGCGCCTTCCTGAAGGCTCACTCCGCATCCTGCAGGTCTGAAAGTTTCTTGCATATTCCAGAATGTGTGGAGGGTAGCAAAGAACACACCCAGCACATGGAATGCTCCCCGCTTTGTCTTAAAGCGGGCCTTGAGCCTGACCACCGACCTCTCTGTTGTGTTTTCACCTACTTCCAGAACTTTAACCCCGACAGCCGAGCTTATACTACTGGAATGACTTGTATTTCAGGACAACCCTGCCATTCATCTGCTAGCAAGACCCTAGACTTTTTCCTGGCCCCTTTGGGCTTCCAAGATTAGAATGATTGTAGATCTACTACTTATTGCCCCCTGTGGCCTATTTCTTGTTGCACACTTTTACATGTAATCCTCACCTTGACCTGCTGACGTGGGAGGAATGTGGAGAAAGATACAAAGAAACAAGTTTATCTTGATATGTCACTTGCACCCAAAGAACATAAAACATTACAGATTTGAAGTGTCACTGGATACTAAGCTTCTTGGGAAAGTGACATCCAGTTGCTTTTCAAATCCCCAAAATGTTACTATGAATTGTAGATCTATTTATAGCCTTCGCAACTTCTGACACGGTCCCCAACTGTTGGTGGTAAAACCAAGTTTCCCAAATCCAATCATGTTTCGTGTTGATTTCCACTTTGAAATTGGAAGTCATTGCCCTCAAGATATAATAAAAGACATGCTAAAAAAAAAAAAAAAAAGGAAAACGTCCCCCCCCTTAATATTTAAAGGAGAGTGTTTTTTATACAAAGCACTAATTTGCTTGAAGTAAATCACAGGGCTGTGCCAGCTGGGGTTCAGAGTTTAAAATTTTTTTATTTAATTTCTGTAATGAGAAGCCCTTCTCATGTTTTGCAATTCATCAAAATAATATAGTATATTATTTGTAACAATATACATTGCCTGCCAACCTGAGGGGTCTAATTAAGTCATGCACATTTCACATTTCTTTAAGAACTGGGAGGGAGGTGGCCTGAGGCTTCATCTCCCACCTTACCCACCCCTCCTTCCCACATAGCCTCTCTCCTTGGCCGGCTCATGGGAATGTTAACCCCAGCCTCCAGGGTTTCTGCTATAGAAGACAGGGAGTGGGGTGCACTGTCAGAAGAGCAGAACAGAACGAGAATCTTCTGGATTCCGCATCAAACGCCCCTTTCCTGGGACATACAATAACATCTGGTCACAGGTAATGTCTCATATCTTCCCTTCTGCAGTGCTCCCAGCCTCGGGGACTGGAACCCAAGGCAAAGACCTGGGGGTCACCCTTGAAAGCTCCCTCTTGACTCACAGCCCATCATGCGACACGCTCTGTCCTTCCCACCTTCCAAGCACCAAGAGCCACCACCAGCATCCTGCCTCACCAAATCCTGGAACAGCCTCCCAGCTGCCCCTGTGAATTCACTAGCCCTCCATCCAGTACTTTCTGTACCTTCCTCCAATCCGGCTCTGTCCTCCTCTAATCCCATCTCCATTCTCCTCCAATTCGGTCCCACCTTCCTCTAATCCTGTCTACACCCTCATCCAGTCCTGTCCACACACTGCTGGCAGAGTCAGCTTTCCAGAACACAAGTCTGACCGTGCCATTCCTTTCCATGGCCAGCCATCACCTGCAAGATCAAGCCCTTAGTGGGACTTTCAGTTTAATGGGGGGCAAAACAAAAAACAACAATAAACAAGCATATTAGATATAATACCGAGTAGTGGTGAACGCTCTGAAGAAAACAAAAGCAGTGGCCCCAGAGCACGCAGGCATTGATGTTTTAGATATGGTGGTAAAAGAGGGTGGGGGAGGGGTCTTTCCAAGGAGGGGGCATTTGAGCAAAGACCCGGGTACTTAGTAGGTCCTCTGTAAAACTCAGTTGGCTCACTGTCACCCTAAATGAAAGACTCTAACCCATTTTTCTAAAACTCTTTCTCTCCAGCTAATTTTGTTCCAAGTCACAAGCATGAGGCTTGGGGGACAGGAGTGGGAGTTTTAATTAACCCGATATGCAGCAGAGAGAAGGGCAGCCCAAAACCCCAGAAGCCTTTTCTGCAAAAGGTCCAGGGCTTGATAATAAAATGGTGCTTTCATTCTCATTAATGGGGCAATTGATTTAAGGACCAGACCCAGTGGATTATTGATCAGTGTTAATGATTGGAAAATACCAAGTTAATGAATCTAACTGCCATGAAACCCCTGTGGGACTTGGGGAAGGCCAGTTAGATACAACAACCTTGTTCCCTTCCAGTCCAGCAAAAAGACTTATTTACAGACCTCTAGATTTTTCTAAGGACACAAAGGCAAAGGAAGAGTCCCTGGGAGTTAAACAGGTTCTCCTCCAGTTAAACCGCTGCCGGAGCTGAGTGACCATCCCCAGCGTCTGCTATTGCCGACACCCCCTGCTCCTAGTGCACTTCTTAAAACCAGCTTTCCATTTTAGAATAGCGTTAGCTTCACGGGAAAATGGCAAAAACAGTATAGAAAGTTCTCATGTACCCCGCACCCAGCTTCTCTGCATTATTAATATCTTACCTTGACACTGTTACGGTTAATGAGCCAACACTGTTGCATTATTAATATTAACTAAAGTCCTTTCTTAATTCAGATTTCCTTGGTTTCTACTTAATGTCCCTTTTCTGTTTCAGCATCCCATGCAGAATATCACATTACATGTAGTCCTCCTGTCTCCTTAGTCTGTGACTGTTGCTCGGATTTTCAACTCCCGTTGATGGCCGCGACCGTTTTGAGGAGTTACTGACAAGGTGTTTTCCAGAATATTCTTCACTTGGATTCACTCTGAAGTTTTTCTCATGCATAGACTAGAATTATGGGGTCTAGGAGGAAGATGGGGTAAAGGCCATCCACACCACATCATCACATCGTGTTGAGGATACTTACAATCACATGGCTGATGATTGTGATGTTGACCTTGACCAGCTGGCTGAGGTAGTGCTTGTCAGATTTCTCCTCGGTAACGTTTCTCTCCCTCCTGCTTTCTACACTGTTCTCTTTGGAAGGAGAGAGCACAGCCCCAGGCACAGCCCACACTTAAGGAGCAGGGAATTCCTTTCCACCTCCTTGAGGGTAAAGTAGCAACGTAAATTATTTGGAATTCTTCTGCACGAGAGATTTGCTTATATCAGTATGGAGTCGTAGATATTTCTGTTTATATCTGAGCTATAATGCAATATTATTTTACCTTTTTTTGTGGCTCAAATGATACCACCTTTGGCCATTGGAAGCTCTTTCAGTTGGATCTTGTGTCTCTGACATACCCCCAGCAATGCTGGGGGGCGGGGTGTTTGTTTTCCAGCACTTCCTTACTCTCTGGCACTACGAGATGCTCTGGGCTCATTTTGTCTATTTCCTGCCTTAACCCTGGAACCAGGCATTTCTCTAAGGAACCCTGATTTTTTTTTTTTTTTACATTAGTTCTCATAATGGGTTGTTGTTTTGTTTCATTTTCTTTATGAGCATAAAAGTAAGTCATGCTTGTTGTGGAAAATTAACAACTCTCTGAAAAAATAGAGAAAAAGATAAGTATCCCTAATCACCCAAAAGCAAAAAAACCACCACAGTTCACATTTTGGGTATTTCTATGTGGTCTTTTTTCCAGTTGCTGGCTTTTGAGAAATCTTTCCTGTCCTTTCGCTCTCAATCTTATCCATTAGACCAAGGGTACTTGGTAGGCAAAGAACTGGTCTGCCTCCCTTTGCTGCAGCTGTGATTGGAGCAGATCAATCCTTCCAGCCTTTCTTGTGTTGTCTGTTCACTGGGTCCCCGCCCACTTCTCCCTCTGGGAGGCGGGGAGGTCCATAGGCTAAAGAAGCCCGGAAGTCAGGGTGTGTCCTCCAGCAGACTGTAAGAGTGAGAACACTTCCTACTTCTGGACCTTGGCCGTGACCATCGACTTCACTTTTTCTCTTTCCCAAAGATTAAATGAGATAATGGGTATACATCCTTAAAAGAGGGCTTAGCGTGTAGCACGTCTTAAATAAGTAAAAGCTGTTATTGCTCTAATTGCAATTATTAATAATCCAAGGAAACACGCTCCCAATGATAGGAGCACAGCTTAGGCGGGCCCCCTGAGAGGGACATATCTGCACAAACTGCCTCTATGCTGGGGACCTCATGAAACTGATCTGGCCCTTGCCAAGAACTGGGGCAGATGGGCTAAGGAACTGTCTCTCTGCAGGACCGGCAATGCAAAAGAGGGCCCTTAGGGTCTTAACTGAAAAGAATACCTATGTAGGAGCAGTACTGCACTATTGTCAAGAACAGAGGCTCAAGAGCTGGGCTGCCTCCGTGCAAACCCTGGTTCCATCACTTCCCTAGCAGGCGACTCACTCGGCAAGTTTCTTAACCTCATCCGGCCTAGTGCTGGGGTAACCACACAGCTTGTCCACAAGGTTGCTGCAAATACTCAGTAAGTCAGCAAAATGAAGAACTCAAAACAGTACCAGGATAGAGTAAACAGTCAACTCCTGTTATTTACTATGTTTAGTATTTCATCACGCAGATTCTTCAGGCTGCAAGTAACAAAAATAAAAAATAACCCAACGTACTATTGCTTTAAACCAAAGGGTATTTATTGACCTGTGCAGGCGAGCTGCAGAGTTTCTCGGAACCTCATTGGCTCCGATGGGGTCACGTGCCCATCTCGGAACTCATCACTGTGACCGAGGAGATCCTAGGACTGGCCTGGCCACTTTGAGTCACAAGTTTCACTCCTAAGTGAAATCTCAGGGAACAGATGCGGGGAGGCCCCTGGTGATATGTGCTTTTCTTTGAAACTGTTTCCTTCTCCCAGAAAATGAATCTTAACAGGAGAAGCCTTGCGGTGGGGAAGGGTCCAGCTGACAGGGCCGGTCCTGACAGCCAGAGCCCCTGTGCAATGAGGCTCCCAAGGAAGGGAGTGGCGGAGGCGGTAAATCGAAGCTGGGTACACAGGAAGGTAATCTTTGGGCAAGAATCATTTCTACAGCATCCTGACCCTTCCCCTCGTTTAGGAGGATCTCCTAAAATGTTTCTGCCTGGGCTGAGTTAGGATAAGGGAAATACCATCAAACCGAAGTCCAGAGTCTGAGTCCGAGTCCTGGTCGTGCCGCTTGGCATGGGGGAGAGGCTTGCCCTGACCTGGACCACCAGCTCTCTTGTCAGTGAGCAATGAGTTGACCGTCCTAACACCATGTCAGCCCTAGAGATCCCTGAATCTCTGCCCATATCAGTGATTGCTCTCTCGTGTCGATTTTTCCTCCCAATAAGGAAGCTGTAGGCATGCAGGGAAAGAGCCCAGTTTGAGTATGAGCACCCAGAAACCAGACAAAGTTGGGGAACCATGCAGGGGAGGAAGGGAATGCAAATATACATCAGTGACCAGTCTACAGCAGAAACTGATGCTGCATCATTACCCGTGGAGCTGGACGCCGGGTAGCCCGGATGAATGCAGTCACTCATGGGCATGCTGTGTGGGGATGGTTTCCAGGTATTTCTTGGAAGCCCACTTGCAGTCTCACCAGATGGACATTGTGCCATATTTGCTGCTGGGAGCTGGAGATGGGGTTGCCAGTCCCTGGAAAAAGAGCCATGAGGCTCCCTCCTCACTGGGTCCTTCTGTAGGAAACTCAGATGAAACTGTTCTATTAGTCTTACCTCCTTGGAGAACCATCCAATTGTCTACCTACCCACTGAACCCGTGAGCGATGGGACCGATGTCTTTCCAGCGCCTAGCACAGATGCTGGCACACAATAGGTGATCTGTGTTTGTTGAATGAATAAATAGGTGGATTTAGATAACCCAGAATACTCATTCTAGCTCAGCATAGTAAAGCAGGAAAACATGAAGTCAGTATGACCTTGGGCAAGTCACCTGATTTCCAAGGACTTAGTTTTACTTCCTATAAAATACATACAGTAATGATTTGCCGCCACCTCGTGGAACTGTTTGATGATTAAATGAAATAATGTAGGGGCACCTGGGTGGCTCACTCTGTTAAGGGTCCAACTCTTGGTTTCAGCTGAGGTCATGGTCTCAGGGTTGTGGATCAAGCCTTGCATGGAGCCCAACATCGGGCTTCACGTTCAGTGGGGACTCTGCTTGGGATTCTCTCTCTCCGTCCTCCTCTGCCCTTCTCCCGTTCATGTTCTCTCTTTTTCTCAAATAAATAAGTCTTTACATAAATAAATAATTGTGATAATGTATGTAGTACTAACAACCCTTACTTAAATAGTCCCTCTTTTCCCACTGCCGCGTCAGCCTTCAGATAAAGTATTTAAAATACAGTGGCACTTAGCAAAAATTTGTTTTCTTCCCCCAGAACTGCATTACAGTTTAAATGTTGAAGTTAAAACTTATTTGTGGAAGGGATGGGTGGAAGGTCGGCTGCTGTCTAGCAGTGGCCTTCCAACAGCAGGGGGGAGAATGGGTGCCGGGGGGTGCCACTGGCTCAGCAGATGTTTATACCATTTTAGAGTAACTACCTTGGACTTCAGAGAGTTCCTGGGTATGAAGGTTTGGCTTTAATTAAAGTCTCAGCACAGTGTTAAATGCCATTTTATTTTTGCTCATAATTAACGCTAATGAGATGAGTGGATCAGAAACAGCACACACTCTGAGAAAGTGAAAAACAACATCCGAGCTTGGTGGTTTCTGTTTTTGCTTTTCTCCCTCCCATGCTCTGTTCAATTAAAAGTTTTGAGAAAATATTGCAACTATACTCCTTGTCTTATGGTAATGAAGCATATTAATTTGAATGTGATGAATACAATATTCCACTGACTTTTTTATTCCCTTATCTACAAAAGTTTAAAATAATGGGCCAATTAAATCAGGAGAAAAGAATGCAGGGTTTGCCTAGGGCTCCAATTCAGCAACCAGAGAACTGAGAGAGCAAAATTCTGTGAAGCGTCTGGGTCAGACTCCATGCCCTTGGCTATAGCTGAAAGACACTAACTCATAATGACAGATGTGGACCAGGGAAGCCATACCGTATTAGGGATCAAGAGGCCACATTCTAGACTTCTCCAGTGTTATCTCAGTGACTATATTTATTGGATAGATGGGTGGGTGGATGGATGAATGGATGGAAGATGGAAAGGAAAGATGAAATCAGATGATGTCCCAGGTCCCATTTTTCCCAAGATAGAAAAGTAAGCCTAGCCTGGAGTTGACTTAACCCTTCTAAGACCTAAAAGTCAAAGGCAGAACTTGGAGGTGAAGTTCAGCTCTCTGAACTCTTTACCTTAGATGCATAAACTATCAATCAACCTCAGTTCAGGTAAGACAGCCCCTGAGAGCTTAACTCTAAAATAGAGGTCTCTAAACCAGCTAACCCGAGTATGAGTGTCTGCATTGGAAGAGGGACATCCTGGAGCAGACCTATGACCCTGACATATGACCCAGGTGTCTCTATGAGGACCTCTAGAAGACTTCCCGTCTCACTGTGGCGCTTTAGGCATCAAGTCCACCTTGCCATGTGTCCTCTGAGGCAGTATATACCCCACAACATCTGTGAACTTTGTCACCTTCTGATCTGTTCTCTACATTGCAGGCATTTTAAAATACACAACACTCTCTCTATTTCTCTCTCTCTCTCTCTCTCTGTCTCTCTCTCTCTCTCACACACACACACACACACTTATGATGTTATTTCTAGCTTAAAACTCCTTGTTCCCAGATCAGACAAATCCCTAACATGGTCTACACAATGCTACATGGCCTAACCCCTGAATGCCTGCCAGTCTTATCTTTCATCACACCCCCTCCACCCATGTCCATTCCCTGGGCTCCTGCATTGACCTTCAGCCATTTCCCAGACACCTCTTCAGCATTCAGGTTCCCACTCACCTCAGGACCTTTGCACATGCTTTCATTTATTCCTTAATTGCTCTTGTCCATGTTAATACCTTTTCATCCTTCAGGTCTTAGCTCAAGCATCACTTCTTCAAAGAAGGCATCCCTGATGATACTCCCTACACCAATTTCAGAGTGTGTTGGGTTTTGCATTTTTGTTGTGATAACAGAGTATTTTTCCCTTATAGCACGTATCACAGTTTATAATTATACGCTTATGCTATTATTTGAGTCTTATACGTCTGCCTTATTAGGCCATTAACACTATAACCACTGATTCATTGTATCTCTAGTGTTTCGCACAGCACCTGGCTCATAATAAATGTTCAATAAGTATTTATTGAATGAATGAATGAATGCATAAATGCCTAATTCAAGAGCTTTGGCTCTTTTTACTCTACTAACTGCTTCCGAGCTTGGGATTTCTTAATTTCTAAAGCACTTACTTGCACTACAGCCTTATGCTAGGACTCGAACAACTGAGATCTACCCTTGCTTTCATGTAGTCCACAGTGTTGCAAGAAACAGATACACAATGACAACACAGTGTATCCGGTGCTCTAATCCATGTTCAGTGCCAGGTTTCATGGAGGCAGGGAAGAAACGCTCCTCTTCCCCCCGGGGAGGTTTCCCAAATGAGATCTTTCCTAAGCTGATTCTGCAAGGAAAAGGTGTTGGCCAAGACCCTAAGGGTGGAGGTAGAATTTGAGGTGAAATGACCAGTAGGTAGGAAGGCTCATGAGTCAGAGCCTGGCACCTGAAGAGAGAAGTCCCAGGGATGTCAACACCCAAGGGGGAGAGGCAGGGCTGTAGGAGGTGAGGCTGGGAGGTAAGTAGGGGCCACGGCACTGAGGACCTTTGATGATAGTCAAAGATGGCCAAGGACACTGTGTGGAGGGGACTAGCACGGAGGTACATGTGATTTGGAGAACTCTGGGAGCTCACTGGAGAAGAGGTGCTCATACCTCAAGTGAGAGACTTCCTCCTCTGAAGAAAGGGAGACTCAGGCCCAGGGCTGTCAATCAAACTCTTTTCTAGAATCCGAACTTTCTTTCCCAAAGGGTGCTCAGTGTGGCTGACCTTGCTTATTCATTGCAGGGAGAATTAATTTCAGGGAGGGGGGAATTAAAAAAAAATACAAGATTAAGCAGTGTAATCAGCTGCTGCAGAGAGTTGGAAATGCAATAAATAATAATAACATTGAGAGCTGTTTTTAATAACTCACCAGTGTAATTTAGCCCCAGCTTCTTGGAGCATATGTAAAATATGTCATAATGTGTATAATGGCAAATGCCTCATTGCCAGTCTCTAAAGACAAATGTCTTCCCAGGAGGAAAGGGGGTGGGACGGGGAACGGAGGAGAAATTGGAGGACATGATTGCAAATAGGGTGTAGGAAGGCAAGCATCGTTCATTCTGACACCACTAATTCATAATTTGCGATCCTTTGCAGATGCGATAGATTTCAGTTGGTTTGTGTTCGAGGATGGGGCAGGTTAACAGCAATAACGTGGCAAAGGAGATAACCATAATTTGTAAGAGACTGAGTTGTTTTCATATTCTGCAGAATCACTGTTTGCATGCGGCCTGTGTTATAATTACAGATCATCCTTGTCTGTCTACTCCAGCAGGTCCCCGGGGCACTGAAGTCTTGGCAACATTTGTTTGACTTAGTTGAGTTACTAAATATTCATGAAACCATTGAAATGTGTTATTTAAAAGTATTTGATAAAGCTTCACTTTTAGTAATTCATATGGGCTGCACACCCTCCCCCAAAGCCCACATTAGTGGGATGGGACTGGGAGTTCTCCCCTCTGGGACAACAATGTGGGACAACTAAAATGAGGTGGACCTTAGAGTCAGACAGATCTGAGTTCAAGTTCTAGTTCTACCACTTACTAGCTGTGACCTTTTGCAACTTATTCAAACTCTAAGTCTCCATTCCTTAGCTCTTAAATGAGTGATAATGATGAGGAGGAGGAGGAGGAAGACGACAGCTAATATTCATGGACCCTCCATTGCATTTCCTCCATCACCAACACCACTGTGGTGCAGGCACTGGTATGCTCCCCATCTTACGGGTGAGGAACTTGAAGCTTAGAGCAGTCGAGTAACTTTCACGAAGCACAGGGCTAACAGGACCCAACACCAGGTCCCTCTGACCTCAGAGTCCATGCTATTAAGTGTGCTGTGTGATCCCCATATAGTAAGTTCTACACCTGGGGAAGATGAGACGCCATATGTGTAAGGCAGAGCTCCTGGTGCCTAGTAGACACTTTGTAAATGTCTCTTGCATTGAAGGACTAGATTTCTCTTCCTTTCCCATGTCCTCTCTGGAAAACTACAACATCTGTGTCTTTGTCAAAGTTTTTTCATGCCCTTGCCATTCTAGGCCCTTATCTGAGTCACTGAGCACCCCTCCCAGGCCTCAGGTTTTTAATCTATAAAATGAGGGCGTGTGGGAGTTCTTACACATACCGCTGGTTTGGGTGTAAATTAGTACAACCACTTTGGAAAACCGTGTGGCGATGTTTGGTAAAGATTCTGTGATGCGGCGAGTCTACTCTAATGGTAAAGCAGGCTTTCTCCACCTCCACACGGTTGATCCTGGGCATGGGGATTTCTTTGTTGTGATATTCTGTGCCTTGTAGGATATTTAGCAGCGTCCCCAGCTTCTTTCCACTGGATGCCAGGAGCATCCCCCAGCTAGGACCACCAAAAAGGTCTCCAGACCTTGTTGCCAATGTCAATGCCAGTAGAGAACAAAATCCCTATTGAAACCACTGCCCTAAAGGCATTCTTGCAGATGTGTATCAGGAGCAGAGCCGCATGGTTTGCAATAGCATAAACGTGGTAACAGCCTATCTGTCTACTAACAGTTGAATAGTGAAGTTACCACAGCATAGCCACAAAGCGGAATAGAATACGACCATGAAAATGAACCACAGCAACTCACGTCAACATGGATGACCTTCCTAAACACAGGCTGGAGCAAAACATTAAAAAGCAAGTTGCAGAAGTCTACATGTGGTATGATTCTATCTATATAGAATTTAATGACATATAAAATGATGCCATGTACTATTTAACATATATATATATTACGTATATATATGTATATATACTTTACATATGTATGTGTGTATGTATATATATGTATATGTAGTAAAACTAAAAAGAAATGCATGGATGTAAAACCAAATTCAGGGTATGGTTCTTGGCATGAGCGCAATCTGAGCAGGTCACGCGGGCTTCCATTCTGTTGGTGTAACTCTTTCCCACAACGGGTACGTGAGTATCGTCAGATTATTGTTAGGCCTCTTTCTATGTCTGAAATGTTTCATAGTATTTTTTAAAGGACTTGGAGTGGTTCTAATGGGGGAAGGACACATAGAAGAATCACTTTGGGAACTTTCCTTGATTACACACATCTGCCTCTTAGAGATTCTGAAATCTTCTTTCCAGTCCACTCCCCCATATCATCAAGTAAGAGTCACTGCCTTGGCCACTGTTCCCAATAGGAATGTTGGACACCAACACCCCTTAGGTGTTGTAGGGTTGAGAATCAGCAGTCACCGGAGAATTCTTGAGGATGCGTCCTCAGACTTACTCTGCCCCTCCAAGAGCCTATGATCCCATAAAATAAATGAGTTGGGGGGGTTTATTAGGGGATGAACATAAAAGCAAACATGCCTCGCTCCAATTTGCAGAGCTCAACCCATAGACTATTTCATGTCGAGGCCTGGACAGGGGCCTGAATTCAGAGGCTTTGGGGCCAGGAAGATGGATGCTTCTGCCAGAGTGTTTGAAACCATCCTTGTATTCACAGCCAACAGGGGTGTCCTGGGACTCAGGAAGCACCACTGTCTTCATTTGACAGGTGCAAAAATGAAGACTCAGCAAAGTCAAGTTATTTGAAAGTCATCCAGCCAGTGAGTGTCAGAGACACAAATAGACTCAGGTCTGCCTTCAAATCCCAAATCCGATGTCCTTGGCATGCTGCCTTCCTACGGTAGTAACTTTCACCATTACAAATGAGAGCTAATTAGCAATGCAGGAAATTAAAGCAAGAGATCTCCCCAAAAAACACATGATTGACAGACAAATACACGCTCTGCACTCAGAGAACGGAGAGCAGGCTGGAGGACTGTGGGGCATCAGGCCTTCAGCTGGGTTGGCTTTTGTTGGCAGATAAAAGGAGAGCATTCCATGTGGGGAAATACACAAGGGAATGGGCAGAGGGCAGTCCAGGTCAAGTTCTGCAGGCCAGGAAGACAATGTCAGATGCACCTGTTTGGAATGTAGCTGGTTGGAACAGGTGCTCTGTCTGTGATTCTGTTTGTAAGGACCTTCTCGGGACCGGGGATTCCTTGGTGGCTGAAATAGATCTTAGCGATGGATCCTGAGTGCCTGGGGCATAGTAGATAGGAAACATAATATTGGAAGGAAGGAAAGAGGAAGGTAGGAAGGCAGGAAGGAAGAAAGTACTGAAGTTGAAGGAAAGGAGGGAAGAAAGGAAAGAAGGAAGGAAACAATGTATGTATCGGATTGTAATTTCTGTCGAAATTCCAAATGAGCCCGGATCCCTCCTGAGAAAGCAAAAGAGGTAGAAATTGAAACATGTGGATCTCTAAATGCCGTATCTCGCTGGTTTTATTTGCAAATGAATTTCCACCAACAGCAGTTGAGTTTTGTTCCAGTCAACAATTTGCACTGACAACTGACACACACCTTGAGCACTCCTTAGTAAGTGTGCTCATTACTCTTCCCTGCTGGGTAACGTGAGCTCCTATGTTCTGGCCTGTTTTAAGCAAAGAGACCTACATGTCCACCTCCTCAGCCTGGGACGCTGGTAGGGGAGGGCAGAATGTAGAAGGAGCCTGCAGGCTGAAAGCTTGGGGTGGTAGAGGGGGGCGGGGGGGGGCCGGTACTGAAGTTCATCCCAAAGGACACGGAATTTTTTTAAAAAAGATTTTATTTATTTATTTGACAGAGAGAGAGAGAGAGAGATCACAAGTAGGCAGAGAGGCAGGCAGAGAGAGAGGCGGAAGCCGGCTCCCCGCTGAGCGGAGAGCCCGCTGCGGGGTTCGATCCCAGGATCCTGAGATCATGACCTGAACTGAAGGCAGAGGCTTTAACCCACTGAGCCACCCAGGCGCCCCCAGGACATGGAATTCTTGAAGCAGAGCTCTGGATCTTCCCAAAATTTGTCTCCTAGAGGTGTTTGGGATAGTTCTTCCTGAGGGTTTTCTAAAATCCAAGAGGAAAAACCAGAAAGCTTTCCTCCCATTGCCTCCCTTGCCCCCAGGCTCCACAGAGCTGGTGATGAATCAAAATGAAACAAATGTGTCTTTGAGAATTGACTACCAGAGGGCTGAACGGGGTGACCTGGGGCAAGTTTCTTAACCTCTGAGTCTTAGCGTTATCTGTAAAATAATAATAATGATGCCTACTTGACAGGGGTTTGTGAGGTTTGAAAGAGATCCTGCAGGTGCCTGGCGCCTGGCCCCACGTTCAACCAGACCTAAGTTTCTTTACCATTGTTCCCATTCTACACTCTCTTTCACTTAAATGTCCATTAGCCTTTTTCCTTTGTTATTTCCTTATCTCTTCCTTTCTTCAGACTCCGTCCAAGGAGATGCTCTTCCCCGATCTTCTGCTGCAATTAGATTCCTTTCCTTTTTCTCCATTCCTTGTTCTTCTCTTCCCAAGGAGAGGAGGGAGCAAATGGTTTTAGGCGCAAGCTTTGGCCATCAACGTCAGTCCATTTGAGGGGGGAGAGGGTCCTTCGGTTCTAAGATTTTTCAGGGTTGCCATGACCACCCCAGAGATTTTTTTTTTTTAAGTGTGACATTTTTTTGTCTTTGCCACCTTTGTAGGGTAGTGGGTTAATTTCCAGGTCTGGGGCCGACACCCATCCTGGCACCCCTGCCAGTGGTAGGTGGGGCCACCTAAGCCACTTTGGGCTTGTCTGCCATCCCGGAGAGTCCTTTCCATGCTCCCTGAGCACCTGAGCTGCCTCAGATTCCATTTGTTCCTCTCCTTCCTGAAAGGTTTCCTTTCAAATTTTATTTTAATCCCAAACGTCTGAATGTTTTGCAGTGTCTAGGGGTTTGAGCCCCTTGTTTTTGGTTCTACTTTTTCTTCCTTCCCTCTTCATGGAGTGATTATGTTGACAATAATGTATAATGCGCGTTCTCCTCACTGGTTTATCTGCAGAAATTTCTCTGGGCTTTTTTTTCGGTGTATGATTCAACACTGCGTTAAAGGGGTATGTCCCATTGAATAAAAGAGCAGTGTGGTAAAAAAAAGAAAAAACCAGAGGGTGGAGAACCAGACCTTCCTAAGGTCACACTTAGAAGAGACAGGCTTCCAAAAAAAAAAGAGAGAGAGAGAGAGACAGGCTTCCAGGTAGATGCGTTGAGGTTTTTTACATTTCAGCATCGGCCCCATCCCCATAAACCTATAAATGGCCCATCAAGGACACTAATGACCAGCAAAGAAGTAAAATTATTGTTGGGACCAAATGGATCAAATGTGTAGAATATCTAGCCCAGTGGGGCCCAGGGTGGCTATTGACACGATAGGTATTCCTGGAGAGATAAGCAAAGGGCCTGAGGGAAAGAACTGAGCAGGAACAGGGAAGTTGGAGACGAGGACCAACTCCAAGCCCATCCCTCACCACCCACCACTCCTCCCCAGAGGAACCAGAGCCTTCGGCAGCCAGAGAATGCCCCGAACGAAAGGACACAGAGACCTGAACTCCAGGCCTGCCTCTGCCACCAACTAGCTGTGTCACCTCCCGGGAGACACTCAACCCTACCAGAGCTTCCTCCAGAAGTTGGTACTGGCGAGCACCTAACTGTGCTGTGATAATTCAGAGAAAGGAGAAATCTATGTGAAAGTCCAGCACAGTGCCCAGACCAAGAAAATGCTAATAGCACTTATTTTCCTCTCTTTGCCCCTGTTTTCTTATCTACAAAATGGAAATAATGCTGCACCCTAACTTAAAGTTCGGGCATCGTATTTTTTCAACAAATACGTGTTGAGAAACTACAATATGCAGAGTAATTGAAAAGGTTAAACAGAACTTGCAAAGTAAAAATCCTAGAGGGCTTCTTAGACATTGTGAGCTTCCTAATAGGAAAGGCTTTTCTTTTTATCTATGTTCAGTGTCTAACACATGCCCAATAAATATCAGAGAAAGAGGAGAGGGAGGAAAAGAGGGAAGGGAAGAAAGGGAGGGAGGGAGGGAAGGAGGAAGATGTCATTACTTTACTATTGTACAGTTAATATCATCATTATAAAACTAATTTAAACAAACTCAGCCAGTGCCCCCAAAAGGGCTCCAAGATAAGGGCTAGGATAAAGAACACGGAAATAATTTTCCCATTTTGACCAGTGATGGGAATAGTAATGATTTTCTCTCTGAACCATAACCATCTTGCAGTTAAATAATTTGCTTTCTGGTAGAATTAAGAGCTCAAAGATGGTGCTCTGAGGAATTCTTTCATTTCTTTCCCACCTTTTAAAGAAAAGAAAACTCCAAATGTAATCATTGGTATTATTTTTGTACCAACTGCTGCAGAATGTTCTGGAAGATGAGGCTCCTACGAAATTAGTTTATCTAAATGAGATTTAGACATACTTTACCAGGAGACCACTCAGAAACCCACATACCA
>CM052809.1:84564985-84676307 GCA_028533885.1 Nasua narica | reverse complement strand
ACCACCCAAGAGTCTCACTCTCAGGAATTCAATATAGAAAACACATTAAGACCTGTTTACATGGAAGTGCTGTTTATAATTATTGTTCCCTATGGGATATTCCCCTACTGCTTCCTCCAAGCCTGTTTTAAACTGCCCTGCCAATAGAGCTTTCCTGGCTTCCCCAGGGAGACATGCACGGATGCTAATAGAGACATAATTCAAAAACTGCTTGATATATATGCCCTCCATTTTCCCCAAGAACCACCTAAGATACCCAAACATGCAACGCACTCATTGGCCAGATGCAATTAAACATGCATGGTATTAAATGTGCGGGCTGCTCCTCGGCCAGGTCTGCATTAAGTTGCAGCCGTCCTGCACTTTATCCTCAGATGCTGCCGAGGTCAAGTGCAACAGGAAAGAAGCAAGCTGCTGGATGGGAGCCCTGGAGGACCCTTCTTCTCGAGTCTGCACTCCAAGGCTTCCCAAAGCCTTTTTAGACAAGACAAGGAGGCTTTTAAAAAATCCTCCAGGTCTGAAGAAGCAACGAATCAATGCTGAGCAACTCTGGGAATAATAACTTCCATCTCTCCGATGTATAAAGAGGAGAAGGAAGGCAGAAAGAAGCTGGGGGCAAGGCTACAATATTGCAACAGTACATTACAGAAAGATCTGGCTCCAGATCCCAGAACAAGCGCTTACTCTCTGCGGGACCCTGGGAGACTCACATAAGCTTTGTGAAATTTAGCTTGTCCAATGGCCAACTGGGGATACTAACGTCCCCTCCCGGGATTTCTCGGATGATAAAAGGAGATTAACAAATGGAAAGCACTTAGCGCAACTTCACATAGGAGGAATTCATTAAAGTTCTTTTATATAAGTCATTTTCCTAAAATCTGAATATGGAGAGCATGGGCATGCTTATATGCTTGTTAAACAAATGCATAAATGTTGAGAAAATCTAAAATATGCTAAAATTAGAAAAACGAAAGAAGTAAACTAGGACTGATTAAAAAGAACTCTGACTTACCCAAAAGTAATAAGCTTAATAAAACTTGGTATCTCGAGAGAAAATTAATATGAACTGAAAATGGCATAGGTTCCCGGTGACTTTAGAGATGTTTCTGACGACTAGATCCATCACCGATTAATAAACTAAAAAATATAAAGAACTGACGAGGCTAGAAATCATCATCACCCCTTTTTCCTACAGAAGGAAGTGAAGCCCCAGCAAATGGAAATGCCCAACCCAGCAAAGAACACTGAACCAGGGGGTTGAGAGAGGGTCCAGCCCTCCTACACACTGTCCCTTAAAGAGAGCTCCAGAGTGACCCAGAGCTCAGTTTCCCATGTCACACAGGAATGGACAAGAGGGGAAAGGACAGGAGCCACACCTGTCACCCACCTACTAACTACACCCTGCTGGGTGTCCACCTAATCCTCGAGAAGACCAGAAGCAGTGTTCTTCACATACAAGGAAATGCCACTGGGCAGATGGCGTAATTGTGGAAGCCACCCGACGAGTGTGTGACAGGTTTGGGACCCCAGCCACACTACCCCGGCACAGCATCCAACCCTTTCCACCTCTCCAACTTGAGAGATGTAAACATCTGACTGCAGAAGGCGTATCATCAACGTGACCTGATTGGCATTGACATGACTGAGCTTCAAACTATAAAGGTGGAGATTTTTCAATTACATAAAGATCTGAAAGAGCCCCATGCTCGGTCATGTAATGTGAGCCGCAGTCAGTAAGCCAGGTATTTTTTGGGTTTTGCCTGGGAGAAGGAGTAGCAAACAGGCAGGGTAGGGGCCTTGGGAAGGGCAAGCAGCTGAGAGGAGGGGAAAGCAGCAGAAAGCTGGAGGCCATTGTCCCCATGACCTTCCCCTTCCCCTGTGCAGTCCTTTCCAGAAAGCGTGGTTGGAAACTCCCCTTTCACTCCTGAGGACAGTCTCAAACTCTTGGGGAAGATCTAGCACACGTGACAAGCCTGACCTGGCCCCCGTGGTGTGGCAGCTAGGATTGCTCCCGGGTGGAGAGAGGGTGAAGCCTCTCAGCCCAAGACCTCCATTTATCTTCAGGACAATTTTAATTGGAAACCTCGTCTCGCCGCTGCCCACTTTTTCAGAAGTAATTCGAATGCTAATCTATAAGAAAGATGTCTATTAAAAATAAATTAATAATAGATAATACATTTTGGCTTACAATTTTGAATAATATGGCCATCCCGTCTTAAAAAAAATTCATATATTTTTAATAAGCCTGAGACATGTTTCCCAATGAACCACAGATGGTTCATTTTTATTATCCTATAAAGAGACATTATGGGTAAATGTTTTTTAAAAATGGCAAAACAGAACCTCAGAGCTGCTCTACTTTCGGAGATCTCCAAGCGCTTTCTATGCATCTGGGTTCCCTCCTATCACCACGGAGACCAGACACCTGGATCCCCTGACCTTCACCCCTGATCAGACAGAAGCAGCGTGGCAAAACAAAACCAGACGCAGTTCATTTGATGACTAGTAACCAAGCCATAATGACGTAGAAAATGGGCATTTACAAAATAATCCTAGTAAGGTTATTTAAGGAGTCCATAAGGCAGGGCATGAAATGCACTAAACACAGCAACTCGCACTGAGAGGCTCTCTTTAAACGTCCCTTCCTCTCCTCCCAACATCTAGAATCATGAGGAACGTGTGAAGCTCTTACACCTACGTGCCCAAGCATATAACCTGCCATGGTACTTACAAAGAGAATAAATATGTTCTGTCCGTTTGACAAACATCCATGAACCCCACCACAAAAAGTTGTTGAGTCTGGGGAACAAATCATCTGAACGATCCTGAGAAGGTGGAATGTGTAGAAAGCACGGGGATGGTAACTGGCTCTCCTCCCAGCACTAATCATCAGGTTACCGACTTGCAATCCAGTGGAAGGTAAATCAGTATTAACCAAACCCATCCCTGTAACACCCCATTGCTGGGGCCAGGAGACAGAGGGAAGCAGGACGACGCTCCCTCCCGGCCCTCCCCACTGCGCAACTCGGTTCCGCCAGCCATCCAGTTGCTTAAGCCTGGAAAACCCTCCCTGTCATCTCCTGGTCCCTTTCGCTCACGCTCCCCTCCCTACGTGAGCAGGTCTGGCGGATTCTGTCCGCAGGAGAGACTGGAAATCTGCCCTCGATCCGTCTCCTTCAAAGTTAACATCACACAACAAAACAAAACAGTTAATGTCATCTCTCAGCTAGCTGCAACTCTACCCTAGAAGTCCTTCGGCACCTGCTTAAACCAAGACAAAACCCATGTCACCAATATCCAGATTTTTTAAAAAGAGGAGGAGACCCGTTCCAGGATCCCAGAAGCCCTCTATGGGCTCCATTTTAGTCACTGGTCCCCCGGATAACCGCTCTCCTGTCTTGTAGCAGCACGGGAGGATCTTCTGCATTGGCGGATGCTGCTGTCCTTAATTCATGCGCATCGCTGTGCAGCGGGTCATTGTGTCGGTATGTTAACCTGTTGTTGATTTTAATGTTGATGGGCACTCGGGTGAGTTTCCGGTTTGGGGCAATTATGAACTTGATACCTCTGCCTCCCATTGCTTTAAAGATAAAAACCCTAAATTGACTGGTCTCACCAGCTACCATCTGACCCGTCACGTTTTCATTCTGCTTCACCACGTGGCCTCCACTCTGCTGCTGCAAAGGCCACATTCACGCTCACCTCCTCCCGGCTCCTGCTGCTCCCGCTCCCTGAAACTCTTCCTGCCACCTTTTCCCATCCTTAGGCTTCAGCCCGCATGCCTGCGGACTCTCCCTCCCTCCGACTCTAATCAGCTTCCCTCTGGTTTTGCTTCCTCACACTGCCCCCTCTCTTTTTGCCGAGGTTCTTAAGATCCATAACTGTGTATTCATGGGTGTGATTATTTCGTGAACCCGTGGGTCCCTCGGAACCGAGGACTTGCCCGACATGATTGTGATCACGTTGCTGGCACCCGGAATGGGACCTGGCCCAGAACAGGAGCTCCATATGTGCTTGTGCCTTGAGTGAATGAACTCACCATCCCCTCAGGGAGCCGGTGGTCAAGGGAGACGGAAAGGCCTGTGTCTCTATCGCGCCATGTGGAGGATGCCGTCGGAGGGAGATGTTGTCATACAGATGCTGTCTGCGGACGAGAACAAAATTTCCATGTCAGAGGAAGTCGCCCTTGAGGTGACATTTTATAGGAAGGACTGGGCAGTTGCAGGAGGCACCATTCACATTCTAGTCTAAATAGCGCCCCCTGGGGGGGGGTGCGGTGTGATGGGCTAGATTTGAGGGAAACCCGGGAACTAACACGGCAGAGAGGGAAGGAAATGAGGTGCTAGGCAGGGCAGGAGCGTGTGCAGAAGTACGAAAGCCCCACTTGGAAGTCTGGTTGGGGAAATAAGTCTTTCTGGAGACTGAGTATGGGTGGAGCTGGGTAATGTGGCTAGGAGAGAAGCAACAGATCCGCCCTACAAGCTAAGCAGGAAGCAGATCGTAGGCCTTATTAAAGAGCATGGCCTTTCTCCTGCAGGCAATGGGGGGCCATTGAAGGCTTTAAAGCAAGGGACATACTCAGATGTATTTCCTTTGAACATCTTGTTTCCTCTCTCCCCAGAGCCTCCACACAAGAGGTTCCTGAAAAGCTCCCTCCCCCCATTTTCCCTCTGCACTTAGAATGTCACACACACACACACACACACACACACACACACACACACACACACACATCCTTTCCTTCCCATCTAGTAAGTTCCCACTCCTTCCGGTTCCAGGCCCGCCTTCACTCCTTCAGGGAAACCTCAGGGCACCAGAGCCCCCTGCCACTCTGTCTGTAGCCGTGAACAGCTCCCCTGGGCAGCACTCCTCACAGTTACTATGTTAGATGTGTGTCTGGGATTCTCAGGTTAAGTCCCTCATGCAGCAAATTGTAATCTCACCGGGGACAAGAACCATGCCTGTCTTTGCTCACCATGGCGGTCACATTGCCTATTAAAGTGCCTGGCACATACTGGATACTGCACAGTTACGTGCTCTATGAATGACTCTTCTACAAAGGTCCTTCTGCCTGTTCGTGCAAAGAACCCATTGGTAGAGCTCAGGCAACCGGTTGGAGGCTGGAGCTTTCCAGTCGTCCTGGGGAGACATGCTGGGTACATAGCCTTGACTCCAAGGAATGTTCATGCCCAATGCCCCAGCTAGGAAATCTCCAAGTAGGCATTTTGAACCCATGCCTAACTGCAAACCCAAACTCTATCGATTGTATTTTCTTATTTTCTGTTTTCTTGATACTCTGGCATTTGGGGCCTTGATCCTGGAGAGACTGCCCCCTCCCAGGGCTGGCTAATTTGTCGGGATACCAAAAGACTCCCTTGCAAGTGTGCCTTCGGTACACAAGCCAACCAATCCAGAGCCCACACCCAAGCATCTCTTTTAGCTAGCTTTCACCCCCGTCAGTATTCCCTCTGCTCTAAACCACCGTAGGCCAGGTAGCAGATGGCTGCGAACACACCTGCAACCCAGAGGTGGCCAAGATTCTCCCAACTTTCCAATCCCAGCCTATATCCTGCCTCGCCCATTCCTCCCCAGAAAATCCCCAGTAAAGGCTCTGGGCCATGTTCTCCCCTCATCCCTGTCTGCCTCCTGCCTCCTAACCGACCCCAGTGCTTCCCTGTGTGGCCCTGGGTGGCCTGCCATGCCTCCTGTTTCTAGGAATCTGTGAGTATGAACTTCTTCCCTCATGACAGTCATTTCCGCGTCTGTAGTTTTTACTGTACCTGATTAAAACAAATCCCAGGTCCACATTTTAACACAAAACCCCTTTAATGTATTCAGGTGTCCCAGGGTCCTAGCTCCTCAAAGACGAAACTGGGTGGTGAAGGTCTTTCTAATCCTCATGGCGCCCAATGTGGTATCTCAGAAGACACTCACAGAGGTTTACAGATAAGAAACAGGAAGCTCCCCGGCACCCTCGTCTCCCGAGAACCTGCTTTCGCTCCCGGAATCGGACCCAGGCGCGGAGCCTCTCCAATGGCCTTGGGACCAACCAGTTTTACAAATTATCAACATCTCCCCATTAGCTGTTGCAATATTAAATTGTGTGACTGGAAATGAATGAATAATCCCACGGGCAAGTGAGGGAGACCAAGCGGCAGGGATTTAATAACAAGTCCTGCCCTCTCTCCAAGTAGAAGGTCTTCCTAATTAAATATTAAAAATCTATCCACACAGCTTCAGCGAAAAATTGCTTTTTCAGCAGCGTCGCTCTGAGACACTTCCTCCAAAGACCTAAGTGCTGTGGGGATGTCCTCTTGGGGACCCAGATGAGGGAGAAAGGGAAGCACCAGGGACAAGTACGGCTGGGGGTCAGGCACCGGTCTTTCCTACGTCCTGTCGCCTTGGGTCCTCATGAGGACCACGAGACATGGATAAGATCACATCCCAGTGGCAAAGTTGGCCTTTTATCCAGTTCAGTGTGGTTATAACCTGAGAAGCGGTAACACGGCAGTTGAGAAATGCTTAGTGTCAAGCAGGCCTGGATTGGAGTCTTGGGTCTCCCACTTACTAACTGTGTGGCCTCGGGCAGATGACCTTACCTCTCTGAGTCTCAGCCTGTAGTGTAACAGGGAAGGCATGGGGGGCTCGCAGGGTTTGGGGAGGGTTCTATGAGATCACGGACGGGAAGCACTAGAGGCAGGCCTGGTACCTCGGAAATGCTTCTAGAATATCAGCTGCTGTTCTGATCAAGGGAAGACTACCCCCGCCAACATAGCCCCTGCCCGCCAGTGTTTCAGAAATGCCTCCACCAGAACACAGGGCAGCCTGTCCACCCCACTGCCTCTGGCCAGGCTGTGTCTTTTTTTGAATTCACAGGTTAGGGGGGAGTTCTTGGGACCTGTTTCGCATCGAGGGAGCAGATTCTTCCTGCCAGCTGCACTCTCATTTACTCCCTCCCACAAGAGACTTGTGAGCCCTGCAAAGTAGGGATTGTTCCCACCATTTCCGGGTGTTGAAACTGAGTTGATACATACCCTCGCTGGCCTAGCCTACTTCCGGGCTGCTCCTCAGAGAAAGGCCCCAGCTCCGGGCTCCGGGCTCCACCCTACCCCCAGGCAAGGCTGCTGAGGCCTCCCCAGCTCTTCTTTACCTTTGATTTAAAAACAACCTTTTGGGGGATGCCTGGGTGGCTCAGTCATTAAGCATCTGCCTTCCGCTTAGGTCATGATCCCAGGGTCCTGGGATCTAGCCCCACATTGGGCTCCCTGCTCGGTGGGAAGCCTGCTTTTCCCACTCCCCTGCTGCCTGTATTCCATCTCTCGCTGTCAAATAAATAATATCTTAGGGGGGCACCTGGGTGGCTCAGTTGGTTGGGCGACTGCCTTTGGCTCAGGTCATGATCCTGGAGTTCTAGGATCGAGTCCCGCATTGGGCTCCCGGCTCTGAGGGGAGTCTGCTTCTCCCTCTGACCTTCTCTCCTCTCATGCTCTCTCTCACTGTCTCTCTCTTTCTCTCTCAAATAAATAAATAAAATCTTTTAAATAAATAAATAAATAAATAAATAAATAAATAAATAAATAAATAAATAAAATCTTTAAAAACAGTTAAAAACCTTTTGGATTTCTTATTAGAAATCTGTACCTACTCATTGCAGAAAGTTTAGAAAATATACCTAGGCAAAAAGAATATAACAGCCATCTGTAACCCCAACCGTCAGTAGTAACTGCTAAAGTTTTTATGTATGGTGTCTTAGAGATGATGCATAGAGAGAGAGATGATAGATAGATATTTCCTGTTTTATAAAACCTGCTTTTTTCCACTTCCAGGAATATTTTTAAGAGAGAATCTGAAATGCGTGTAGGATTACCCACATTCCTAATCCTGGCCCCATTGCTTCCTACCTTCTGAGGCTTTTGCTTCAATTATAATCGCACCTCTTTTGCATATTTAACCTCCCCCTTCTAATTACAACTACAAGGACCCATTTCCCCCACACAGGGTGTGGGCCTACTAAAGTAAGAATAAAGGAGGAAGTTGCTGATGAGCCAGATGTCTGGCAGTCCTGAGATTTTCTCCAGCCTTATATTATTCCTGATGACAGGGAGTCAGGTTCCCAGCCAAGCCTGACTGGCCAGGAATTACCAGGCCCCTTGGCATTCCAGCAGAAACTTCAAATACCTCAAACTGCGGATTTTATTAACTGATACGGAGAAACGGACTCTCTTCCCCGTCCCCACTTGGAGAGAGCTGGGACCGTGCCTAAGGCCTCGGGCCCACATGATGAATGGAGGCTCTCGGTCACAGTGAGCCAGCACGGAGGAGGGGCGCGAAGCCATCAGGCAGAGAACTGGCCCTGCCAAGCCATTCTCTGTGAGGTCCCCACAGGTTAGAGGGGCCAAAGACATCTCTGTTCTCTCGTGATTCATATCAGTTCTCATGGGGTGACTAACGGTATAACATAACTCTCCACTGGCTTCTCGAAACAATAAAGCCTTCTGTACTATACTTGCTTTGCTATTTGCCACCCCGAAAACTGATCAGACCGGGACTAGAAGTACATCCAAACATGTGCGTGGAAGCAGGAAGACCAGAAATAGTCGGTGACGTGACAGGCACTAATGATCACCACCATATCATGTGTTGTTTGAAAAAAGTTTTATCCCCCCAAAACAGCATCGCAACAAATACAACTAAACACCCAATGCGCTGGACTAGACTTCCTAGGACCATCTTCACGATGACACAAACAGCATCTACTTACCATTATCCCCCTCAAAATGTCATGTTTTTAACCATAACATAAAAATTATCCGAAAATCCATACACGTGGTTTTAAATGCATCTCAAGCACTAATGAGCTATAAGGTGAAAAGGAAAGTGTGCCTCCTTGCTCAGTCTCCCCACCCCATAATCCCACAGAAGTGATCGTTATAGACAAAGTGCTTCAGGATTTGAGGGGCCAGTGGGGAGATCTGGGAAGGCTTTGCAGAGAGGCATGACTAGAAGCTATTTGGGTTTCTTAAATGTGAGATTTAATTTTCAAAGACTCCTGTGATCCAACTTAAGCCTTACGGCTTTGAGACTCATATGATGAGAAATACTGCTGGCTCATAGCAAGGAATTTAGAAGGGTTAGGAATTCCAAGCCAGAGCTCTGATCTGGAAAGTTCCATCAAAGGATCATTCTAGGCTTAGTGGTTGCCACCCACCACTCCTCAGATTAAAAAGCTTCAGAGTCCTGTGACCCACTAATGGATTCACAGACTAACTCAGCTATTAATCCTTGCTCATGCATCCTCTTAAACTACGAAAGCCTTCCAGATGGCCACCCTGGCTGATAGAGGATGACGTGGGCTCTCCGGAGTTGCACCTTGCCAAGGTGAGGCTCTCCGGAGTGGCCCGCAGCCAAGCAGAGACACCCACCAGGAAACTCAGCCTCAGCTCTCCCCACAAGTGAGGAGGGGACTTTACTGAATGCCTTGACGTGCCAGGTACTTCCTCTGCAGGGTTTCCTTGGATCTTAACAGACTGGGACATGGGCGCTGCTGTGCCCATTTTACCGCTGAGAACGCTGAGTCCCGCAGGCTGGAAGCGACTTGCTCGGGCTCACCGGCCGTGGAGCTGCAGAGCTGGGATTTGAGTCCGACTGCTTTGATTGCAAAGCTCACCCTCCTTCCCCTCCTGCTGATGCTCAGTTCGGCCTCCTACCCCCTTCCCCAGCCACCCTGTATACACGGATGCCTCCCATGAGCCATTTCTCTCTCGTCCTGGAACCCCTCTTTGTTTGCATTCACAGCACGCATCACCACCTCCGCTCACTGTTCTCCACCTTTAGTTCGTTGCTCTGTCGCCAGCACCTCCAGGAGTGCCTGGCACCCAGTAGGCACTCAGTGATTATTTGCTGAATAAGTGAATGGTGCTGGGAAAAGAACACTGACCTTGAGCTGAATCCTGCTTTGCCAGGAATCCAGTGTGTGACCTTGGACAAGTCCAGTATCCTCTCTGGGCCCCAGCAGCCACATCTGTGAAGTCAGAAGGCGGGATAAAAGCCTCTCTTTGTAACTCGTGAGCTCTGTGACTTATACAGCCTGTCACCCAGAGCAAAGGCTGCTTTCAAGCTCAGAAAAGGGAAACAAGATTGGAAACGCTAAATGGATGGCAGAGAGCTGGAGGCAGGGGAGACGGGGAGGGGACCCTTGAAATTAGTTGGTATCTGCCCTCCTCAGACTGCCCTCCTCCAGAGACTGGGCTCTGCAAGTTCTCAAGTGCGGAAGTACAAGAAGCTTGCTTGGATGCGGGAATTTGGCCCCTGACTTGCTCAGACAAAGCAACAACTGCAAAGAGACAGAGAGGACCCATAGGATGGTCCCTTATGCTAGAAAACATCTTTCAGTCAGAGGATGAGATTAGTCTTTGCTCTTCTACTTACCATTCTTGTGATTTCAGGGAGGTCTCATATGACCTCTTGATTCCATTTCTCCTAATAACGATGGGAAAATCAGTATTTTCTCTTTCCTCTCTGAACCTCAGTTTTCTTGTCTGTGAAATGGGAACAACATAACACTTCCTTCACAGGAGCTGTGTGATGTGAACTGTGGTTTATCAGACTCGAAAGCTGAAATGCACTGAACCAGAAGCTGTAAATCTACCCCATTCTTGCTCTGTGTGATATTAGCCACACAGAAGCCTACATTAGCCACACAAAAGCCTACGTCTAAGAACACAGCCTGAATCTATACAGAGGTCCTCTCTAATCACAGGGCATCCACTTTGCTCCATGTTGTTTGGGACCCAAAAAATGAAATTGTCGTGTTTCTAGATTATCACAAAACAAAGTCACTTGGAAAAACATGGTATTGGGTAGGGGGAAGGGGCAGTTAAACTAGGCTCACAGACAGAGGCAGGTAATATGAATGGGTGATAATGGAGAACTGTCCCTTGGTCTTAGTCCTGGGGATGTAGTAGGGAGTAGTGGGGATTGCGGTTTACTAGAGAGCATGTGCCACGTCTAAAGCAGGCAGCCACTCCTCAGCTCCAGCCAATTGTCGCCATGTGATGATGTGATAGTACAGGCCAACACAGACATAAATCCCAATTTCTAAAGAGGAGCCAAAAATCCATATTTTATGTGAAATGTTGTCAAAATTCACATTTAAAAGAAGTGAAACAACAACTATACCCTGCGGGCTGCCAGACTATGATTTCTAAACTAAACTGTCAAGTGACAGAATTAGCCACTAAATTAGCCAAATACTTCCCAGATATCCTCTTGGCTGTTTTCTCGGGACTCACTGTATTTGCCATTCTTGTAGTTCTACACACTTAGAGAAAACAATGAGCACTTACTCAGTGCCTTCTATGCGCAAAGCAGGTAGAGACATCGTGGAAGGAGTGAGACACCGAAGATGAAACAAAACTGAGGCAGGCACAAGACACAGTCTCTCCACCCCTACCCTACGCCCGCCACCCCACTCCCGTAAATGACATCTGCAGCACGCAAAGGTAGATTCTCACACCTGCTGGGGGATGATTAGAGACAGGAAGCACCGCAGGAATTTGGACAGAAAACGCTTTCCCTGTGGTGTCTGCAAAACCTGTCCAGAGAAGTCGGCTCTGAAGGCAGGTTTAAAGAGTGGCTGAGGTTGGGATCAGCTGATGAGAATGCTCTGTCAGAGACAGAGGGCTGTGGCTCTTGCAGAAGACCCATGCTGGGTAGTTGTGGGAAATTGTGCCTGGGAAGCTGGGCTTTATCCTGAAGATTCCTCAGGAGGGAGCTGGGAGGTGGTAACGGGGCAAAGCTGATGGAGAGGGACCCCCTTGTCCTGCATTCTCCAGGATGAAGAGTCTGGGCACGGGCTCCAGAGACCCCTCCAGGTCTGACTCGTCACTTCTTGTGTTTTTATTCAGACCATGCAGAATAGACAACAGATCAGAGCTCCCCCTGATAGCTTCTTGCGGGCTGTTTCCCGGGGGCGGGGGAGATGCCTTCATGGTAATGATCTGGATCCTGAAACAATTCAGAGAGGCAGTGGGGTTTCGAAACAGGCAGTATTTCCTTTTTTTATGATGGTTTCATTTTCCATTTTTATTGGCTCTCCACTGATTGCTCTCGGGCTCTCTGACGGGATGTGAGATGCGCTGACATTTATAGAAATCAATACATTAATAAATCACGAAGTTCATAATGTCTGATTTGCTTCTAAATGAGACAGAACTATTATCACCATAAAGTTGCACATAAAATATGCCCAATTGTGATGTATCGTATAGTCTAATCAAAGGCATTTGAGTGAATAACCTTTCCCCAAAAGAAGGAAACAATCAAAGCTGAATAACGTCATTAATAATTCAAGGTATGTCTGCCAAGGCTTCATTTATTAAGTGCACAGTTAAGAGGCTTCCGAGCCGAGTCCTGAAGATGACACCTTGCCATCTTCTCCCTGCCTCTGGGCAAGCCGACGTCCGCTCTCCAGTGAACTCGCAGTGGTCCCTGGGTTCGGCAGTATGTGTTGCCGGCGAGGGCCATGTCCAATTCCCTTCTCCAGCTAAGAAACAGACCAAAACAATACACACGTTGACTGTCTGGATTATTAAGGGCAGAGGACATGGAGCCACGTAATAACTCTAGGGGAGAAGAGGCAGGAAATTTTCTCAGTGACAGTCAGTTATCATATCTACTGACTTGCCACCCCCGGCCCTGTGTTCCTGGGACCCACCGCTCATGGACGCTCCACCCAGCTCCCTGGAAATCCGCAGACTGAGGTGCTCGACACTCTTTCATCCAGAACCTTGTGTTTGCTCGTGTTCACTGCAGTTAACACAGAATGATCATATGCACATCAGCCAGTTCGCGTCCGACCTGAGCTGGCAACTGGGTGCTTTTCGGACAGAGCAAATCACAGAACAAATGGATCTTCCAACATTGAAGAGGAGCGCCCTTAATTAACTAGATCCATCAGAAAAGGTACAATCGTGACCCAGAAAGTATCTGCAGATTTGATTGTTGGATTCGGCCTTTGAGAATCACCCTTGAAATCATGGACATCACACTATTCGGTAGAAATAACATTTTGAGCACCTACTATGTGCATAGAGGATTCCACCTATCTTATCTCCGTAAGAGATAACTACTCATGACTACAAGTGGGTACCATGATAGCTGGAATTGGTCTAATAGCCATATACCTCCTGGGGACAGTGAGATGATCAATCCTAAAATTATTACCCTGCTCTCCGAGCTCACCAAGACAGACCCTCAATATGAGGATACATTAATACTGAATTCCAGCAAAAGCTCACTTGGCCAATCGCCGTTATTTCCCTGCTGTGATTATTCTGTATGGTGCACAGCACTTTATTTTCACAATAACAACAACACAGAGATTTATTTGGTTGGATCGTAGAGGCAAGCCGACTTGATGAATTTGGCTTTCAGGCCGCCCTGAGCACGCTAATTTGGGCTAGCTGAACCTAGCCAGCACTTCTGACTTTGCAGCCGGGCTATGATGGAGCCGGCTCGCCCCCCAGACCGCGTGCTTCGCTCCCCAGATCCTCCCCCAGTGACTTCACGTCTTCGATAGCCCGGTGGCCATATTTACACCAAAGAGATTGGAAAATGATACCAGTCAGGCTTCCCCCAACCCATCCCCGAATGCCAGCTGTTAACCCTTCAGCAGCCCACCAAAGCAAGCCCTCTGCTTGGAAACCGTCGCCTGGCAAGTTGTCGAGTGAGCTGGAAAGCCAGAGAGCTACTCTTCAAAAAAGCAGTCTCAACAACAGGCTTTAGACACCTTAGCCTGACCTGGATCCACCGAGTTTCCACTGATGAGAAAATTCTATGCCAACCTCAGAGAAGTCCTTTTCACGAGGCGGTTTTACTTTTCCTTTGAGTAATTTTTTGGACCTCTTTCCGCACCTTCGTATGTCCAGCTTAAAACTAGCCGTTCCCCTCCCTGTGGATACTAACTACTTCCTCCTCCTCCTCCTTCTCCTCCTCCTCCTCCTCCTCCTCCTCCTCCTCATTTGCAGTGAACTGACATTTTAGCTTCTCAGTCAAGAGGAACAACAAAAATCCCATCTCTGTAATGCTCTTATTTCCTACAGGATTATTCGAGAGACTCACTTATCCTGGGCAGCGAGTCCCTGTCCCCCGCCCAGGGCACCCACCACTCATGAACTGGCCGTCTCCACGTGCTGGAACTTCAGGGCGGTGGACAGTTGAGACCAAAGGAGAAATGGGGGAAGGTTCCCCACTGGGGATGTCAGCTGACGGTAGGATATGGGCCTCATGGGACAAAGTGCTCCCTAGAGCTGTGGAGACTGTTGGTGCCACCTAAGTAAATCACCCCGGACACTTTTACCAGATACAGAGGTCCACTTAAAATCTCATCTAGAGATTTCCACCTGCAGCTGAGACCCTGCAGTGAACCTGACATTTCTACTTCGCAGCCTGGCCAGGGGCTACGCTGGACTGAAATGCTGCTTTGGAGGCGACGGGACCCAAGAGTCCCTCACGTATGCAGCCCTTGCTCCCTGTCCCAAAACACCATTTAGGGCTCCTTCTTTCTGCCAACTCTGGGATCTAAGTGATTCACTTCCTTCCCAGAAGTTTCTTTGTTTTTTCAATCCTGTTGTGAAGTGTTTGAATTTCATGCTGTCACACAACAGAATTGTGATTTATGTCTCTGTGTAATGACTTTGTAGACTGTTAATAATTACGTTATAGTTCTGACAATTAATCTCTACGACCACCACCTTCCAGGGTACATCTGACACTCCCCTTCCCACACACCCCACCCAATGTGCTGATCAGACGGTCATGTCCAAAAACACCCTCCTTTCGGGAGAAAGGTCAGAGAACCGAAATACACTATGTGTGGAAGAATTTTCAAGTCATCTGATCTGGAAAATCTCCCATCTAATGGAAGTAGCAGTACTCAAAGATTTTTTTTCTTTTTGTAGGACTCTTTTTTTTTTTTCCAGAAGATTGTCAGGACTAAGGTGTAAATGAATGAGAAATGTATAAATTCAATTTTGCTTAAAAGGGGCAGGAGGGTTTCAAGATTAAGAGAACAAACGCTTGGAGCAAAACATGATTTGAGTTTTATTGAAGCAAGAAGACTGAAAAAAATGTCCAGAACACTCAGAAAATCTTTATCAAAGCTCAGCTCAGCACTCCCGGGACTCATTGTTAAGTTTATAAAATTCAGAGCTGATGAGTTGTGTGTGCTGCGTGTGTGTGAGTGAGTTTATGACTCACCTCCAAACCGGAGCTGGAAGAATCTCAGCCTCCAGGATTATACTTCAGGACCAAATGGAACTTGTCCCCCTGCGAACCAACCCCCGCCCCCACTGGCCTCATACAGGCACCAACAAGTCCTAACCCCTAATTACAGTGTTGATCAAAAGATGGTGTTAAACTCAAATCGAATAAAACAATCCATCATGTTTAAGGGGAAGGAAAAGATCACATTTTCAAAAGCCAGCATGCCAAATTTAATACAGTCTTTAATGTAACCAATATAGTTTAGGCACACGGAAAACGAACCACTGGAAGCACTAGAAATGTGATTTCAAGAGGCAGCACGGCATTCAATTTTATGCACACTGTCACCTAAATTATTTGCAGCTCAAGTATGTCATGCTCTTTAAATTTCCCTCTGGGTTCAGTTTTCACCACATCCCACAGTTTTGATCTGTCATACATACTTTCATTATCATTTGGTTCGAGATGCTAATTTCCATGAGATTTCTTCATCCATCCGTGGGTTACTTATGAATTCAAACCATGTTGCTTGATTTCCAAACATTTGGAGATGTCCTCCTTTTTTTTTTTTCTTCCCTTGATTTCTTGTTTAATTCCACTGTGGATAGAAAACAGCCTGTATAGTTTCAGTTCTGAGTTTGTTGAGATTTGTTTTATAACATTCGGTAAATGTTCTCTGAGCACTTGAGAGGGTTGTATGAGATCTGTGGCAGTTGGGTAAAGAGTTCCTCTGCTATCAGTGGAAACACATTTGTTAATTGCATTGCTCATATCCTCTGCACCCTTATCGATTTTTTATCAGTTGCTGAGCGAGGAGGTTTGAAATTTTCAATTATGACTGTGAATTTTCAATTTCTCCTTTTCTCTGTTAGTCTTCGTTTTGTGTGTATTTGGAAACTATGTTATTAGTGCATACTAATTTAGAATTGTTTTATCTTCCTAATGGATGGTGCCTTCATGATGCAAACTCCCTCTTTCTCTCTAGCAAAGCTTCTTGCCTTAAAGTCTACTTTATCTAACGTTAAAATAGCCATGCCTCTGCTTTTCTTGATGTATGTTTGCATGTCGAATCTTTTTCCATCTTTTCACCTCTACCTTTTCTGCATCCTCAAGCTTGCAAGCAGTGCTGGGTTAGGGCTTGTTTTTATCTGAAGCTTGCTCTTGTATTTGTATTGAAGATTTTCTCTTGGTCCTTGTATTTCAGGTTTTATTGAGATGTTCTTCGGTGTGGTTTTCTTTGTGTTTATCTGCTTGGGTTTATGCTTCTTTAATCTATGGCTTAGTATCTGTGGCTCAATCTAATTCATCCAGTTTTTTAAATGATCAGTTGTTAATCTCTTCAGATATTGCTTCCACATCATTTTCTACCTCCTCCCTTTCAGGGACCCAAGTTACACGTATGCTAGAACTTTTCTTCACATCCAATATGTCTCTTTTGTGGTCTTGTCTGTATTTTTCATGTTTCTATTTCTGTGTGCATCAGTCTGTGTATTTTTCTCTTGACCTATTCACCGAATCATTAATTCTCTCTTTACCTGTGCCCATCCTATTATTTTTTAAAGATTTTATTTATTTATTTATTTGACAGAGAGAGATCACAAGTAGGCAGAGAGACAGGCAGAGAGAGAGGGGGAAGCAGGCTCCCCTCTGAGTAGAGAGCCTGATGCAGGGCTCGATACCAGGACCCTGATATCATGACCTGAGCCGAAGGCAGAGACTTTAACCCACTGAGCCACCCAGGCGCACCCCCCCACCCATCCTGCTGTTAAACTGATCTATTTAGTTGTCAATTCTGTATAATACATTTTTTAATTTTAGAACTTTTCATTTACTTTCATATGTTCTGATTCTCTGGTGGACTCTCCATCTTTTAATTTTCTTGGGCATCTTTCACTATTACTTTAAAGCCCACCCTTGATAAATCCAATATTTAGATCACCTATAAATCTATTGCTATATGCTCTCTTCTTCTCTTGGTCCTGTCTTTTAATAGGCCTGGCAAATTTTCAATGAGTGGTGAGCACTAGAAAACAAAATGTGAACACCGTCTGGCTGAGCCTTCAGCTTGTGCAAGGTAACTGAGGAGGCGCAAACTTAATCCAAATGGGGACTGAGCTATTTTGAGGCTGGATTTCCATCTTTGACAGGCCTGATCTATTTCTAATGTGCTCTTGCTCCTGGAACATAGTCCTTTAAGGGTCACACTGAAAACCTGAATGTTCACCAGGAAACCCCCTCCTCGAAGATCGCTGACCTCCACCAGCGACCCCGTAACACTGTGGGCCTGCCAAGAACTCTGTTCAGCTCTGCAACTTTTGGGCTGTGGCTTTGCTTGACATCTGTCCCTTGACATCTGTCACTTAGGCCACCTCAGGCTATTAGGCTCATGTCTGTGCTCTCTTCCTCTGTGGCTCCTCCGATCTTGGCCCGCCGAGGTCTGAATGTCTTAGTAGGACTGATCCCATTTTTGTCTTTCCAGATGCTAAACGCTCTGCTTACAACTTTTGCTCTTAGTAGACTCTTTTTTCTGTTTCTCAAGCTCATTATCCATGCCGCTTATAAATCAGCATACACTGTGAGATGAAAAGCAGCATTGACTGTCAGGCTCACCTTAATGAGTTTTTCTTCCCTCCAGAATCATGGCTTCGAAAGATAGGATACCTTGTAGCTCCCCAGTGCCTTCAAACACAAGGGTGAGGTTTGTCTGTTTTTTTTTTTTTTTTTTTTTGCTCCCCACCACCACCATCACCTCAGGCTTCAGGTGTCTTTTTGTTATTATTACTATAGCAATTTAAAAAATATTTTAATTAATGCATTTTATAATCCCCTTCTTCTAGTTGTTCTCAGTGAGAAGTCAGCTTTGCTACGGGAGATCTCACCATTCCTGGGCCTTTTGACTTTGTATCATTGCATGTGGTACTCCCTTGTTCCCCTTTTCCTTGAAGACTCAAATAAATGATCACCTCCCTGTTTAAGCCATCCTTGTCACCTCTGCCAATTCTGTGCCAGCCAGGTGACATTCATTAAGAGCTTCCTCCCGTTGGCTCCCAAGTGTCGTAGCCATATCCACACTGCTTGCTACTTGGCATGATTTGCCAACGAAGAGTTCCAGACCAGTAATCCATAGCATCCTACAAATAGGAATAGTGTGTTTGGCCCACGCTGTATGTTTCCAACGTTAAGCTCAGTGATGACAGCTAAGGATCAGGACATAATCTTTTAATTGTAGCAGCTCCTGAGAAAAATCTAAAGGTCTAGACTCCCTGAACCAAATTCCACATAATAACAACCGGCTATGGAAGAGCAGTTTCCCTTTCATGGGGCAATGACTCGCCAATTCTCAGTCCCTCCAGTCCCTTGGCGGGGGGAGGGGAGGATACCCAGCCCCTGAGATGAGTATACTCATCTCAATTACCTACCAACTACTGTTGGCATTTGAGTTTGTAATCCTGGTCTCTGTATGTGTCTCCCCACTGGCCGGAGAGCTCCACATGAACACATGGTAAGTCTTTTCACCTCTCTCCCAAGCCCATCCCCGGCATGGCAGAGGTGGTTGTTCCATATTTGTAGATATATCTCTACAAAAATGCTATCTAAATGTTTTTAGGGCTGTGAAACTATCCTATAGGATGCGTAGTGGTGGATATGGGACATTATATATACATCTCTCAAATCCCAGAGAACCGTACCACACAAAGAATGAACTCTAATGTAAATTATGGACTTTCGCTAAAAAATATTTCAATCTTGGTTTGTCAGCTACAACAAATATCCCACACCAGGGTAAGATGTTGATGCTTAGGGGAAACCAGGGGGAACCATGCATGGGAACTCTGTATTTTCTGCTTAACTTTTCTGTATACCTAAAACTGCTCTAAACTTCCTCTATTGGAAAAAGTAAGTGAATGTAAATACTGTGAATATAAATACTATGATAAAAGAAGGCAGCAAAATCTGGCAAAATAAGCTTCCCCCAGGGGATTCAGGTCAGGACACAGGAACAGAAATATTTACCAGTGGACGCCGCCTATACCACCACTTTTAGAGAGAGCAGAAAATAAAAGCCACTGCTGTCTGGGGGTGTGGGTGGGGGGTGACCAAAACGCACTTAAAGTGATGGCTGGGCTGGCTTACACACTCTTGGTCGGGGATGATGGAAGGACAGGAGGAAGTTCAAATAATAGCCTACAGAGGAAAAACCAACTGACCCTCCAAAAGACCCCAAAATGTCAGCAGGAGAGCAGCAAGTAAAACCCATTTCCTGCTCCCTAGGACCTGGACCCTCCAATGTGCCATGGAGGATTTTCCAGATCTGATTATTTGTCTTCGATTTTCTATTCAGCCTAACAGGGGACTTCACCTGCATCTACTCTACTCACCCATCCTAATAGGCTAATCAACAGTTTTTTTCAACAGCCCCCCCCCCTTTTTCTCTCTGCATCTTATCAGGCTCGAGAAGGGAAGAGAGAAGCAAAACTTTGTAGATTGTAAGCTCCAGGAGAGCAGGGAACAGAGTTGTTTCATTCACTGAAACACGCAGAGCAGATGCATCATTGATGAGTGTTGAATGAGCAAATACGGAATCCTACAAAACGTGCAGCTTCAAATGACAAAGCAGCAGAGAGGGACAATGGGACCTCTGGTGTGAAGGGTACCCCATAAGCCACTTTTCAAGCAAACGTGCAGGTATTTCCAAGGACCCATCCACATCCGTGCATCCTCTGCCCCACGCCATCCCATCTCTCTCGGGCTGCATGGCTGCATGGCTGCGGGCATGCTCAGTGAGCCCCCTGCTGGGAGCCGTGGGCACTGCGACGTGACCCACTGCTCTTGCCTGTTCTGACGGTGGGAAAAGGCTAGGGAGCAGGTCAGCTCCAGCTCGGCTGCAAGACCTCTTTGCCCATGTCGAGCTGGATGGTGACCTGGACACCCTCAGAGTGGAATCTCCATGGAAAATAAGTATGTTTTGTTTTTTCTGATGAATGGATTTGGTAAAATGTTTTCTTACTTTTTCCTAGACATCGCCTGGTGGTATTACCAGTATCAGAGAGGTAAAAAAAAGTTTCAACTCACTTGACTACTTTGGTCCCATTACTTTCAAAAGAAGAGCTTCATAAATACATTCTGCAATTGGTCTACTCACTCACCGATTTTCTTTGCCCCTTGTTAAGAAACCCCACCTAGATAGAAACAGTTGGAAACATTGTTTAGAGACAAGTTATAGGAACAGCTTTGCTCCCACTAAGAAACTGATGTGGCTTTCTTTTTTCTCTCTCTCACCGGCAACAAGATACATGGAAAAGCTCAGAGCCAGTGTGTGGCGCAAGTGCAGTCACCGCTTGGAACAAATGACCTGAATTTCTAAGTTCTCTTTTTTCCCCATGGTCTTGACGTCCTAATCTAATCAACATGTTCTAGGGCACTTTTTTCTTATTACCTTATCTCTTTATTTTATTATATTTATTTCAAGTAATCGGTTTTAAGTCCTTTGTGAAGCAAAGCGGAATGTGTTTAAATAAACAGTGAGGCGGAGAAAAGTTGGTAGACTGGGTGGTGAGTGAGGTAGGAAAAGGTAGGTCCGTAGGTGGGAGAGAAGCAGGCAGGGATCAGGAACTCAAATGCCTATGGGGTCAGGGAAGCAGCATAAATGAATTAAGTGAGCCACAGATGTACAGAGGGGGGCGCTAGAGACTTTGGCTGCTCAGAGGGAACAGCCACTGCCAGCTCTTGTAAACTATTGCTTTGTGAGAATTTTGTCAGATAATCCCATTTTCCAAGAGAAATTTTAAAAATCTTTTTTTTTTTGGTCAACCTCTCGTCTTTAAGTATTGGCAGTTAATTGCAAAACAAACAAACAAACAAAACACCGCATTTTATAGATCAAACAAGACCTATCTTTGGGCTTTATACTGTGTCAAGGGCTACCATTTTGTAATGTTAAAACTAGATGGGTGAATAGAAAGTCTAAGCCAGAGACCCCAAGATGGAGAGACTATTTTCTTTTCTTTTTTTTTTAAAGATTTTATTTGTTTGTCAGAGAGAAAGAGAGCACACAAGCAGGCAGAGTGGCAGGCAGAGGCAGAGGGAGAAGCAGGCTTCCCGCTGAGCAAGGAGCCCGATGTGGGACTCGACCCCAGGACCCTGGGATCATGACCGGAGCCAAAGGCAGCTGCTCAACCAACTGAGCCACGCAGACGTCCTGAGACTATTTTCTAGTCCAGGGAGGAGGTCATCATGGCCATGGTTTTTTGACCATGGGGTCATGGTCATGGAGCTAACAGAGGAGACACCTCACTAGTGAGGAGACCAAAGGCTCGGGTCCTCCTACAGCTCATGGTCTGAGGGTCTGACTCGTACACTCGCACAGCTTGTCGGGAGCAGAGCTCCCAACATTGCAAATTCTCTAACGCTGCTCACAAACCAGTTTGCAGTCTGTGCAAAGGGAAGCTGAAGCCAGCATAGGGGCACGTGGAAGCCAGATCTATAAAAGAGACCCTGGACTGGCTGGATCCTTGGTCCCATTCTGGCAAGGACTGGCTGTGTGACTCTGGCAAAGCCGTGGAGTGACAGACTTGGAAGAGATCGCCTGTGTCAGAAACCCTTAACATGGGCTCCACGTGTTTAAAATATCCAGGACCTAACTACAAATACAGAAAAATGCCATAATTAGGAGCATGTTCTTTTTCCGAGGGTCTAAAGCTTTCATCCCCCATTTGGAGGAGTCTGTGACCTCAAAAAATAAGGACCACTTAATCCGAATCATCTTCTCCAACTTACCCTTCAGTCTGGGCATTTCCTGCTAAAAATCCCCTACAGTTGGTCATTCTATTTTGCTTTAACTACCCACAGAAATAGACGGTTCGTCACTGTTGAAGGTACTCATGGTTAGAAATTCTCCTTATCTGTTAGGATACCTGTCTTTCTAATATTCAGATGGAGAGCGTAATGGTCCCCCAAACTCCCCACCACACACAAGGTTGTAATGGGACAACAGGCATGAAAGCATTTTACAGATTAAAGGTGCTTTGCCAACAGAAAGTATTCTAATTTATTCTTGTTATGTAGTTATTGCCATAGTATTAAATTTCTAGGTTACTTTTGATGTCTATCATCCAAACAGTCTGACTTAGTACCTGGCTCACCATTATTTTAATAACAAAAATAATAATAAGCAATATTTTGCCTTGCAGACGCTTAACAGACCTCAAAAGGAACTGTCAAGGTGGCTCCCACCTCTTAATTCTGTTTTCCTCTTCTTCCAACCAGGGACCTGGGCAGCCCTCCCTCCTTTACTTGAGCCACCTGGGCAGCACCAAGGGACTCCCTGGATGGGGGGAGGCAGGGTCGGTACAACAGGAGGAATGTGGAAACCTCAGCAGCCCCTTCAGAAATTTCTTCAGAATATATTTACAGAGGCTGGAACCAGACAAAGGCGAGGAAGGCAGAGCAGGCAGGAGGGAGAGGAATGCTGAGATGTGGGCCCTTCTAGAACTTCTAGCATCTTCCATCCATAAATCATGACACATGAGGATCCCAATCAGCACAATTTTACAAAGGAACAGATTAAAATTGAGACAGAGTACATGTCACATTAATAAAGTGTTAAGGAAATTATTCCTTCCAAATATTTCATAAAATCTTTGTTTATACATGTGTGTATACCGGAGTGTGATGTAAATTGTCATTCTTCCTATGAAACACAGTAAAACAAAAACACTGGTTTAAGACATGCAGGCTACTTCCCAGAACCTTGAGCCCCAAAGACATGAATTTCCTTCAGTGACTTATGCTCCCACAGCCTGACAATTAGAAGGTGATGAAAAGCAAAACCAAAGCAAAGGTCGGCAGTCAGCATCCCAATATTCAGATATTACGGAATCCGATATGGAAATTGATCTTGCTGCCCAGACAGCAAACAAATCATTTATTGATAAAGTCGATTTCTGCCTTAATGAAGTGGACCTAATATTTGATATTTCAGTAACTACTTAGTGCATTTATAATAAAGGAGTGCAGCTTATGAATCAGAAAGATTCTCTCAAACTTCCACAAAGAGACTTCCCAGATCTTATAAAAAATTCAGTCACAAGAAGATTAATAGAAACGCTGCAAAAGAAGTCTTTTAAGCTTCTGCATAAGTTAAACTGGGAAAGATATACGAGACACCTGCAAAAATACATCATTTCTGTCTTCCTGGTTTACATTTTAATATTTTGCCTCCTTTCAGAGTTTTAAATATCTGTATTTTCCAAAATAAAATTGCTATTAAATCTAATGCTGGGAGGTTTAAACTAACAACTTTATTTCTATTTTAAAATGAGCTAAAAATATATGTGAGTATTCTTTAGATTTATGTGGGGGGAGTTGTTTTTTGGGGGGAATGGCCCTTTGCTTTACATAGAAATGCTGCAGCATTTGGGTAATTGTTACTTAACTTGTTAGCTACAAACATAACAATAACTAAAGGCTCTGTAAGAATGACAAAGAAATTGGTCACCTGTAGCTAGTTTGTGTAATTGGAGTACCTTCTTTATATTGACTCATCTGCCCTACACAGGAGAAGATAAGGTGATACCTACCGCCCAGCACGTAAGAAAGATGAGCAGTGGGAAATATTACCCAGTTCCTCTGCCCCTCCCTTGGAAACGTACCCAAATGTCCATTCCCTTAGGCAGCTGTCCAAGATACAGACTCACTCTGACGGATTCCTTTTGTATTGAGAACACAGTCGCGAAAGAAAAGTGACAGTTGGGGAGGAAACCTGGTGGCAAGAGCTTGGCACGGACTGCAGAAATGCACTCAGTGTTAAGCACGTGCTCCTCCTGTTCTCTCAGACAGAAGCGCTGTCCCCACTCTCCGTGGTCACAGGAGGCCACGTGGTGTGTGTGCATTCCCAGCACCCTGCCCGCTCATCACTATTCCTGCCAGCCGAGATTTACAGCCGTTCAATACATGGATTTGGTCATGTCTACATGACAACCAAGGGCAGAGGAGGTTCGCCGGCAATTGATTCTTGATTGGAGTAAATTTATAGAAAGCATCTGGCAGGACCCAAAGGAAAACACTCAGGTATACTTCTGGGATGGTAAAACGTTGAAGCGTCCACTTATTTGGATTTTGTGGTCCTTCAGTAGGTGATGGGCAGATTTCTTGCTTTAATAGACTGACACTTTCTCGATAACTAGGGCAAAATTACATTACATTGTCATACTTATTGGAGGAACGAATTGCTACTTCACACAACTGTTTTCTGAGCCCTTCAAAAGAAGGGCTTTGATTTTATCAAATAGTTCCCATTAAAGCCATTTTCCTGTTATTTAAGAACATCGAATGGATATTACAAAACAACACGGTAAAATGCATTCGTATTCTTAAGTTAATATTTGACATGCCATGATTGGAACTTTTTGCTAAATCGTGTCAGCCTTCGTCTAATTGTACCCAAATGGTAAGACTTTCCTCTACCTTTTTAATAGGTTTGTTTCCCTTTGCTGCTTGGAAGCTGTTCATCATTCCACTCACTCACCTGTGTCTCTAGAATGTTCACATGGTTAGGCGGGCAGCGAATTGAATATGCAAAGAAGTTATTTTGAAAGAAAGGGAAATGTTTTCATATAGACTTGTTTTTAGCCCGTCGACCCTCATCTCCACTTGGAACGTGTTTCTCTCCAGCCTGAAGCTCCCTCCCTGTAAGATGTCTGACACAGCGGGACTAATGGCCCTACCGAGTGTGAGACAGAAGTGACCAGGAGGCAGGGGCCAGGGGACTCAAGGCAGAAAAGTCATCTGCACGGTGACCCCATGTCCCAGGTCACAACACCACTCTTTTGACAGCCAAGACTGTGGTCTGACGAGTGGCCACTGAGGTCAGACACTGCAACGCCGTCTCCTCTGGTTCCAGATAAGATTGAGGATGAGCTGGAGATGACCATGGTTTGCCACCGGCCCGAAGGACTGGAGCAGCTTGAGGCCCAGACCAACTTCACCAAGAGGGAGCTGCAAGTCCTGTATCGAGGCTTCAAAAATGTAAGGCCCCCAGGGCATCTGAAGGCCCAGGCAGGATTTCCCACCTGGAGCTAAGCTCTTCCAAACCCCAACGGGGCCCATCAGGGAGCTCTTCCATATATGTAGTTGTAAAAAAAAAAAAAAAAAAAAGGCCAATTCTCTAAAAGGGGCATGAGAGCAAGATCATCTGGCTAGAAGGGAAGACTCCAGGCAAGAACGAGGCAATCCCCATGGATGGGAAACTGGCCAGTAGCCCAAGAACCTCACAGGATGGCAGGCCCAACCTCAGAGAATTCACCTTGGCCCAGCTTCTAGCCTTAGCATAACCCATTCACCCTGTCAATGTTGTCCATGCTGATGGGATTTAGCTCTGGGCTCACAGAGCTCATAGAGACTGATGTGTAAGACTGAATGTCAATGTATTAGTTTGCCACATTATTTCCTGTATTAAACCTCGTTGTGGCCTTGTCAGGAAGGCACTGTTAGCCCCATTTTACACAGAGGATCAGAGACTAACTCACTCAAAGCCACAAAGCCTAGGAGAGGCTGAGCCGGGATCCAAATCCAGGTCTTCCTAAGCCTAAAGCCCAAGTTCTTTCCACCTCGCGGTGCCCATTCTCTGAGGTTGTCTCATCATTTCACAAAGCAGCTTCAGTCCTAAGGCGGGGCTACGTCCCGGCTACTCGCTTGGAGACACCGAAGTGTTCAGGTGGTTGTTCAGTCCCTGCTCATCAGGGACGATGGGGAAACCTAACCCCCACGGCTGGACTCAGTCTCCTCCTTCCGGGGTGGGCCCCCATCCCTCGCACTGACTGTCTCCCTTTCATGCAGGAGTGCCCCAGTGGTGTGGTCAATGAAGAAACATTCAAACAGATCTATGCTCAGTTTTTCCCTCATGGAGGTGAGTCTGATCTTGAAAAGATCTTTCCCAGCTCCCTCTCTGTTGAGCAGCCTTTCGTCCTCCAAGTTCATGCCGCTTGTCATCTGTCTCCTCCTCAAGGTCAGGGACAACTCAGGATAAGATTTCCCTCCCTCATTACAAGATATGGAATTAGCTAAAGCTTTAACAGAAAAGAGCTCTGAGGAGAGAAGAGAAGAGGAGAGATTAATGAAGTAATTAATTCCCAACAGCTCTAGACAGCAGGTACTGTACCATATGCCCAATGGGGCAACTACGGCTCAGAGAGGTTAAGCAGTTCACTCAAGGTCACACAGCTAGTAAGCGGCAGAGCAGGATTCCATCCCACAAGTGTCTGATGAAAAGCTTTGCCCTGTTGGTCCCACCATTGTGCCCCACGCTCTCTATTCTTTCTCTCACAACAGCTGAGGCAAGGTGGTATTTTGAAAGAGAACTTAAGTAAATACCAGAGACTGCAGAAATTAATGAATCCAAGAAGATGTAGGGACACAAAGTGGTGCGTCTGAGTCAGGTTAGTGAGCGTGCCAGGCCCATGGCCACTGTGTTGCCACGCCTGACTCCTGAATGAAACTGCTCTGGCTGCAGGGGCCCAGGACATCCGTGGCTCTTCCCATGGCTTCCACGTGTCACGTGTCACATGTCCCTTCCTGCCCCCAGGAGCGCTCTCCTGCACGACCCCTTCCTGATCCTGGGTCTTGATGAAATGGAGATCCAAGTGTCCCGAACATTTCTTAGGCTCTGCTTCTCCTGGACATCTTTAGCAGGAGAGGGGGCCCTCCTAGGTGTGGGGACCTGGTACAGGGTCCCTACCCAAGTTTCAGGGGAGTGCGGCTTCATGCCACGCAGGCCCCAGAGTCACTGCTGTCGAGTCCTAGTGAGCCACAGTTTCTTGAGTTTGGATCATGTGGCAGGCGTGGTGATAGTTTGATGATGTGACTATGTGCAAGTTTAACGTACTTTTTCAAAACTTCTGAGATACAGGTCTTGCTACATCTCTTTGTAAGAGACAGGAGAAAGGAGCTCAGAGATGTTCTGCGAGATGCCTGTAGTCACACAGCAACACAGGGACAGAGCTGCTAGCCAGGCCCAGCTCTGCCTGCCCCCTAGTGGGCGCTCACCCCATGGCACTGTGCTGCCACTCGGGAGGGCGTCTTCTGCGCAAAGTCCTTATGTCACCCACCCACCCAGGATTACCCACGCAGGCAGCCAGGAGGGTCTTTTTCCTGGGAAGCCTAGATGGAGGGGCAGGGGCTTGTCTTTGCTCTAAGAACTTCCCACCTAAACCCCAGGACAGCCAGCTTTGCCCCAGTTTCCACGGTGGCTTTGCCCACACCCCCTCCTCCTTTTCCATCACCCAGCAGCACCCTCTTCTCTTTGTTATTGTTTCCAAGCATTCTCGCTCCCCTCTGTGAAGCCCCGGCTCCCGTCACCTGCCTTTCCTTCTGTGCCTTGCAGATGCCAGCATGTACGCCCACTACCTCTTCCACGCCTTCGACATCACCCAGACAGGCTCCGTGAAGTTCGAGGTACGCTTGTCTCTGAGTCCCGGCCCCCCGCCATCTGTTGACGGGACAGTCGGGTCATAAGATGCTCAGTCTTTTGTCCACTTAACAAGCATTTCCTGAAGCTAGGGGTAGAAGCAGCAGCTTCCCCTCCCCTCCAGGAGCTCAGGGCCCCGAGGGACCGTGGATTCGAGCGAACTAGCTCATGTGCACACCGAGCTAACCATGTGACTAAATTAAGTCATTTAGTCCCCACAGCAACCTTACAAGGTAGGGTTCTACGATTTATTATCAGTTTGCAGAAGAGGACAGTCAGGCCGAGAGAGACGGGAGTGGTTTTCCCAAGGTCAGAGAGCTAGAAGTGGTAACGGAGGGATGTGGACTCGGGTAGTAGACTGTAGCCACTCCTCAGGTAATCAGACCTGGGGGATAAGTACCAGAGGAGGCTGCGTGGGCCTGAGTCTGGAGGTGTCAGCACGCGCATTCTCCCCCAGGGAGACTCTGTCCCCTGGAATGGGGCAGGGAAGGGAATGGAAGGGGGGCTGCTCTCGCGGAGGTGGGCCATGTCCTTCAGGGGAGAGCGGACGTGGGACGTACCATTCTGTAAAAGTAGTTATGGAGTCTTACTGGAAGACAGAGCTGCGGCCCACTCCATGGCTTGGTGGTTAATGTCATTTGTGCCTCTCCCACTTGTCAGGACTTCGTAACCGCTCTGTCGATTTTGCTGAGAGGAACCGTCCATGAGAAGCTAAGGTGGACATTTAATTTGTATGACATCAATAAAGATGGATACATCAACAAAGAGGTAAGCGAGCGGAGGCTAGGGGCATGAAGGGGCTACAGCGAAGGCATCTAATTATAAACAGAAGGCTGCCCCAGCCCCAGCACGGAATTGTCCGAATGAGGAGAGATCTGCTCTGGGGCTAACAGAGCTGATTCCTGGCCAAAGGAAGGTCACCTTTGACCTCCCCCATTGCTCCACCCTGCCCTGTTCCTGAGCACTCAAGAAAGGAGTAAGCAGATCCATTCATTGTCACTGGGTCCCTTGTACTCAACGCACATTCCAAAGGGGTGTCAATGCTTTCAGCGTAGACTTCCTCTTCCCAGGGCACTCACACTGAGCATGCTGACAGCCACAAGTTCAAGCTAAAAGTTGAAACTGTAGAATTGAAAACACCATCTAGAAGGGAGAAGGGAGATTTCTGAGGAAGAGGAGACTATAATAGGATCGTATGGGCCGCAATCCATTTTGCCTACTAATAAAACCACAGAAGGGGATGATGGCAGTGCCGCTGTCTCTAAGCACAACACAATTTCTGAATCTTCACTGCTTGACACTTAGATCCTCGGAGTTACACGTGCTGTGTAGACAATGAAACACCCACAGGTCTATCTCAGAACTCACTTGGTCTCTCGGCTGCAGCTTGGACATAGCCCCAAGTAACATCCCACTCCCCGAGCGTCCACGTGCCGGGCACAGTGCCATCTCCAATTCCCACCTCAACCCTGTGAGCTTCTCTCTAACGTTCCTTCCTCATTCATTCAGACAAGTATTTGCTCAACTTATACTTGAGGGCTTATGAGGTATTCTAGGTGCTGAAAATAAAGGGGTGGACGATCCCCTGAGGGTAGAAACCCTAATATCCGCTAGTAACATTTTGTCCAATGAATTCCAGTAAATTCATGTAATGGAATAACGGGTGGCTATTTAAAGTCACACAAAAGTAAAAAGATGTAAAAATTCATCTGACACAGTACATTTAAAAAAAATCACCTTATAGGGGCACCTGGGTGGCTCAGTTGGTTAAGAATCTGCCTTTGGCTCAGGTCATGATCCGGGGGCCCTGGAATGGAGTCCGTATTTGGCTCCCTGCTCAGTGGGGAGTCTGCTTCTCTCTCTCCCTCTGCTCCTCCCCTCCACTCATGCTTGCTCGCGCGCGCTCTCTCTCTCTCTCTCAAATAAATAAATAAAATCTTTTAAAAAATAAGAGTCACCTTATAAATATGTATATTATCTCAGTTTTGCAAATAACTTAATGCTTCTATACCTACTCAAATATAAGATACTCCAAAATATTCAAATACTACTTCGTAAAATATATAAAGAAAGGACCCTAAAATGGGACTTATAACACAGCCTTCAACCATGGTGCAGTCATAATTCCATCAATGAATGACCTCACTAACTCCTGCTCCCTCTTTCTTATTTGCAGACTAGACAAAATTGTCGCCATTAATACCTAATTAATTAGGTATTTAATTAATTAGATATTTAATTAATCAGGTAGGTAATTAATACCATTAATGCCATCTCTAGATGGCAGAATTAATAAAGTATCCACTAAAAGAAAAAGAAAGTGTAGATAAGCAGCTTCCTAGAAAAGACAGCTGGAACTTCCGGCAATCATTTGGAGATAATCTCATCCAAATTATAGGCAATGAAAATCCTGAGAAAGCAATCAAAATTGGTCTTTAAGTCCTTTCTCTTAATAAAGGTACTCTGCAAAGAACCCATGATAATGTGGATGTGAAGGATTTATGAAGCCCATATTTTAAACACATGGATAGAGACATGTATCTCCTAGTTCTATTTGTTGGGAGGGCCTAAGACAATGACACCCTCTAGCAATGAAGATACCTTGCACCCAGACCTTGATTTCTGAACACCATCCTTCAATTAAAGGAACCAGTCTCCTTGGAGAAGTTGGTGATTCCAGGACAGGGAATAAGAAAATCCAAGATCAGCCTGGAGTACCTTGTAGTCCTGGAAAGTATTGGAGTGTTTAAAAAAGAAAGAAAGGAAAGGATGGGATATGTCAAAAAGCTACAGGAATCAGTCTGAAGGAGTTCCCAATCCCCAAAATAGAACAATTTGAGCAAAAAAATTAAAAATGCTAGTATTAGATTATAAGCTATAAAATAAAGAATATATCTATGAGTCCCTACTAAATTTTATATACATAATTACAGTTTATATATATTCAAATAATATGTGTTCAAATAAATAATAAATACATATTCAAATAAATAATTGAATTCATAGATAAATGGGAGATAAGGGACAACTCTTCCTTAAAGAAGAATTCTAATTAGTAAATAAAGAAAGAATAAAGGAAATACAAAGTCAGCATTAGGCAAACATCACAGTAATCATTTTTGCAGGCAAGGTCCACTAAAAGATACTAAAATCAGTGGACGAACTTGATACTAAAATCAGTGGACAGGCACCGCCTTGACCAAGTCATCAAGGTTCACATCGCCATTAATAAGAAATACTAACTCCATGTACCTCTGCGACATGATGCACCAAGAAAGATATAATATCACTTCTAGGGTATTCTCATCAAAAATGCATAACTTTAATCTTATAATAAGAAAACCAGGGACTAACCCAGAGACATTCTACAAAATAACTGACCAGTACCCATGTCAGTAATGTCTTGGTCTTGAAAGACAAAGAGTGAGAAACTGTCACAGGTTAGAGGAGATGAAGGAGACCCAAAGAGTAGATGGATGAGGGATCCTTAACCATAAAAATCATGGTTTGATCATTGTGCTGTGCTCTGGCAAGTTAGGAGAAGCTGGGTCAAAGGTATACATGAATGTTCTGATTCTATCCTTGCAACTTTTGTATAAGTCTAATATTATTAAAAATCAGGTAAAAACAAATAAAAACAATAAAATAAGCACATGGACTAAGGAGCAGCCGACAAGGAATCCAGGAGAGAGGCTGTCCCCTGGGTCTCCACAGAGACTATTTCAAAGATCTCAAAGACAAAGCTGTCCTCCTACAACCCCTTTCCTGCATTCCAAGGAAGGGCCATGGAATACTGCATCTGGCCAGTGTGATCCGAACATCACAGAGTCACTCGACAGTTACTGGGTTCCTAGACCATGCAGAGACCTCAGCAATGAAGGATTGACCGTATGTCCTCATGAGCTCACAGTCTTGAGGAAACAGAGCTACACTAATAATAAGAACAACTTTACTCTTTGAACAAGTACATTATGATCACTTATTCTGTATTGGGAAGCATTGAGAGATTAGAAAGGAAATATGACAGGATTTGTACCATTCATTAGGCCCCATAAAACAAGAATGACTCTGTAGAAAGTGGTCTCTTGGTTACAAAGGTAAAAGATCAACATAAACTATCTTAAATTGAGAGGTTTCCTGTAAAGATACAGCCAGTCTGATGGAACGTGTGCTATCCCCACTGAAGCTAGAAGGTTGTTAGTCTCTAATCTCACTCTCTCTTTCCCCTCACCTCTTCTTTCCTCTCTCTTCCTTCCCCCACCTCCTCCAGCATTGCTGAGATCAAGATGACCACACTCTCCTCGGCAGGAATGACACATTCATGTTGCATTCGTGTGGGGAAGCACAAGACGAGGTTTTACTTTATAGGGTGACCATTCTGAGACACTGCCCTCTGCGGCTTTTCCCAGTCTTTGTAACCATCTGTCTTCTTCACGTATTCTTCTCAGAGAGCCTCTGGGTGTGTGTGGGTATGTATGTGGGTGTGTGAGAGAAAGAGTGTATGTATGTGAGAGAGAGTGTGTATGTGTGTGAGAAAGAGTGTGTGGATATGGGTGTGTGAGAGAAAGAGCGTGTGTATATGAGAGTGTGTGTGTGAGTGTGTGAGAGGGAAAGAGTGTGTGTATGTGAGAATGTATATGTGTGTGAGGGTGTGTGTATGTGAGTGTGTGAGAAAGAAAAAGTATATGTGTGAGTGTGTGTGTGAGACAGTGTGTATGTATGTGAGAGTGTGTGTATAGGGGTGTGAGGGAGATGGTGAGTGTGTGTGTGTTTGAGAGAGAGAAGAGTATATGTGTATGTGTGAGAGAGATTGTGTGTGAGTGTACGTGTGTGTGTGCAGGTGCCCATGCGTGTGCTCATGGGAACATTTCTTGCCCCCCCCCGCCCCACCTCCCTTCTCCTCCCTCTACTCCTCTTCTCTCCTCTCTTTCTCCCTACATTTTTCTCATCTCTTCTACCTTCTATTTGCTCCATTCCACTCGTCACAGAAGTTCTACTCTTCTGCAGAAGCACTCAACCTCAGCTAAGTCCTGGAGAGTGCTTACCTGTGTCCCCGACTCTGGCCCTAACTCCACTTGACCTTCAAGCTCCAGGTTCTATCACTCCGGATCACATTTCTGTGCCTCATCACTTAAACTTCTCAAGAGAGAAAAACAGAGTAGCTCAGCTTTAGTCAGATGTCCACCTTTGTCCCAGTGAGCTGTGGTCACAGGGACAGGCCACCCAGTACAAACACAGCCACTTGGGCCCAACCATTCAAAGGAACTGTGGAGCAGGGAGAGGGTCTTCCAAAAATGGGGTGTGGGTTCATCAGTACACAAGAATGTTCACCCCAGTCCCACATATAACCCCTCACTGAGGATAATGCTCAAGAGAACATAACCTAACCAAGAACTTCTGAAGGCAAAGAGAATTTTCTGCTGGCTTGCGCTAGGAGGAGGCTCCTAGAATACAGCCCCTTCAGCTTGCTTTCTAACTCCCTCTCATCAGCTGGAGAGAGTCCTTTTAATCACCTTCATTCACAAAGGTGACAAGGAACCCCAAACTCTCACCTAAAAAGAGCTTGAACTCATGGTTCCCACACTGTGCTTCCCTATCATCTCTCCAGGAGATGATGGACATCGTCAAAGCCATCTATGACATGATGGGGAAATACACATATCCCGTGCTCAAAGAAGACACTCCAAGGCAGCATGTGGACGTCTTCTTCCAGGTAGGTGCACACACACTGTGTGTGATCTTTAAGCCCAATGGAGACCAGCCAACCCACAAGCATCTAGGCAAGTGCTGTGTGTCCAACTCTGTTCTAAGCACTGTAGAAATCAGAAAAGAATTACAAGATGTGTTGACCTCTGAGTAATAGATGATCTCATTATGCAGGCAAGTGTATAGTATAGAGTAGAATATTAAGAAGTATAAATTCTACAGTATAGCTTCTAAGTTCCATAAAAATTCTTGGTGGAGCAGAATAGCCAGAGAAGATATCATTAAACACGTGTGTGTAGGTGTTAGGGCTTTATGTCTGGGGAGTAATGGGAAATAAAGTTGGAAACAACAGGGGGGTTGCTGGATTGAGATCTTTAATTGAAGAGGTTGAGCCTTGCTTGGGTGACTACAGTTACTCCCCGAGTAGAAGAGTGGCATGACAATAGTAGTGTTTCAGTAAAAGACTAAGCCAGTGGTAGAGTTCTGAGGAATGTCTGAGCTCATTCTAGTCCAATCCTCTCACTTTGCAGATGGGAAAAGCAGAGGCTCAGAGAGACTTAAAGACTGACTCAAGGTCACACAGTAAGTGACAGAGACAGAAGTCGAACCTCTCATGTGCAGCGTCCTCTCTGCCAAGTGGACAGGCTGGGAGAGAGCCTGGGAAACGCATGTTAGGATGTCAGCAGAATTATCTGCTAATGAGGTCATGAGAGCCTAGAGCAAGTCTTTTCATTTTAAGGAAGGTCATGGGGGTCAAAGTGCTGTAAGTAGGGCCTGTGTCTGGCCAGTGAAAGACCACTTGATTCTCGGGGCAAAGGCGGTTAAGAGAGAGCAAGTTTTGGAATGCACATTACCAACTTTGTTAAAGTGCTTCCTGTTGTGTTTTCCAGAAAATGGACAAAAATAAAGATGGTATCGTGACTTTAGACGAATTTCTTGAATCCTGTCAGGAGGTAAGGAGAGACATCAGAGCATAAAACCTCTAGACTGGGAAAGGAAATCTGGGGGCCAGGGGCCTACAGGAGGGAGAGAATGAGAACCCTGTGGCCTCAGGTCAGAGCCACTACCGCCAACTCCACCAACAGGAACTCAGAATTCCAGCACTCTCCACTCCTCCAAATGGCATGTGGTTGGTCCTGGCTAAACACAGCCTGAGCCAGACAGCCTCAGAAGGATTGGAGTGGGGGGATGTGAAAGCCCAGAGGGGGTCTCTGTGAAACTAAAGACTTCCCAAGTGGGCAACACTCATTTTTTAACCTGCTTCTGGCTCAATGACCCACTACTCAGACTACAAGGGAGTAGCTGGGGGAAAAACCTAAATCTGTAATTCTCAAGCCGCAATATGCCCAAAGTTGCTCAGATGATTCTGAAAATGAACACTAGATGGGGTGGGGGGGACCGTAGAGATCTTTGTTTTAACACAAATGTCCTGGGGATCAAGGCTTCGAAAACTTTAATGGGCAAACCAACCTCCTTGAAGATCTGGTTAAAATGCAGTTTCTAATTCAATAGGTCTGGAGGGGAGTTTGAGACATTCCGTTTCTAAAGGTCTCCTAGGTCGGGCTGGTGCTGCAGGTCCTTGGACTACATTTTCACTCCTTGAAAGGATAGGCAAGCCCAGAGTCTCTGCCAGAAACTGAACTGGAAACAGTTGCTTTTATCTACTTTAGAAAAATGCATTTTCATCCCCCTCCCTATTTCAGAAAAGTACACAGTCACTCTGAGCTCACCCAGTAAGAACTGCAGATGCACAAAAGCAGGAGAGAAGTTATCAACAGATACTGAGGACTTACCAAGTTTCAGGTGTATGCATAACTTTCACAACAGCCCTGAGAGGCGGCGGCGCTGCATCCAGGGTGATATTCAAAATATGGAATAATGAGGGTGGACTGAGAATTGGCCACTTTTTAACCGACCTTGACCAATGCCATGGAGCAGTGCCCTAGAGGGACCCTTCAAACTTGCCAACCTGTTAGCTGATGGATCTCTGGGTGCTCCAGGGATCCTGGGCGAGTTCCCAGATAGACAGAGGGAAAGATGCTCAGTGGAAGGCTCAGGTCAGCAGCTATTTACCAATAAGGCTAGAAATCTTTCAACATGATAATCATCATGAACTGGGTGACTGGCAGTATTGATCACGCCCATTTTGAAGAAGAGAAAACTGAGACTTTGCAAAGTGAAGAGATACGGCTAAGACACAGTAGCTGACAGAGATCAGAGATGGAACGAGAACTCCATCGTTGTAATTTTAAATTCTATGCCCTACTTAGCTGTGCTTTTTGACTTTGCTTCACAGGTGAGTGAAGTTTTTAAATTCATTTAGTTTCTCACATTAGCAACCCCTATAGCTATTCATTAATTCACTTATTTTTTGCTCACAACCCATGCATAGGTAGATACTGTGATCGATGCTATTTTACATATAAAGAAACTGAGGCACAGAGGGATTAAATAACTGGCCTCAGGACACCCAGCTAGTAAAGGACAGCTCCAGATTTGAATCTAGGCAGCCTAACACCAGAACCCATACACTTACTTTAAAAGTTCTAGCAACTTCTAAAAACATTTCAAACACACAGAATCAACTTTTGTCTTTGTTGATTTTTTTTCTATTATAGGTCTGCTTTCTGTTTCATTATTTGTTCTCTAAATTATTTTCTGTCCTCTGCTTTATTTTAATTTTGGGGGTTTTTTTTCCCTAGCTTTTTGAGATGAAGATTTAGATCATTATTTTCAACCATTCTTTTCCAATATGTTCATATAAAGGGATAAAATTTCCTTCAAGTACTGTTTTAGATTCCACAGATTTTAATATGTTTTAAAATATATTTAAAATATATTTTATTATACTTTAATTCAAAATATTTTCATCTCTGACCCATGGACTTAAAAGTATGTTGCTTAGTAGCTAAACACTTGAGGATTTTCTACATTCAATACTTATTTCTTAGAGAATATACAATAGAAGAAAGTAAAATAGAGGACATATAATGGAGTCATCCAATAAGAAAAGCAATAAAACTGAAATTTGTCTTTTTGCAAAAATTAATAAAATTATAAATGCTTAGCAAGACTGCTTTAAACAAAAGAGAAGGAGAAAACTCAAACTATCAGTATCAGGAATGGAAAAGGTAACAATATTACAGGATTTATAGACATTATAAAGATGATAGTTTGTTATCCAACAAATTTGACAACATGCAAAATCCACAAATTCCTTGCCACTAATAATTTACCAAAACTAACACAAAAAGAAATAGAAAATCTGAATAGTCCTATGTATGTTAAAGAAGTTGAATCTGTAATTTAAAATTTTCCCATAAAGAAAATGGCAGACACAGATGACTTACTCCATAAATTATTTCAAACTCTTTCCAAGGAAGCAATGATATTAATCTCATACAAACTCAGAGAATAGAGAAAGAGGAAAAACTTCTCAACTTGATTTATGAGGCTATCATAACCCTAAAATGAAAATATGACAAGCCTATTACAAAATAAAATATTCAAGCTAATATATTCCCTCTGGACATAGGTATAAAAAAAATCAAACCAATAATCTGTTAAAAAAAAAGAACAAAAAAGGTTTATTATAGAAATGCCAGTTTGGTTTAACATTCAAGAATCAGTCAATATAATTAATAACATAATAGAATTTTAAAAACATGCAGTCATCTCAGTAGATGTTGAAAAATCATTTGATGAAATGCAGTTGAGCAGGGCTTCTTAAAAGAAGTAATACTCACTGTTTCACTGGATAATTTATCTCTTATAAATTTCTTAAGGCCAGGGGCACCTGGGTGGCTCCGTCAGTCAAGCTTCTGCCTTTGGCTCAGGTCATGAACCCAGGGTCCTTGGATTGAGTCCTGCATCGGGCTCCTTGCTCCGTGGGGAGCCTGCTTCTCCCGCTGCCTCTGACTCTCTCCCTCTCTTTGTCTCTCATAAATAAATAAATAAAATCTTTAAAAAAAATTTCCCAGGGCCAGAGAAGGTGCTTCTTGCCTTCACTTGCTCCCTCTCTGGGCCCCCACCGCTTACTCCTATTTCTCGTGCCCTTGCAGCGTGGTCTCTGCATGGGAAACCCACACTGGAGACGTGCTCACCATCACAGAGCTTCTCAGGGAGGAGCCTCAGAGAGTTCTAACCATCCTCTCTTTCCCGCCTCCTCCCCTCCCAGGATGACAACATCATGAGGTCCCTCCAGCTGTTCCAAAATGTCATGTGACTGTGGACATAGCCATCTGGCTCTCAGAGATGTTGTACTGAACAACCACCTCTTAACACCTCGATCTGCCCTAGTTCCGATTTTGCACACTGACTCTTGGGACAGAAACACCTTTTACACTTTGGAAGAATTCTCCGCTGGAGACTTTCTGTGGAACCCAGCATCACGTGGCTCAGTCTCTGATTGCCAGCCCTTCTTCTCCATCTTCTTGAGAGAGAGAAGATGAAATGGGTTTGTTTTGAAAGCATGCTCATCTCTTCACGCTGCTGCCCTGTGGAAGGTCCCTCTGCCTGAGCTTAAATAGTAGTGCACGCTTTTCTGCTTGCGTGTCCCAGCCCACTGCCTCCAAGTCCAGCAGAACCTTGCTGTATCCGGACGCAAGATGACCTGAGCCAAGTGCACACCATCCTCCGATGGCCTCCCAAACCGATGTGCCTGTTTCCCTTCTTTTGGCGGGAAAAATGAGCATTCTACAGAACAATATGAATCCGTATATGACCAGATTGGGAGAGCCAGCATCTCACACATGTAGGATAGAACTGAATTCTTAAGCATGGCATTGTCTGGTGACCCAAACTGCCCACATCCTTTGTTTCCAGAGACAAGAACCAATAATTCTTTCTCACACTGGCATCTGTGCTGGTAGTGCAAGTCCCTTGATGTGTCCAGGAAAAGAACCAATGTCCAGTTGTCCATGCCCTCACTCCATCTCCTGCTAGAGCCCAGCACTGCATGCCCCTCCCAGAAAGCCCAGAATGCCTGCAAATTGTAATTTTATACCATGTTCTAATCAATAAACAGAACTATTTCTTACACTCTTAATCTTCATTTTCTTCCGTGACTCAGTTGGGCAGGAGAGGTAAGCTGTGAAAAGGGAAGGCTCTTCCGCTCAGCTGGCATCCAGCTATTAGTACTTTGTCTGTGCTGGACCCAGTGTCAGTCTACATCCCCTGCCGCCCCCCAGCAAGCATCCCATTTAAATGCAAATACTGTGACTATAAGCAAATATGGCTTTGAGATGAGACCTCTCACAACACCTTCCTTCCAACAAGATTACCAGCCTCCAAGACCCGCTGCTGTAGAAAGTCCGGAGCCACATGTGATATGGTTGGGGATACAGAGTTGAAGAGGTGGCCAGAACTTCCTGCTGAGGTTGCTTGGAGTCCAAGGCTGAGTGGCTTCAGCCAAAAGCAACACATTATTACTTATGTTGGACACCATGTCTTAGAGTCCCCACTTAACACCACATTAAAGAAGATGAGGAGCTAACCATGGCATTCTTGGAAGGAAAGCGATTTACTGAACACCTATTATATGCCAGGTGTTGCACTAGGGGCTTATATACATTCACTCATTTCATGCTGATGTAGGGCACTCTGGGAGATAGAGTCCTCATTTTCCTGGTTTGGACCCTGAAGCTCAGAGGTAAGGCCACCTGCCTAGGGTAGCACAGCTCCATAGAGATTAAACTCTTCCCACTCTATCACAGAGCCTTCCTGCCAAGGGATTCTGTCTCTCCCCAAGGAACTGAAGGGACCACATACAAATCTCATTCATCTGTAGTCAGTTCAAAGAGGCATGGGTATTCTTTGGATCCAAATAGCAGATGAAGAAACAGATGCAGTGAAGGGGAAAGCCGTAAGTGCCCATGGACCACTAGCAAGAGCAGTCCCCCACATGTCACACGTGCACGGAATACTCCCAGTCTGATTGCCATGGGCTGCAATTTCTCATGGTTGGAAATTGTAGAGGATGCCGCTCTGTTTCTCTGGGCTTCCTGAGTGCTGCCATGTGGTCACCTTGGGCTGCTAGACATGTGGCCAGCCCCTAGTAAGTCATATATATACTTAGGTCCAAGCAGAGGATCTGTACTTGTGAACCTTCCCATGTGGGAGGTCTGAACCTGCACTGGGAGGCTATACAATGTCTAGACTATGGTTCCCACCTTGGCTGAATATCATGATCACCAGGGGAACTTTGAAAAATGCCAATGCCCAGGTCCCACCCCAGACCAATTAAAGTAGAATCTCTACCAGTGAGGCCCAGGCATCAGGATTCTGTAGTATCTGCTCAGGTGATTGTAAGGTGCATCCAGAGCTAAGGTGGGGAACTGACCACACCCAGTGGTAAGACTAGAGCACATGCTCTGAGCCATCCCCCTAACCATAATGATAGGTTTAGGGATTGGCTTGTTACCTGAGCCAGTCCAAACAGGATGAATCACAATATTCATGCTGGGAACAAGAGGAAAAAGATGGTCTTTCTCTTACTGGACATGAATGGGATCATATGCAGTCCTAGGACATGTTGGTAGTGATTTATGAATTCTGAGGAATTATCTGATAACAAAGGAGCAGATAAGCCAGAATCACAGAAGGCAAGGCAGAGATGTTTCAACAAAGCAAAACACACCAGAAATTGAAACCTTGATTAGATCACTGAGCTGCTGGATCAAGCTGGATCTGAAGCTAGGAATACCTCTGACCTTTTCAGATGCTTGTGTTAGATACCATATAAGGTATAGACCAGTGTATCTCTACTCTCACTGTATATCATAATCACTGGGAGAGCAGAGAAGGGGAAACTAAGAACCTCTACAGATGGGGCCCCCTATGCTTTAAAAGTTCTACAGGTGATTCCAGTGTATACCCAGAGCTAAAAGTCCCTGCCATAAAAAAGTGGAAGGGCTGGTACCCTTCTTCCTATGCTGTCCAGACCACAAGAAACCCAATTCAGTCCTGAACACCCAATACCAAGAGGAAAATCAGCATCTGGAGATATCTGGAGAGAAATCAGGATGAAAGAAAGATTCAAAATTGGTCCCTAGATGAATAATCAACAGAAAGAAAGTTGGCTGCCCTTGGGACGGGGAGGGGGAAGCAATCTGTTGCAGCAATCACAAGGGTGTGGGTCACCATTCATCGAAGCTTTTAATAAAGTAACAATTCGACACCCAAAAACTAAATAATCCAATCCAAAAGACATGAATAGACATTTCTCCAAAGAAGACATGCAGATGGCCTACAGACACATGAAAAGATGCTGAACATCACCATCACCAGGGAAATGCAAATCAAAACTACAAGGCAATACCCCCTCTCACCTGTCAGAATGGCTAACATTAAAAACACAAGAAACAATGTGTCAGCAAGAATGTGAAGAAAAAGGAACCCTTGTGCACTGTTGGTGGGAATGCAAACTAGCGTAGCCGCTGTGGAAAACAGCATGGAGGTTCCTCAAAAAGTTAAAAACAGAACTACCTTATAATCCAGTAATCACATGACTGGGTATTTAACCAAAGAATATGAAAATACTAATTCAAAAGAACACATGCTCCCCTATTATTTATAGCAGCATTATTTTCAACAGCCAAATTATGGAAGCAGCCCAAGTGACCATCGGTTGATGAATGAATAAAGATGTGGTGTATCGATACAATGGAATATTACACAGTGATCAAAAAGAGTGAAATCTTGCCCTTTGCAACAAAATGGATGGAGCCAGAGGGTATCAAGCTAAGTGAAAGAAGTCAGTGGGGAAAGACATACCATGTGATTTCCCTCACATGTGGGATTTAAGAAACAAAACAAGTGAACAAAGAGAAAAAAGAGACAAACCGAAAAACAGACTCTTAGCTCGAGAGAACAAAGTGATGGTCACCAGAGAGGAGGGTGCTGGGGGGCTGGGCAAATCAGGCGATGGGGATTAAAAAGTGCCCTGGCTATGAGCACCGGGTGATGTACGGAACCGCCCAATCACTTTATTGTACACCTGAAACTAAAATCACGCTATATGTTAACCATATTGGAATTAAAATTTAAAACTTAATTAAAAGAGTGATATTAAAACAAACAAACAAAAAAGCATTTTAATAAAGGAACAAGGGAAAAATAAACACTGCGGTTTCCAATGGATCACAGAAACAGAGAGGCCTGTGCTTTGTGAATCTGTGCATCTCTCAGCGCTCGGGTTACTGGAGAAACAAGGCTTTCCGCTGAGAACACCCGCCTCCAACCTGTCCTCCTGGAGGGATCCTGCTCCTCCTGAATCATCCAACACATTGTCACCATGTGCCAGTAACCGTGCCGACCGATGGGGATTCATCCAGGTAGCAGATAGCGCATCTCCACCCAGCTGGACTCAGTTGTGCCCCCTGGAAATGCCTGGGACTTTTGTCTGTAACTCTGACTGTCACAGAGAGTTGCTGGCCAGGACCGCCACACTCTGCCTGTGAGCAGGGGAGGCCAGAAGAAGAATCGAGTAGTTAACCCCTCCCTGGAGCAGCCCTTAACCAATGGCTGATGAGAGTTGGTGTATAAATACCCCAGACCCATCTCCTTTCCATAGGAAGAACTCTGCAGCACCTTCTATGCCGTCTCCCAGACTTCTCCAGTAGAATTGAGCCCTAATAGCCACAGCGTAATACGCTCAACAGTGTACCCCTTATTGACCTCCTTCCCTTCCCTCTCTCATTTCCTGTACTCCGCTACCATTGTTTCTGGGATCCCCCTCCAGATCAGCTCCTGGATCCCACAGCCTTGTCTTCCATGCTGCCTTCTGGAGGAACCTAACCTAAAATGTTGAATAGGACAGATACATGCCCTGCTCTTACAAACCTTGTATCTAGTGGGAGTAAATAGACAATAGATAGCTAGTAGATAGATAAAATGTTTTCAGTAAAGTGCCATGAAGAGAACACAATTTGACATGGTAGAGAGTGACTGGGGTGGACGGGGAGGCTACTCTAGACAGGGTGGAGAGGGATGGCTCCTCTGAGCTGATCTCGATACAATCTCAGGTGGGCCAGGGATGAGAAGGATCATCAGGCATTTGCAGAAAATCTGGGCCTAAGCTTGCTATCATTTCTTGCTCAGGCATTCAAGAGTCTATCCCCTGTTCCAATATGGAAATAATGTCTAGAAATACAGAATCCCACTACGAGCCATCCTGTGGGTCTGTAACTTCACATCTCTAAGTAAGTCCTCTGAGCAGAGGCCGGCAAGGCCCCTGGGAGAGGTTCCCAGGAGGAAGGGTAGATGGGACTGGGGACCACCATTCAGTGCCAGGTTGTCTGTGGATGATATCCTGCTGGAATCTCACGACAACTCTGTGAAGTAGGAATTCTAGGCACCTGTTTTTCAGACAAAGAAATGATGCCCCAAGACATGGAGGGACCTGCCACACAGCTGGAAATGGGCTTAAAAGCATGCCAAGCTCCAAAATCTCTGCCCAGCTCCATTTCTTAGAAAGCATGAAGACCATTCTCCACCTCTTCCTAAAACGAGCTCTAATGATATACAAACACCAGAAGGTGTTGGAAAGCAGCTGCCATGAAATCTATTAGTAGAAAGCAATGAAAACAAGTCCATGAATTCAAGCCAAATTACTCTTCCTCTATAGGGAATAATGCCAAGGACATGTGCAAAGATGCCCATATGGGTTTCTTAGAGGAGCTAAAATCAGCACGTCCCACCACATCAAAATAGTGACTGCCTGGAGACCAAAAAATCCAGATCTTGAATATCGGGGGAAAACTCTAGGGGAAGCCAGCCCCACTAAGTGGACTTTTGAAGACCCACGAGACTCTAAGGGAACTGGCTGCACTCTCAGTTCTAGAATGGAATACTTGACCTATACTAAGCCAATCATTTCCTCCCATGTTTCTGGCCACAGTGATTGGTTCAAGGATAGCTTAAGACCTAAGCCAATGCAAACAGCATGAATTTTAGAGTCATTACCGAAAGCAATGAAACAAAGTCACTCTTCCCTGCTGGACATGAATGAATAAGCGCATAGCCCTGGGACATACACGCAATCATTTTGTAACCTGCAGGGAAGTCAATCTATAGATTAACATCATACAACAGAAGTCAAGGCAGAGAGCTGAAACAAATGAACTCCATGATTTCATTGAACTTCTGGATCAAACTTCACCTGAAGTGACTTTTACCTCTAGTGGTTTGTGCTGCAGACAGCAATAAATTAATTTTTTATTATTTAAGGTAGTTGGAATTGAACTTTCTGCCACTTGCAACTTGCTCACGGATCCCCCACTATTTCATATAATACATGGGGCAACCAAAGGCCACAGCTACATAGCTGGTTGGTAGCAGAGCTTGGACCCAAAATCTAGTCTAGTGCTATATCCTCTGTACTGTTCTGCCATCTACTCTGCAACCATAATATAACAAGAATATTAAATATCATTTACTGAGCACTTATTGCATGCTAACCAGTTCACATGTATTCAATTCTTACTACCCTGAGGTTGTTTGTGTTATTAATTCCATTTACTAATGAGGAAACAGGAACTCAGAGAGTTTAAGTAACTTGTCCATGATCCAATAACTAGTAAGTGACAGAACAATTTGAACTCAGGACTTCCTGACTGTTGTGCTTAATCGCTAAGCCAGAAACTGCCAAGTTCAGTGAGTACACAGAGCCAGGCGATTAAAGAAATTAGTGGCAACCCAGAGAATACATGCCCAAGATAAAGGAAGCAATTATGTCACAGCTCTAGGGATTGCTGTTGCTAGAATGTGGGCCCAGTTATTAGACCTAACAATTCTTCAAGTTGAAAATCTGGACTTGCATGAGAAATCCCCCAACTTCTGTAGTCTGGCAACTCGTTCAATGACAGCAGCCAGACCCAACCAAACAAGTGTTTGCACTTGGCACAAGGGTGGCACAGAGAATTCCAGAACTTGCAACCTCTGCACTAAATTTGATTACTACATATTCCCCTGGTGATACATCAGGCCAATGCCAACTGTCATTCGACAAATGAAGGACAAGGTATAAACCAACTGTGATATCCCTACAATGGAATACAACTCAGCAGTAAAGAAAAATGAATTCTTGACACGCACAACAACATGAATGAATCCCAAAATAATTATGCTGATGAAAGAAGCTAGACCAAAAAAAAAGGTACATACTGTATGTTTCCATTAATATAAAGTTCAAGGGCGCCTGGGTGGCTCAGTTGGTTGAGCGACTGCCTTCGGCTCAGGTCATGATCCTTGAGTTCCGGAATCGAGTCCCACATCGGGCTCCCAGCTCCACGGGGAGTCTGCTTCTCCCTCTGACCTTCTCTCCTCTCATGCTCTCTCTCACTTTCTCTGTCTCTCAAATAAATAAATTATTTAAAATATATATATAAAGTTCGAGAAAATGCCAACTAATCTATAGTGACAGGAAGGAGATCAGTGGTTGTCTGGGGATGGAGAGGGGTAAGAGAGATTACGGAGGGGCAAGAAGAGACTTTCAGGAGTGATGGTTGTGTTTATTATCTTGATTGTGTGATGGTTTCACGAATGTACACATGTATCAGATATATTATACCTTTTAAATATGTGTAGTTGATTCCATGTCAACTTAAAATCGTTAAAAAATTTTTTTTGATCTGAGATCCCAGAGCACACCGCCGCCCCCTTTCATGGGTTCTCTACCAGTCTGGGACCCCTGACCTCCATAAAAAGTACTTTGCGTTAATTAGCCTCATCATCCTACCTTTCCTAGTATTTCTTCTGGCCAGTTCCTTCCCAACCAAGTTCCTCCAGCTACATCACATCTCTCCCATTCCCACCAGGAAAGCTGCCAAATCCAGTCCCATCTCTCCTGCTCTCCTCCCAAAGCCCAGTCAAGGCCCCTTATCCAACCCGAATGCCTGATGAGGGGCAAGGACTTTGGGGCAGGGTTTTGTGGCAGGGGACTGTAATCCTCCTATCTCCTAACCCCCCACTCGCTGTGCAGTCTAAGGCACCAAAGCCCCTCGCGGTTAATGCCAACACAGAATAGGTATATGCTTGGGGAGAGAGGGAGAAAGACAGACTATCCTGGATTCTATCAAGGAGATAAGTCCTTGTGTGGTGAATATTAGCCCACTGTGAGGACTAATGTTATGTGTTAACTTGGCTAGGCCATGGTACTACGGTGAAATTCCATTCTAGTTGTTGTTGTAAAGGTACTTACTTGGTAGATGTGATCAACATTTAATTCAGCAGCCTTTGAGTAAAGCAGATAATTTTCCACCATGTGGTGGGCCTCATCCAATCAGTGAAAGACCTTAAGAGAAAAGACTAAAAAGTGCCCTGGGAAGAAAATCAGCCTCCAGAGCTCACCAGAATTAAGTCATTTTGGATCAGGAAGAAGGAACTATGAAAGGGGACTATCTGTTGAGGATCTAGGGCACAGGTTGAAGGGAGAGGCCTCTCTCAACCACCTACTACATGCCTACCTAGCACCTTCGTGCGGCACCTCATTTACTACTGAGACAATCCTCTGGGATAAGAATATAAATAATATCCCATTTTACTGATGGGAAGAGCTCAACCAGGTGAAATCACCTGGTATGACCAAGGTCATACCAGGTCAATATGTGACCTGGTCACAAAATGTGACCAAGCTCAATAATTAATGGATACAGAACTTATAATAATAATGACAGTGACAACATTTACTGTGCTTATGGCACAGGCACCCCTCTGAGCGCCTAATATAAGTCATTTCATTTCATCTTCACAACCCAGAATTACCCCATGCGCACTCCTGACCTGACCTGGCCACTTCTGACTCCGACGACTCCTGGACACTGCTGTGGGCACCCTGAGGATTTATCAGTCCTGGAAGGCTTTCATTCAGAGGTGGGAGCTAGAGAGACCGACAGGCAGGACACCAAGTCTGGAGGGGTGTCAGGAAGCGACGGTGTGTATGCAGGACAACAGCAGGCCTGGGACCCAGGGTGGACGGTCTTGGCCTTGGAGGTCAGACTAAGGAAACGGGCTTTCCCTGGAGGTGGCAGAGAGCCACAGCAGGGCTCCACGCCGCTGCTGAAGGAAGACGGAAGTGCAGGCTGGAATGGACGGAGGGGGGGCGGGTGCCTCCAGAGGCCCAAGGGGGAACAGCTCCGGGAGTGGGGGCGAGGACCTCAAAAGAGTGAGCGGGCTGGAGAGTGGACCCAGGAACTAACGACGGAGTGGGACAAGGTGTGAGATATGGAAGACGATACAGAGGACGTGGTGATGGGTTGGAGCTAAGGGATGGAGACGCAGGCGGCATGTGGGACCGCGAAGCGCCGGCCCACGCAGGGTGACTGAACGTGGGAGGCCCGCGGTCTAGGTGAGCGCGGCGGGTGCTGCGCGGCCTGGCGCCGCTAGATGGCGGAGGCGCCCCGTCGAACGCGCCGTCGGACCCTCCGCTCGAGCCTTGCGTCTGGAACGGCCGCAAGCGTGAGCCGCTGCGGGTAGGAGGACGGGCTCCCCGCTTCTCCTAACTCCCCTCCACGGCCGGCTTCAGGAAGCTCCGCCTGCGCTGGTACAGGACCCGGTTTCCAAGCCCCACCACCCCGGCGCTTGGTGTCACGCTCTGCTACCACTGATAAAGTGTGAGCAGGAACATCTGCATTTTCTTCATTTTTGCAGCAGGCCCTGCAAATTCTGCAGCAGGTCCTACGGGGAACTTTCTGCTTTCAGCACTTTCCCATCCTGACTCATTTATCCGTCCCACGCTGCAGTGAGCTGCGGATCTAGTTCCATTTGATAGACCAAGAAACCGAGGCGCAGAGAGGTGATGAGACCTGTCCAAGATCACATACTGGTGGTTGATGTGGCACCTGGAGGCAGCTTCTGGGACCCCAAGTGCAGTGCCCACACTGGAAGCTGCCCATGGCAGTCACGGCCCTGCATGGGCCCAGACGAAGGCCTCTGCCCACTGCCCGGAGGCAGCTTCTTTCAGGCCCTCCTGGGGCTCAGAGGCTGAGATGAGGCTGGGATGAGGATGGTTAGTGCAGAACTGTCCCAAGAGTTTCCATTTCTTCTGGCGCTGGAGAAATCCTGGGCAGCCTGGAGGAAGAGGCAGCCCTCCCATCCCAAGCTGTTAATCCTGGCTTCTGCCTCCTGCACAGACTGAGGGTCGCACACCAGGCCCTTGGCCATCAGAAGGACCTGCCCATCAGTGGACTGTGCACCATGATAGGAAGGAAAGGGTCTGTCTCCCCAGTGAATGGGACAGCCCAGAGCTGGAATCCTGGCTCACCCTGTCTCCAGCTGCATGCCCCTAAGCATGAGCCTCACTCAGCAAAAGTAAACAGGAAAAACTCCTCAGGCTTGCTGCAGAGGATTAAATACCTGGCAAGTTGCAGGTACTCGGTAAATATTCCTTTATTTGCTGTTGGTTTTTGTCACTAAGGCGGCTGGATTATCTGCTGTGCAATCTCCCCCTCAGGGAAGGAAGTACTCTGCGGGGTAGGAGGCCAAGGGTTGGAGGGCGGGAGGGCAGAGGGCGGGCGAACTGTGAGAAATGTGGTCTGACAGGCCAGGCCAGGCACCCGAGGGGAGCTGACCAATGTGGGTCTAGAAAGAGGCCAGCACAGTGCCTTCCCTGCTTGTCAGGGCTTCAGGGAAGCAGGGAGGCAAGGGGTAGAAAGAGAACCACAAAAAACGATAACAACGCTCCTGCTGCCCAGGTGGTCATACAACCCTAGGCTGGTTTCAGAGTCTTTTCTGGTCCTTCATGCTGCTGGATTCTCCTCCCAATGGGGCACTGATCACCCCACTTTACAATGAGTGACCTGCCTACAGTCAAGCGGATGACCCCAGGCTTGACCCAGTCTTCTGGGCTTTGATTCTGGGTTCACACTGGTACTACACGGTCAGGGCCACCAGGTCGTGAGATGAAGGAACAGAAAAGGCAGAATGAGCCTCCTCTTTTCTCCATCTCCCAGACCCACAAAGCAAAGAGTGGGTGCTGGGATTGCAGATTGGGGGCTGGAGAATGCAAAAGATTCTCCTAAATCTGGGACCTGTGCCCTCCTCAGAGTCCAGGCTGACCCAGAACGAAAGGTTGTCCTGGAGCCTTTGGAGTCACACAGGGTTGGGCTTCAACCCCACTGCAGCCATGTCCTTGCTGTGTGACCTTAAGCGAGTGACTCCACCTCTTTGAACCTCTGTTTTCTCATTTCTAAAGCAAGGGCTTTACCTCACGATATTAGCATGGTGTGGGGGAAAGTGAGTGGGTTTTATAGTCGGTCAGGCTGGGTTCAGATTCCAGCTCTGCGATTTATTAGCTGTGTAATCTTGGGCAAGCATCTTCACCTCCACAAGACAGATTCCTCATCTGAAAAAATGAGGACGTTAAGACCTCCTGCCTAAGGTTGTTTTAGAGATGAGAGATAAAGCCAGAAAGACACTCTGCCTGGCCTCTAGTCAAGTCAATAATGTTAATCTCCCCAGGACAGAAGGAGGCCCCCGGGTGGCTGCTGCTGCATTTCAGTGGGGAGGACACCCCAAGACCAGGCCTGGCTCCTGCCCCACTGTCCATCCTGTCCAAGGCCCCAGGCCAATCTGGTGCCTGCATCGTTTCTGGAATCAGCTCAGTCAGCTGATTGCCTCCTTTCGGGAATCAGAGTTGACATTCAGAGAGAGCAGGACATTAAGCAGGCAACATCGACAATGGGAGCACTGTGAGTCTCTCAACCCGTAGGAGATAGAATGAGAGCGGGAACACCTACTGTGTGTTAGCCGCTGTACCAGGCACTTTACACACGCCAATCTCAGTTTTCCCACAGCCAGCGCTTGCCCGAGGGAGAAGTTCCTCGCAGGTCTGCTGGATTCTAAAGTTGACACGACAGTACTTTCCCCTACACACCAACAAATAATCTAATAGCCCACAGTGTGGCCTGGTGGTTAAGAGGGTGGATTTAGCCCCAAGCCTGCTTTGGTACCAGCTCTGCCACTTATTAACCGTGGGACCATGGACCAGAAACTTAACCTCTTTGTGCCTCAGTTTCCTTATCTATAAAATGGAGGTGTGGCAGCCGTGGAGATGTGCTTCTCAGACCTCCTTCCAGAGAACTCGCCTGATCACTTCATGCGTAAGGGTTCACAGTCAGGCAGTAATGTTAATGTGACCATCCCCCTCCTCCCCAAGAGAGGAGCTCCCGGGGATGGCGGCTGCTGGTCCATGCTGTGCTCAGCCCGTGACCGAGCATGGAGGATATATTCGTTCCAGCCCATTCTTACAGGACACCTAATCCTTCTAAGGAGCAACTTTTACACAGAGGCTCCCATCAACCTTGCCGAGTGCTTCTCGGAACTGCACTGCTGTGTAAGGCTCTTGCCACCCGAACTCTCCTGCCCGCTCTCCTTTTCAACAGCGACCCTCCCCCGCCCTCTACCCTTCACAGACCATCTGCCCTGTGAGTCTTTGGCACATCTAACCGCATCTTGGCCTGTGCTTCCTGAAAGACCATCACTACCACAGAAAGTAATGACAGTACGTGGTTCACAGAGCTGTGGGGAGGAGGGAGCACATTACCTCAGGCACACTGCCCAGGGCAGTGAGCACAACCCAAGTGTTGGCTACTACTGTTGCGACAAATGACAGCCATTCACAGGGCTGTCTCATGCAGAGATTTCTGTGGTGTTCCCTTCCAAACCTAGAGGAAATAATGGAATCTTCGTCAAAGATGATGGTGTTTCTCATTTCCTCTTCAGCCAGTGTCAGCCCGGCTACCAGAATCACCTCCCTCAGACGCACATATTTGCGGGAAGCCAGAGGGAATCTCCTCAAGGTGTAGCTCACACTTTTGACCAGAGATGTTGTCTCTACTGCTGAATCAGCAAGTTGGACAGCCCAACCTGAGGCTGACCATCTTCCCTCTGTGGATTTTGGGCAATGCGGATTGCTGAGGGCGATCTCTGTGATCTCACCCAACCATAGTGCTCTAGAGTAAGGACATCTGTCTGCCTGTGTCTCCACAGAAACAGCCCCCTGTCATCAGCTATGTCTTTTCTTGTCACCCACTCTGTTCTGAGAAAGCTGGCCCGTAGGTGTGTGTGAAGGCCTCAAGGCCAGTCAGGGATGGGCCCAGCCATTGTTTTTGTCATCTGGGGACAACGGAGAGCAGAAAGAGGAGTGAGGGCCAGATGACTGTAAAGGGAGGATAAGGTGAGCCACTTCAACTAACTGTGGCCTTGTCATTTATAGCATAAGCCCTGGGAAAGCTTCCCTGTTTCCAGGGAAGGACAGAAGGTCCTCCCACCTTTTCCTCTTCTCTCCTCCAGGATGAAGGGATGCTCAGATGGGAACAAACACAGAAGTTTTCTTACCAGTGGGATTCGCTGACATCAGCATTCACCAGGGGGGATCCCCAAGGAAAGGGCCTGGGTCTCTGCCTTCCTCTGAATCCCTGTGCTCCTGAAACATGGAATCTCCATTCAGAGGAGCAGCTTGCTCCAGACCACAATGCCGAGCATCCACCCCCAACCTTCCTCTCTTCAAGCCTCTCTACATGCCTGACAGAGCAGGTAAGGAGAGAGGGTTGGAGTCTGAGACAAGTAGCAGATTGGAAGCTGGCTTTCCTCCCTGAAGGAAGGGACTTGCAGCTCACAGCCTTTAAGGGAAAAAAAAAAAAAAAAGAGTCACAGAGCAGGAGGGCCTTCCTTCCTGGGCAAAGGACAGAGAATCAAAGCCTCGGGTCCCCTCCTGAGTCAGAGGCCACCACCAGACGCACTGATCAGATAACCATCCCAGAAAAGGCTGAGGCAGGCCGAGGGCTCTCCCTGACATAGGGGACCCTGAGCAAATCCACCTTTCTTTTTGGATGTCTTAATGCTACATGAAAGGGTCGAACTCTAAAATAACCAGACTCTTATAAGCTGGTATTTATTTTCCATCAACTGGGAACTTCACATGTGTTCTCGCAACTCAATAAAGTAGGTATTATCCCCTATCACAAATGAGGACGTGCAGGTCACTGAGGCAAAGGGATTTGCGTGAGTTCACATGGCCACCCACGGCAGTGCTCCGTGAACCCAGGTCCATTCTGCCTCTATGCCAGCTCTGCCAGGCAGGGACAGGGACTTACCCCCGGGGCCATCTTTCCTGGCAGCCAGATGTCTCCTGTGCCTCCCCTGCCCCCCTCACTCCCACCCGCCCCCACCAGGCACTGCGGGGTCATCAATCTGACACCAAGGAGCAGGCTCGCCCGTGGAGTCAGGTTGCTGTTGGAAATTCCTTCTAGAGAGGTGTGGTGTGAGGAAGGCAGACAGACGGACATCTGTGGGGTCACATTCACAGACAGACAGATCATTGCCAGGAGGAAGCCACATGCCTTACCACCCAGCTCATCTGACTGGACGCAGACACAGCCAGATGCTGTCACAGTCGTGTCCCAGAGGCCCTGAGGGGCTGGCAGGGGCCCTTCACAACAGCTGTCACAGCACAGCCCATCTGGAAGGGCTCTTTTTGCTGAACACTTAACCCTTCTGAGGCCCCTCAGGGCCAAAGGATGCCATGCCCCCACGAGAGAGAGACTTAAGAGAAGAGGGTCCCCTCCACCGAGGATGAGTCAGGGCACCCTAGAGGAACCCCACTTTCCCCCACCCCCTTCTGTTTCCCAGGGGACAGGGTGGGGCGGGCAGCACTAGGAAGGGGAGAGGCCAACGTTCCCCGAAGGGAGAGACCATGAGCCTCTCGGGTTTCAGGAATTAAGGAAGGAACACACCCAAATACCTACTATATACCCCAAAGCAAGAAGGAGGCCTCTTGAATCTGAAAGTCTTGGGGGAAGGCCCAGAAAATGACCCCACATGGCTGAAGGAGGAGGCGAAAGCCACAGGGTCCAGGCTGCCATGGGTGTGCGGCGCCCTGACCCAGCTTCTTGTGGCTTCCCAGGAAATGAACAAAAGGCTCACACAGTGCTTTGGGAGGCGTCAGTTGGCAGCTGCCTCTGACTGGAGGCCATTCACGAACTCCGCTCAGTCTCTCAGCCCCCCAGACAGCCTGGGGGTGTTGGCAGCTGACAGAGAGACTTTCACCCAAAGACAGGTCTGGCTTTCCCTAGAGAGAAAGAAACTTGAGTCAGCTGATTTCCTGGGGCCTTCTCTTGATGGTCTCACCCAAATGAACAAAGCCATTAGGCCTGAAGTATGGGGCCGCAGCCTGCTTTGTTGGAAGCTTCCCCAGAATCAGGAGTGCCTCCCCTGCTCCAGACACCACCTTGGTAAGAGAGAGCCTCCCACTGCAGCGGCCCCAGCCTGCTGGCTGCCTGGCTGGTCCATGTCAACATTTGGACCCTTCCTTGGCCTGGAGGGCCTCTTCTCCCTGCCCCCCTCCTGTTTCGGGCCTAGTGCACCGGATTCCTGCTCCCCCTGCTCCCTGCTGTTCCACACCCTGCCAGGCTCACGGGGGGCCTGCTCCCAGCAGCCCTGCGAGTGACCCACCTCCCTCCTCTCCCAGGGGAGCTCAGCAGAGAACCCACCACGCCCATCCCCTATCAGTTCTGTGGCCTTAGGCAGGACAAGAACTTCTCCGAGCTGCGGCTTCCTGATCTGTAAAATGGGAATAACAATATTTGTATCAAATGATTGTTATGACACTATAGAATAAGCAAATCCACAGAGGCAGAAAGCAGATTGGTGGTTGCCGGGGGCTGGGGGCAAGAATGGGCAGTGAATGCCTTCCTGGATCTGGGGGGTTTCTGTTTGGGGCGATGAAAAAGTTCTGGAACTAGGTATTTGGTGATGGTGGCACAACCTTGTGAATGAACTTGATGCCCCTGAGTTGTATACTTTTAAGTGGTTACAGTGGTAAGTTTTATGTGATATGTATTTTACCACAATGAAAAAGAAAAAAGGTTATTATGAGATTAGATGAAATGCAGGGTGTAGGAATGTTCAAGAAACATTGAACATGGTGGGTCTTGAACATATTTGAATTTCCTTCCTTCAGATCATCACCTTGAATCATACACAACACACTCCCTCATGCCGAGCCGGGGCTGATTGCCTTTCTCCTTAGATACCTGCTCTGAGGTGCTAAAAGGATCAATACACGTATTTTCCACCCTGCCTTTATCACTGTCCAAGAGAGAGGGTGCCCCATTTCACCCCCTCCCCCACTCCCCCTGCTAACCTCGTGTATCTCTTCTACCACAACTCTGCCCCAGGACTGAGTCCTGCCAGAGGAGGGTACAAGGCTTTGGTACCAGAGCCAAGGCCTTCCCTCAGTAGCTCCTTCTCAGTCTCCACAAAAGCTATCCTCCTAAAGAAATAAAACTGATCTTTATTGGGACACAGTTTTCCAAGAGTTTCTCATGGTTCTGTACATCTGATGAGTGGGGACATCACCTTGCTTCTGGACTATCTTTTCAAGCAAGTTTGTGTAACAAAGGGCCTCAGAAGATAGATACATATGATCCCCCTCCGAAGCACTACTGTCCACTATAAACTATTCAGCTTCACCAAGCTCAGGTTTCCTCTCCTCTAATGCAGCCCCCAGTGTGTGCAAGGGACACCGGGCCCTCTTTCTGTCACCCTGAGGAAAGGAAGGGTTGGCCCAAAAAGGCACCGTACAGACAAGGCCCAGTTAGTATCTCTCATCATTATGACTGACTTGCCTTTCTCCCCCACGAGGCTCTAAGCATCTTGAGCCTAGGTGGCATGTTTCATTCATCTTTGTGTGTCTCAGGGCAGGTACTGATAAACGTGCCCTGAGTGAGGGAGTGAATAAGTGGAGGGACGGAGGGATGAGGGATGGAGGGATGTTTCTCGCCTGTCCTCCTGCCGGTCCTACTGGCCCCTGCTCATCCCATCCCCGTGGCTTCCCTGTATCCAAGATGTCATCCACTTCCCCTTGCAGCTAGCTACCTGGATAAAGCCATATGATGCAGGTAATGAAATACAAATACTCTGCCTTAGGGCCCGGCATCTGAATGTTGGGAGCGATCCTAGATCCTTACCCAGGGCCAGCTAGCTGTCTCTCAGATCAGCCCTGCCCTGCCCTCCCTGCCCAGCTTGGTCCTGTGTTCAGCTCCATTCCCATCTCCATGACCTAGTGGTGACCTGTGGTTGTAATGTGCACGACGAGATATAGGCTTAGGCCACCAAACCACACAAATGCTGGTCACCACTGAGCCGGCAAACAAGGTGTTTGTTTCTCAGGTTCATTCCTGTGAGTCTGAAAGGGGATTACAGCACGGGGCGTTCTGCTAATATTTACGTAAGGAATGCATGAGCCTTCCTTTAAACTAAATGAATTGCCTCCTTCTTATACTGTTGAAGCAATAGAACTGAGCCATCGAACTCAAAAAATACAACCCAAAGGAGAGGAACCCGAAATGTCACTCGGGACATTCCTTCTGGCTGGGTGTCAGCGGGGCAAACACAATCTCCAGGAAGGAAAACAATGGCATTTAATGTGATAGCCAGTCCTCACCGGCCATCAGAGCCCCTGCCTCTGTGTAGAGCTTCATCACACACTCTATTCATGTATAAGACATGATTACAAAAGTGCACCTGCTCGATAGACCTTTGAAATTGCAAACAGCTACTTCCCCTTTTCTGGAGCAAGGCAGAAGGGACAGCCGGTTGGCATCTCGCCAAGGGGAGAGCAGTGAATGGTTGGTTACTTGAAGCGAAGACTTTGGGGCCCATTTTTAGGGGTCTTGGCTTCTTTACTCACAGGGACACTGCATTCTATACTACATCAGCTTCTCCCACCTCAGGGCACCTGAAGATGACTAGCCTTTTTTTAAAAGCACAGGCTTCAACTGGCTATTTCCCATTCCATGCCTAATAGTCAAACCATGCATTTCTTTCGTTATACCTTTCCTTCACTGCAGAAGGGAGTGGTGTCGGTCTATGAGCACACAGACAATAAGATTAAAAGGCTCTGGAAAATTACAGGCAGTATTTACAGAAATAAAATGGAACCAGGATTGGTTATAAACCACGAAACTGACTGCTTATTTGCCCAGGGATGTCGCAGTTCAAAAAAACTCAGAGACGCTGCCAGGCAAGCTGCTGAGCCGGGCCGAGGGGAGGAGGCCATGGTGTGGCGGCCTCCTTCCAGGGCCTGGCCCCAGCGTTCCTGGTCCAGTAACTCGACTCCACCAAGGCTCTGGGGGAACCAGCTCATACCACCCACACTCACAAGAGGCTCGTGGACCAACTAGAATTCACTCCACTTTATCAATTTATTTTGAGAATTAGATCTACAAGAAAAATAAGAATGGGAAGAACAAGACAGGGAGGGGAGGAAGCACAAGGAAAGGAAGAAGAAAAAGAGGAGGAAAGAAAGGAAGGCAGAAAAGAGGGTTAAGTCTAGGAAGAAGCCAGAATAAGTATGCTACATGGTCGGTGCTGTGTCTCTGTAAACAAATGCAAAAGGGAAACCAAATTATAAGCAGAACAGCACTTATTGAGCTGAAATCAAAGCCAAGAGAAATGAGCTAGCAGTGTGGGGGGCGCAGGGAGCGCCCAGAACCGCGCCAAGGCCTCACGAACTATCTTCTTCCAGCAAGAGACAAGCCATTCCGGTGACTTGAAAACACGCCTGGCAGATTCCAGCCTCTTTCCCTTGGCAGGTCCTGGATAAACAAGGCCAGCTTCTTGTTCTGTGAGCTCCGTTTTTCAAGGTTGTAGACTGAGCCTCCCCTCTGGATAACTCCCACGTTCTTCAGAGAGCACGTGATCCTACAGAGGACCTGTCCGCCTCCTTAGTCACAACCCCATGTTGGGACCTGTTCCAGGAGACGGTACCCAGATCCCGTCCATTGGAGTTCAAGCTTTCAGAACACACCCTGTCACCCTCCTGGATGACGTCTGTAGATGATGTCCTTCGTTTTGTGTTAGTATGATTCTGTAACTCTCAGAGGGCTACTTTAGTTCTAAATGACTGGGGGCGGGGGGGGTTGGTGAGGGAGCAGCCCCTCTGTCGGGTATGGGCAGTTTCCCTGCTCAGTCAGTAAAGATACCGTTCTGGACCTGGCACAGAATGGCCTAGAATGCTGACTCAGAGCCTCAGCCACATGCACCAAATTCATTTGAGCCGGGACTGCTTGAACCTCGATGTTCATGGGATGAACCAGCAGATGGATGAGTGAACAGTCCATCTATAACCTGGGACTGATGATATTTAGTCCAGCTCTCCCATGAGGTTACTGGGAGGGGGGCATTGAGATCGCAGACATGGAAAAGCTCCGTAAGCTGTAAAACACAGTACTGGCACGAGGTTACTCCGTGGACTGATACAGTTGGCTGCCGGAGACAGAAGCCACTGGAGGAAGCCGTTGAAGTGTGGTGACTTCTCCCAGCTGCATGGGGCAGCTGTAATGGGCACGCTTAAGAAACTTGCTTCTCTCCATCGGCATATTACCAGGACTAACACGACAACCGTGACAGGAATTTTTTACATCGGTGGAACGTCGAACAGGCAGGACCATAAGTGATAAGAAACGGCAGCGGGGTTGGGTACATAAATAGGGTGGGGACAAAGACCTAAAGACCTATCCCGTCCTAGCATTCCACTAGAGAGTTACTGATGACCAAGTCCTAGCCCCTATTTGAGAAAAAGGGAAACTGAGGCCCAGAGAGGGTACAGGGCCACAGGGCTCACCAGGACCAAATACTAATCCTAACAGCTCCCATTACTGAACGCGGCCCTATGATGGAGCGCCTACAGGCATTATTAGGTCATTTAATCCATACGACACCCCTATGAGGCAGATACTATCATCTCCATTTTATAGATGAGGAAACAGACTCAGATGAGCCACACAGCTGGTCCAGCTTCATACAGCTAATAAGCAAGGGTTATGACTTGCATCTCCCTGTTGCCAGGGCAACCAGAAGTTCTGCAAAGATACCAGGTAAAGGTACAGATGCACACACACGTTTTAATTAATTAATTTGTTTGTTTGGGGAGGGACTGACATAGAACGTGGGAAAATCTGTAATGATCTCTCTTGCTCGGGAGTGAAAGCGTGTGCAAGGACCCTCTCAGGGCCGGGGAGCCACTTAGCTGGTTCAGCTCCAGCCAGGTCCTAGAGAAAGGAGTTCAGTTAGAGGCGCCCTAATGCCTGAGGCCTCCTGCTCCCTCTCTCCCATTAGCTGACACCATCCAGTCAAGGTTAATGCAGGCCAGGATTGGGAGCTAATTATTCCACCATTACGGACACAAATTTCCCCTGGAGAGCAGCCAGAGATGGGAGCTGGACAGAAGAGGAAGCGGCTTAGGAAGGAAAGAGACCGCCTGGTTCTCACAAATGGGAAAATAACATGGCATCAGCTGGAGTCGGCTTCCCCAACCCTTGGAACCTGCTGTCCGAGAAATCTCAGTGTCGTCCCTGAGCTGACCACTCCACCATGCCCCGTTTGCATGGCCACGGAGGGTTGCCAGCCGTCACAGAGCCCCTACCTCCGTCTTCAGCATCAGTGGTCTCCTAGGGACCAGTTTGTAGAAAACGCTTCAATTCCACAGCTGATTTAATTCCCGGTCTGGGCCAAGCACTTGGATGCAGGGCAGGGGGAGAGAGATTAGCCACAACAATAAACAATACACAGTTCCTGACTTCGAGGAACTTTCAATACTGTAGAGGAGACACGTGCGTCCAATCAACTCTTGTGCTTTGCTAGAATACAGGGGCAAAGTGCTATGGAACAGAGATTCACTCCAACTAGGAGGTTCTTGGTGAGAAGATGCATTTGAAGTCTCAAAGAATTAAGTTGACCTTCAAGAGGGGAGACCTGGACAAGGAAGGGTATCCCCGGTGAAGGAAGCAGCAGCAGCAGAACTGCGGAGTGCAGAAAAGGTAGAAGATGTTTGGGGTGGCTGGGACACAGGGTGCAGCCCGTTGAAAGTGAGCTTGTAGGGGGAGTAAGGTGAGGGAAGCCATTTGGGAGAGACTACAGACGGCCTGAAATGGCATCATATGGAATTTAGAACCTTCTACTAGAGGCAGTAGGGAGCCATTGATAGCTTTTGAGGCCGAGAGTGACATGACCAGATCTGCATTTCAGAAAGAGGGCTGGGGCAGTGTGTGGTAGATGGGAGAAAATGGAGGCAAGAGGATAAGGGGGAAGTTCTTGAAAGACTCCCAACAGGAAGAAGTAGGGATTTGAATTAGTGAGCGTGTTGGGCAATCTCATAAAGATGCCCTTGGAATAAGAAATGTTTTCACCCACTGAGCTATATTCATTTAGCGTTCCTTTTGCCTGAGGACAGGGTGAGCCAGAATGTTTCTGATAAATAGTTTTGCTTGGGCTTTTCTGGTTTTACCTTAAAGAATCTTCTGAGGCGACCTTCCCGCTGGCCACACAGGGCTCTTGGCTGAGAAGTGAGGAATAGGAAATGAGCAGCTAGAGCCCAGGATGGGAGGCTGCAAGAGCATGGAGAAGGGGCGGCTAGCTGCTGTGTGTGTCAGGGGAGGGCATAGAGGGCACTGTGGGAATATGAGCGTGTGTTGGAAAGGTGGGGCAGTGAGGTATGTTTGTGTATGTGAGGGGGGTATTTGGAAGGGAATAGGGATATGTATATATTTAGGGGAAGGAAATTATGAATTTCCTAGTAAGTGCCTAGTAAGTGTATAGATGTATATGTCTGTGTGTGAATAGGGTGTGTGTGCTTGTATATCTTGTGTGCGTGTGTGTGTGTGCATATGGAAGATGTGTGTAAACAGAGAGAGTGTGTGTGTGTGTGTGTGTGTGTGTGTGTAGAAGGTCAACAAGCAGGGAGACTTCCCAGAGACGCCAGCGCCGAGTCTGGCTCTGGAAGGATGAGGAGCAGTTCAGAGGGCGGGGAGAGCAGGGCAGGTGATCCAGGAAGAGAGAATGGGGTGTGCAACGCCAGGGAGGCGTGAATGAATGTGGCCAGTTTGGGGCATGGTGGCTGCAGAGCAGAGAAGGGAAGAAGGTGAAAAGATGAGTCACTTTGGTGCCACAGTAAAGGGTCCTTCCTCGAGACCTTGGCACTCGTGAGCATTCTGGGGTGGGGTGCCCGGCCTTTGAGGGAGATGGCAGTAGCAACGGGGCATTTCTCGGGTGGCCCTGAAAGAGGACTGGCAAGGCCACGGCCACACCTGACCTGGCTATGTGAATGTCTACGAAACAAATGCATGTTGGAGGGATAAAAAAAAAAAACCACATTATGTTCTAAGGATGTTAAGTGACACACGTATCCTATTCAAGGAAAAAGGGGGCCAGAGCCCGTGGCAAAAATGGGCGGGGCTGATTCTCTAACCTCAAAGGACTGGTCTGTGAGGCAGGCGCTTCCAGAATTAGCTGCTTCATGCAAGTCTCGCCCCTTTGCCAAATCTCTCTGCCTGCTTTCCACCTGCCTCTACTCCCCCCCACCCCGAGCCAAGTGTCTTTAACATTTATATCCGTGAGCATGAGAAAATTCAGCACAACTCTCTGCCGCAGCCCAAAAGCACCTTCTTGGTCCAGGCTCTAACTAGGGCACATCTCCTTAGCAAAGGGGTATCCTCCTTCAATCTGGAGGCGGGGGATGGTGAGAGGCAGGCCTTGGGAATTGCCCATGGGGCTGAGGGAGCTCAATCAAGGGAAGGACCAGTGATCCCAAGGGTGAGACCACGTTGCACAGCCCACTTCAGCTTGGGCTCAGCCAGGTCTGGGGAGGGGACAAGGACTTGGCAGTCAGCCACTTTCTGGCTGTGTCCTTGGGCAAGGCATTCCAGCTCTTTAGCTGTTTCCGAAGACAGGAATCCTGAAGTATCAATAGTACTAAGTCACTGTGGTTCCTTCAGTAAATCTGTCTCCCTACTACATGCCAGGCACTGGAATGTACCAGGGAACAAAACAGATGAAGCCTCTTGCCTACTAGAAGCTTTCGTTCTGAAAAAGAAGGAGAAGGAGAAGGAGAAGGAGAAGGAGAAGGAGAAGGAGAAGGAGAAGAAGAAGAAGAAGAAGAAGAAGAAGAAGAAGAAGAAGAAGAAGAAGCAGCAGCTTTCGTGCTGTAGCCAAAGAGACCAATAGATAATAAGCAATAAACATAGTAAATGGCTGATGGCATCTAATGATGCCACGGGGTGGCTCTCCCTGCCACTTGGAAGGTTGGAATCCTTCAGAATGGTGCTCAGGCTCCTGGCCTGATTCAGTGTCTCAGGGACAGGAGCCAAGTCTCACAGGCCTCGTTCCGCCCGCTGACACCAGTTCTGTGTCTCCAGCGGCCCTGGAACCCTCCTGGAGACGGGTGGTTGTCGCAGACATTTGCACTTGTCTGTGTTGCCACCAGAAACACGGTACTCCTCTAACCTGGCCTGACTGCACATTGTGTCCTCCCCGGTATCTTGAGAACACCATCCCCCATCCCAGGGAAGATGAACCCTTTCTGGGACCCTGGGCAAAGCAAATAAGCTTTAGAAATCATCTAATTTAACCCCTTTCCTTTTACATGTGAGGCACAACTGGGGAAGGGCCTGGCCCAGGCCTAACTCTTCAGTTCAGGCCCATAGCATGTGTCGGGACCACTGATCTGGTTTCCGAGCTGGACCCATTGCCTTTAGTTTCTCCAACAGCATTCTTTCCACCAAAGAGCTGCCAGAGTAATCTTTCTACGATACAAATTTGATCATATTGCTTCACCATTCCCACAAAATGAAGTCCAAAGCCCTGAGGATGGCATTCCAAGATTGTCACGAGGCACTCTGCCGACTTCCCCACCATACCCGTGCCTCACTCACACTGTTTCCTCCACTTGGAATACCCTTCCTGCCTCTGACACCTACTCACCCTTTGAGATTCAGCTGGGATATCACCTCTCCTATAACCTTCCCTGAACCCCAATTCTCATCTCAGAGAGATCCAGCGACACTTTTCTCATGTCCCATTACCTTCCCTTCTATCACTCAAACCTTCGACCTCCATTTTGGCTGAACTGGACGCCATTTTAGTATTCTTTCATCAAATATACTTTCCTAAGGTTTCATGTTACTTCATTTTGTTAAGGATTCAGGTACTTCTCAGTTCTCATGTTCTGGTGTTTCATAGAATCCCAATTTTTAGACAGCACAGGGATGAAATGGTAAAATGTTCAATAATCGTGGGTGGCCTAATCCTGCCTTCTGCCTGGTTTTGTAAATAGTTTTATTGGAACACAGCCACGAGCATGTGTTTATGTATTGTCTGAGACTTCTTTTGAATTAATACAGCAAAACCGAGTAGTTGTGAGAGACCATGAGGCCCACAGAGTTGAAGATGTTTACTCTGTGTGCCTTTTCAGAAAGCATTTGCTGACCTGGAAGCTCATAAAGGCAAGGACCGTGTTTATTTTGCACCTGGAACATAAGAGGCACCTGATGAAGAATTTGGAGTAAGTACTGAAGGATGAATACTGAGTGATGAGTAAAGCACAAGTTCCGTAACAGTGGTGAGAGCCAAGCAGAGTGCTGGGTGTGGGTTTTTAGAAAGAAGGATTTGGAGATACCTGTCGTGGGAGGCAGGACCATAGATTAGTCCAATGCCATCTTCCGCCTCTCTGATGAGAGAAGAGTGGTTGCCTGGCCTCAGAAAGGCACTAGGGGGACATCTGGGTGTCTTAGGTAAGTGTCTGACTCTTGATTTTGGCTTAGGTCATGATCTCAGGGTCATGAGATCAAGCCCCATTGGGCTCCATGCTCCAAGCCGTGGGGAGTCTGCTTGAGATTCTCATTCTCCCTCTCCCTCTGCCCCTCCTGACCCCTCTCTTTTTCTCTCTCTCTCAAATAAATAAATCTTTAAAATGAAAGGGGCACTAATTCTATGGCCTGTGTAGAAGGGAACAACCTCCTCCCACTCAGGCTGGTCTGGGTTTGTAATGGACCTTGGGTGGGCCAGCTTTGAGAGCCTAGGGCTAAATTGCAGCTGCCTGTGGTTAGGACCCCACTGCTTCAGTAACTCCAAGTCCTGAGGACGCCAGTGAGTCATCCATGGACTAAAGAAGTGACAGCCCTGAGACCATATCCTCAAGGAGGCAAGAAAGCCCTAAAGGAAAGAAATAAGGAAAGTTGATTGGAAGACTTCAGGGAACAAGTCTAATGGAACTTTATATTAAAGAAAAAGTTAGAACAAAGGAACAGGTGTTGATTTGGTGGGGAAAACTCTAGAATGAATTCGGTTTTCAAAATGCTTCATTCAAACGGGCCCAGTCAGGGGTGCCTGGGTGGCTTAGTGGGTTGAGCATCAGACTCTTGGTTTTGGCTCAGATCATGATGTCAGGGTCATGGGATCAAGCCCCCAGTCATCTGGGCTCAGGATGGAGTCTGCTTCTCTCCTCCCTCTGCGTCTCCCTCATCTTGTACACACACTCTTTCTGTCTCTCTATCTCTCTATCTCTCTAATATAAATAAATAAATCTTTTAAAAATGGGGGAGGGGGCCCAATCCCCACACATGAGCAGCACTCTTGGCACATGCTCCAGTTGATGAGTCATCAACAGTCTAAAGCAGAAGTCAGCAAACTCCAGGCCGTGGGCCAATCCTGCCCAACGCCTGTTGTAAATAAGTTTTCAGTGGAACGTCACCTCACGCATTCAGTTACGTATTACCTGTGGCACCTCTGCTCTACAACATCAGGACTGAGAGGTTGCAATGTGGCCAGAGAGCCTTCAATAGGCACCATCTGGCCCTTTACAGAACATATTCGCTGACTCCGATCTAGAGCCTAGCTAAGGGCCCAAACCAAGAAATACGTGTTAAATGGCTGAGAGCATGCATGAGTATGTGGTCTCTCATTGAGAGAATGACCAGTCTGGTTCAAGGCAAAGTAGTGAAGTAAGCAAACTTTAGGTCAGAGTATTTAAATTTCTAAAGCTCAAGCTAGTAGAAGGTAAAGGAGGGCCATGTATTTAAGGGGGTGGCCAAGGGATCCCCAAAGCCAAGTGTAGTCTCTAGTCAGTATGGTCAATGCAGATGACCTTTTAGGATCTGGGGGTCACAGTGACGTGGACAGCTTCATTGCCGCCTTTGTCCTCTGGCCTGGGGTGGCCTCCAGGTCAGCTCCATGCCTCCTACCTTAAAATGGCTTCGGTTCTAGCCAACCAGGACCCAGAGCCCATCTCTAGCTGGGAGAAAGAGACTGGATCTAGTTTTCTTACTAAATAAAATGTGCCACGCAGGAAAGGGCTCACAAAGGTGACAGAGAATGAATAGAATGGATTCTTTTCCCGACTCATTAATACATCGAATGCCCACAAAGTATCCAGTTATATGCTGGGCCTTAAGGATGGATGCAAATAATTTCCCTAGGAGCTCATCATCTGGTGTGGGGGCAGGCAAGAAACAAACTGTGTACTCTGCGGTCTGTGGTGTAGGGGATGCTGGGACAAGCAGTGCGGCCCGACGGTGTAGCGGTCAGCACAGAGGAAGGGGAGAAAGCCTGGCTGGAACAGGAGGGACTCAGAGGGACCTGCTGGGATTGGCATGATGGACACTAAGAAGAGGACAAAGAATGTTCCCGGCAGGGAACAGCGTGTGCAAAGCTGGGTCAGGGAGGAAGAGAGAGAGGGAGATTTGGGGAACTGTGGACAGTTCGGTATGGATTGATATTTGCAGAGTGAAGGAGAGATAGTAGGTGAGTACCTTTATGGCCAGACCCTGAAGGCTTTTGAATGCCATGCCAAAAAGGCTTATTTAGAAAAAAAATCCATTGAAGGATCTTTAAGCAGGGAAGTCACCTGATGGTAGCAGAGTTTCAGAAGAGAATTGACAGGGAATGGGGCTGGAGGAAGGAAGCCAGGATGGGACAGCATCCCTGCCTTTGGGCCCCCTTCTAATGTTACCTCCTCGGAGAGGCCTTCCATGACCACCCCATCGAACACAGACCCCACAGACCCCTACCACTCCCCGTCCCTTTAGCTTTGTAGTTCTTCATAGCCCTTCTCTACCTGATTCTGCATCTCCGTGCCTATGCACTTATTTATTTTGTCTCTCCTCACTAGAACATGTGGTTCTGGAAAGCAGAAACCCTGCCTGTTTTGTTCACAATGCAAAGAGCATCTGACACACGGCAGGCTCTCAGGTTGTATCCTGACTCTCTAAGAAACGGAAGACTTAGCTGTGGGCCTGTTTTTATCGGAAGTGGTAGGCAGCTCAGACTCGGGTCGGCCCTGAGGGTGGCGAGGAGCTGCTGTGAAGGTCAGTGAAGTGAGCCCCACACGTGTGATATCTGTACTCCAAGGCTCGAAGCCACCGAGAGGCCGGTGGCCTGGCAGAACTCTGCCAACAGGTCCCTGCAGAGGTCCCTTCTGTGCCAGCCGCTCCCAGTGCCTTGGGGCTGGAAGGTTTCTGGTGCCAAGTGGCACGTCAGCATCTCAACACAAAATGCTGCCAGGGAGGGTGTGACTGGTTCCTGAGGGCCCTGGCTCTGAAATCCCGGATAAAAAATATTAAGCACCACCTGCATACCAGGCCAAGTGCAAGGTACCCTACCTATGCTAATGCCACGGGGTAGGCATTATTATCCCCATTTTACAGATGAAAGACTGATGTTCAGGATGATTAGGTGACTTCCCAAGATCACAGAGTAGGAATCGTCAGAACCGAGATATTGGAACCCACTTTTCACTTCAATACTTGTGCTCTGCTCTACTCAGCCACATAAATTGAACTTGCTAATCCCAAACCAGACCCAGTGCCCTGAGCTCCGATGGCCTCACCACGGAGTCTTGGCATCTCCTTATGATCAACAGACCCTCGGCCCTTCTCATCCAGAGAGAATCCTCGTGACTCCGGAGGAAGGGGCCGAGGATCCTGGGCGGGCAGGGCCAAGCTGGTAAATGAAATGGAGCTTGTTGGGGGAGAAAACACTTCTCCTGTATCCTCTTGTGAAGGTCTATGGGGGCCTGTGAACTAAACAGACCGAAGAGAGATTTAACAAGAGAAAAGACAGGTTTTTATTTACATACCTAAGGGGGTTCACAAAGAAATGTGGTTCAAAGTGGCAGTTGGAATTGGGGCTTATATGCCAACTTAATAGGGGAAGGGGTGGGCTGGAGGACACTTGGAGAAAACCTCTTAGAAGCGGGGGGCAGGGGAGAGAGAGCACTTACAGGAAAACAAATGACTTTCAGGAAAGATAAATGGGTCCTGAGGAGAATAGATGAGAGATATGACCCTTTTTGTGACAATGCCTATTTGGGTGTGAAGTGGAAACTTCTTATGGGGTTGGGGGTGGGGTGATAAGAATCATTATTTCCTGGTTGTTCTGGAGGAAGGGCTTTGTGACAATTTTGAGTTCTTTTATGAAGCAATGCTTTCTGGTGGATAAGAGATTTCAGGAGCTCAAATGCCGTCTGTTCAAAATGACTTTTATTCCACTGGACCTCTTCAGAGCAGTGAGAGGCCACACTGGGCTCCGAAGCAGAGGCAACATTCAAGGACCCCTGAACTCAAGGATCCTTGGAAACTGACCCATGAAACAGTTTGACAAATAAAGGTAATGTATACCGCTCGACCCTCTGGCAATGGCGTACGGATCTGGTTTGGGTTTGGTTTTGTTTTTTGAGCACGGAGAATACAGTAAGGTACGGTCTCTCACAGTAAAGTGAAGGCGGAGGTTTGGTGAGAGAGCTTGCCCTCTTCTGGCAAATGTCTCCTGCTTCGCACGCAGGGCACACAGTGAGTGGTGGGGACGGTCTGCCCTTGTTCAACGCTGCTTCCCTGCAGTCCAGCCCGCCTTTCTCCACCTGGCCCGACGGCCAGGGGCGCCGGCGACTGTGTTTGCGGCTTGGGAGTGAGCTCTGCGGTCTTCAATACTCTAATACAGCTCTGGCAGTCCTGTAAAGGTGCCAGGGACTTAGCAGCTCAAAAGAAGAGGTTGAGAGAAAAAGAACAAAGCAGTCGGGGTTGGAGAGAATGAGGTAAACCTCCCTGGCTTCTGGAATTCTCAGACTGTGGGGGTCTGGCTGAACCCCAGGGGACGTGCAGGGTCGAAGTCTAAGCCAGGGTTTAGGTTACCATAGACATTACAAAGAGTCGGAGAGGGGGGAGCCTCTGGGGAGGCATGAGGCCAGCCCTCAGCTTCTCCCCTCATCAGGACTCATTTCCCTAAACCAGGGGCACACCCACAGGTGTCCCTCAGCCCCCATCCTACCTCCCTGGCTCCCCTGACACATGGTCAACTCCTTCCCATCCTCTGGGGATCAGCTTCCAAGGGACCCTCCAGGGTCACTCTGCCTAAGTTGGTCAGCCCCCTCTCAAATTGCTGTTGTTAGCAGTCTGCTCATCTCCTCCTGGGCTCTAGTAGCTAAATAGGCTTGTATTTCTTGTCTCTCTCCACTTCGAAACCATGAGCTTCCAAAAAGGAAGGACCTGGTGTGAGTCAGCAATGTTCCACCAGCACTTAGTGGAACAGTACCTGGTCCAGAATGGGTAGGGATTCAGTCCTGTGGTTTCACTGAATCGCGGAGTGGATGAAACGGGAGCTCGGCCTTAGAGCCCCAGTCCTCAAATGTTAGACCCAGGAAGGAGTACCTGGGGACCTTATGAGAATTCAGATTTCCTAAGCCACGCTGCTTGAGATTCCGATGCAGTAGGTCAAGAGAGGGACCCAGGGGTGTGCATTTTTACTAAGGGCTCCTGGTAAAGCTGACACAGGCACATCTGGGCAGACCACACTTTGGGACCTGCTGCCCTGGCTGCATGGTTTTATCTCCACTGCAGAGACATGGCCAAGAAAGACACCTTGCCCTTTCTTTTCCTTTCTGGCCCTTTAAGCACATTAAGTCCAAAAATTTATGCATCAGAGTTGAGAGAGGAGTTGTGGAGAATTGTGGAGAAAGTTGTGGAGAAAGGGCAAAGGGGTGAAAGGAGAAGGCATATGCTTATTGTTGTTAGAAATTAGAAGCAAATACTAAAGTGAATACTGCACCGCTATCACCCAGCATACAGGTGCCACTGTTTGCATGCATTCAGTGGCTCAGCAGACTCACCCACTATGGGACCAAGGCGGTGACCTTGGTATTGGGGATGCACCGAGCTCAGGGAGCAGCCAGCTTAGTGGTGGAAGCAGGCAGGTCAGCGATGTATGGAGAACAGTAAAACCCAACAAGAGCAACGTGTGAGAGCAGCTCCAGGGCGGAGAGTCGAGTGGCTCCCCGGAGGAGGCGGCATCAGAAGCAGGCTTGTTCAGCTGGAGCTTCCTTGGCCAGGAAGAGGGTCTAGTAGAGGGCCGAGATCAGCACCAGATGGCAAGGACCACAGTGTAGAACCCATTTAGGAGCAGGCAGCAAAAGACCCGTCTGGAGAGAGAGACGGCGTCCTCCAAGGTTGGCCTTGACCTGCTCAGGGGTTATAAATACCAGCCCATAAGTTCCATCCAGTCCGCGACAGGGTTTTCTTGACTGTCTGGGGTTTAAGACTTTCCAATTGGACTCTTTTTAGGCGAAGAACTTTCCTTCTTCCCGTGGTTCCCACATGGTTTCCTACATGCCTTACACTCAACCCTCTTCTTACATCTTGTTAGCTGCCCAGCCCCAGAAGGCAGTTAGGGCTCTGCCGCTCTTTCTAGGAGAGGGGGTTCGAGAGAGGGCCGAAATCAGAGTAGGAATTGGCTCTCCTCTGGGTTTTTACGAAGATCAGTCTGGTGATATGTGGTAGACAAAATATAATGGGAAACTAAAAGAATAGCCAGGAACTTCGTCTCTAGCCTGGCCCAACTGTTCCCATATACTTCAATATACAGGTATTTATGTACTTAGAAATCACATATATGTCTCATGTCCTGGGTATAAGTAATGATTCTACACCCAACTCCAACGTGTGGGTTTTTCCCCCCCCACACCAGCCAACTGTCCTCCAACACTAGCTGGGTGTCCTATGATTCAACTCAATTCTGACACTATCTACTCCAAGAGAGCATTCGATCCCACGGTTAAGGGCTCGGTCCCACCAGACTGCCCCTGCCCCCAACTTCAGATGCCAATCACAAGTGCATTTTGTCACCTGTGCTTCTGACCAGCTGGCTGGAGATCAGAGACTCTAAAGACCCTCTCCTCCGGTTTGATTCATTTGCTAGAACAGCTCACGGAGCTCACACATATTTTACTTACTAGATGACCCTTCCATTAGAAGGGCTAGAACTCAGGAATAGGCAGATAGAAGAGAAGCATGGGGAAGGGTGCAGAGCTGCTATGCCTTCTCTGTGCCCACCACTCTCCTGCCGCCCCCACGTGTTCACCCGTGCAGAAGTTCTCTGAACCCCATCCTTTTGGGATTTTATGGAGGTTTCGTTACTTAAACGCGATTGAGTCATTAGCCGTCATCAGTGGTTGATTCAACCTCCAGTCCCTCTGCTCTCCCTGGAAATAGGGGTTGGAACTGAAAGTTCCAGTCACCTCCAGTCACCTCCTTTGGCAGCCAACCCCCATCCTTAGGCGACCCCCGGGGCATTCCAAAAGTTGCTGCATTAACGTAACAAAAGATGGGCTTCCGAGCTCATCTCCTGGAAAATCCCCAGGGTTTCAGCTCTGTGCCAGCCAGTCCTAAGGGCAAAGGGCAACTACAGATGTCTTATTAGAAATCACAGTACCTGGGACGCCTGAGTGGCTCAGTTGGTTGAGCAGCTGCCTTCGGCTCAGGTCATGATCCCAGAGTCCTGGGATCAAGTCCCGCATCGGGCTCCTTGCTCGGCGGGGAGCCTGCTCCTCTCTCTCTGCCTCTGCCTGCCTCTCTGCCTTGTTGTGTTCTCTCTCTGTTAAATAAATAAATAAAATCTTTAAAAAAAAAAAAAAAAAGAAATCACAGTACCACAGTTAAGACCTAGACAGAAAGAATTTACAAGGCCGAGCTAAGGATAAAATAACACTACTTCTCATGATTTTATTTTGTTAATTGTACAAAAACACCTTTTCACCAAAAAGAATTATTATGAATGCTAATGTTTTTAGTGAGTGCAATGTGGTCGATATGTCTTATGATGTTTGTGCTACCTGCATATTAACATTTTGCAGTTCAATATTTAGAAGATCTGCTTTTAAGTGCAAATTATTCTGATACTTGATTCTTACAGCTTTCGGAATTGAAAAAAGATACCTCAGTAAGGTGCAGACATCCAAATGGAAAAAAGTGCTTCATTGGCTGTGCTTACTAAAATATTGATGTTTCAGTCTTTCTCACCAATTATACAAAGGCTTTTGTTTAAATTCAGCTGGTAAATCTCCATCTTCTCTGATGTCCATCAATTTTTCTTGCAAACATGTCAATTGTGTTTCTTATAGTTTTCACCAGAAGGTTTGAAAACCACTCAAACTCTTTAATCGGAAGATGTTTAATTATGTTGGGCATGAAGTAGGCCCAGCGTCAACACTACCATTTTCTTGCTGTTGGCCTCTGCATTATTAATGCTATCTTCTGGAAGTAGTTTCTTCCGGCAGGACTCGTTTTTAAGCCATGTGTCCATTTCTTCAGGGTTTATTTAGTGAAAACAAATAATAAATCCAGTTAACCTGGCCCACCTGCCCTGCAGAAAGTCACATTACACAGAAAGCAGAAGAGTGGGGGCCAAGCCCTCAAAGTTCAGAGCCCCTGCTCCGTCTCAGGCCAGTGTGGCCGGGCTGTTCGGTATGTGACCTTGGTATGTGACCTCCGATGGTCTGACTGCCAGAGCAGTGAGAAGCCAGTACTCATCCCATAATAATACGAGAAGATAAGATTATCTTTCCATTGTTTGAAGCCCTAGAGATCCTAATATTTTCTCCCCACACTTCAGTGGGCTCCTCTTGCGCACGGCCGCGTGTTTGCAGGCCTCGTTTTGGAGACCCCAGTCTCCAAGGTGAGGAGATGCAGAGGAGACATATGAGAAGGTGTCTGGGGCGGGGATCAGTCAGGTGTTGATGGGGGGCAGGGAGTAAGGAGATCCAGATTGTCTAGAGTTTCCAGCAGGGACAGCAGGTTGGGGTGGGGGGTGGGGGGTTGGGGAACTGAGGTAATCCAGTCCGATTAGGCAGCATCTCCTGGGAATCCCAGGTGCAGGTCTTGTCCCACCTTGGCCTCCCGGGACAGAGGAAGATCCAAAGGCTGGCTCTGTCCCCTGCCTCACTCAGACTCCGTTCCTCTGTGCTGCCCCACCCCCACCCCAAATCACTGAATGGACCGGGGTGGTAAACAGCTGACTCAAAGTCCTAAGACCTGGGTTCCAGTCCACACCCAGTAGCTGTGTGACTCTGGGCACCCTTTTCTCATCTGCAGAATGAGAATAAAGGAACAAACCTTGCTAGCTTCCCAGGATTCTAATGCGGCTCAAATAAGACAAGACACAGGCAAATCAAAAGGCTCTGGTAACTGTAGAGCACCATATACACGTACGGCGTTATTATGCTTTATTACTATCTCGTGTGCACGGTGACAGATGCACCAGGCAAGGCACACTCCCTCACTCCGGCCTTTGTTTTTCTGGGACACATTCCAGGAGGGTGTGTAGCCAGGGGGTGTAGAAGGTGGACACCAGGATGAGTAACCGATGGGCGATATGTCTGCATAGCTGAACATCCTGAAATACCACTGACCGCGGGCGCCCTGAGAGTAGAGGTCACACTTGGAAGCTAGGTGGCCTGAATGGTGCAGAGACTGTTGGGGGTTCAGGAGCCAAGGAGCAAGGCCAGGACCACTGGAGCAGGGCTTGGCTTCCATGGAAACTCCCCAGTTACGATAGAGATGATAAATATGATAAATTAAGGATGGCTATAGATACTCAGACGGATGGAGGATTGGGCGGGGAAGTACAAACATGAGAAAATACTAACATCAGGATGAAAAGAACAACTTAGTGAGCACCTACAACGTGCCAGTTCGTTTCAGATGTGCCATCATGCCTGTCATTACTCAATTCTTCAGCATCGCTCCGGGAAATCATCCCCTCCGTTTGTCGGAAAAGGAAAACAGGTCCAAGGAGGTTGCCATAACTTGCCAAAAGCCACCCAGGCAGCCCGTGTTCTTTCATCTGAGTCTCGCTGCCTGCATCAGAGGACACCCCACGCCCGCCCCTACTACCCCCAGCTCTGCATTGTCTTTGCTACTTTTGAGCCTTTGTTTTCTGTGAGCACATCTTGGAAACTCTGAGAAAAGCCACAACGCAGTTTCCATTCATTGGGAACCTGAAACCAGCTCCTCAGTCTTTCCTGTTTCAGCCGCCTTCGAGGTTCCCAGGTGAAAGTGAGGAGGCCTCTCAGGAGAAATCAAAGAGCTTTCTCTTCGGGTGCACAGAAATGCTCGCAAGGCGGGCCAGGCTCCTGGGGTGCACTGCAGGAACTGGTTTGGAGCCAGAGGCTTCTGTGGGACACCGCACGCTGACGCCCACCTGCTCCATCCTACCTCCTTTTGTTCTTTGCTCCCTGTCCTACCTGTGCCCTGTCCCACCACCTTCTCCTCCCCTAGACGGGCGGGGGTCTGGGCAGGGGCGTGGCCATGCTGTCAGCAGGGCAGGAGGCACCTCAGGGCTTCTGGCCACAGCCTCCACTCTCTCCCAGGCCCCTCTGTCAGACTCCCCGCTCCTGGCTCTCAGGGAGCAAAGCCAAGTCTCCAGGGAATTCCTGGTGCCTTCCCATGGGTTTGGAGCTGGGGCTGAGTTACGGGGCCACTGGCTATGGTGACAGGAGAACATAGGGGTCTGTGCACACTGTTGAAGCCCTTCCGTTAGGAGGTTCAACTGGCTACGGAGGACGGATACCCCTAAAGGGGATTCACAAGGAGTTAAAGAACCTTCTATGTGATGGATGGGGATGGTGAAGGAGGAGAGATCGAGAAATCCAGCCAGATTTTTCCCAAAGTCCCTCCCACCTCTTTCTGGACTGGCCTCCTCAGCCCCAAACCTCCTTTCCCTTGGGCCCTTCATCTCTTTTGAAAATTTCCCAGTCTGGAAAGCACGATGGACTCGGGTCTGCAAGTCTCCTTTTACAAAGACTGGGCTTTCTGTTGATTCTGAAGGTGTTCTTAAAGTGCCCAAGGAATCAGAATTTTAGAAATGGTCAAGTTCTATCTTCAGAATGGGAAGCTGAAGACTAGAGAGGTAAAGTGGCTTTGCCCAAGGTCTTACATGCTGCTAAGTCCTGTTCCATGACACCAGGATAGAGGAGTCCTCAGAATTCAGAGCCCGGGACTCCTCTTCCAGGCATGGAAGGCACCCACTGTACTGAACCTTCACGGGTCTCCGATCTCAAGATTCTTTTCTGGTTGTGGTGCAGGAGCTCAGCTGAGACACCAACTCAGAATCAAAGCCCTGGCAGCCAACAGTCAAAGCAGGAGCTGGGCGATTCCCACAGACAGCCGGGACCAGGTGAGAGCTCCACCCGAGGGAGGAGCTGTGGGAGGTTCTGCCCACTTGTCTGCCTAGCCGGTCTTGCAGCTCTGTCTTCCCCATGGGGAGAGCCGCTCCATCAGAGAGTGGCTGTGTGCCTGCAGCCAGCGGGTCAGAGCTGAGGAGGATGAGACTCTCAGGGACCCAGAAGACCATGTTCTGCCTGAATGCCCAGTCTGAAGGCCAGAAGGACCTGCTCTAACAGAGCCTTGGCAGCATCCTGGTAAGAAAACTGCTGGCCCCTCGAGTACTTGGAGGGAGGGAAGGAAAGGAAATTCACTTACCCTGGGAGTGAGGGGAGGTAGCTGGGCCTAAAATTTGCTGAGCACCTACTTTGTATCAGGTCTCACCACTGTTTGAAGAACACTTGACTACCATCCCATTTTATAGTGGAGGAAACTAAAGCTCAGGGAGAAGCAACACAATCTCAAAGTCAGTGGCGGAGCCAAGATTAGAGCTCCTCCTATCTAACTGTAGAGCCACAGGTGCTCCTTCCTCTCTGCACTGCCAACCAGGGCCCCCCACACCCCACAACTTCACCTGCTGTGATTTTCTTAAGCAGATTCCCATGGCGATAATGCTTTCCTTGCCTCGACCTAATTTGGGCTCCACTCCTGCTTCCCAACAAATGATTCTGTGTATGCAGAAATGACAGAAGTCAGGGGAACTCTGCCTGCATGGGAAGGAGGCCAGAGTAGGACATGTTTGGGGTTCACTGTCCATGTGATGGAGATTCTGGGAATGGAAACAGAAACGTGCGCATATTGGAATTACCTCTGCTTCTCAGAGCCAGTCCAGGAAAAGCTGCCATCTGCTATCTGGGTGACCCTGAAGTCCTGTGTCTTGACCTTGTCCTCCCTGAGATGATGCCAAAATGAGTGCCCTCTAAAGGACACTACAGTCAGCCCGTGCCCTGGGTAGCAGTGGAGGGGTATAGGAGGAACTTGAGCTTTGGGGTTCTCATGGTCAGAGTGGGCTCCCTGAAGTCCCCATAGAAGCTGCCAAAGGGAGAGGAGAATGAAAATTAGTACTTATGGAGTGCTTTCTGTTGCATTTCTCAGAGAGGAAAGCCCAGACTCTGAAAGGTTAAATGACTCAGGTGTGTCAACCCAAAGCCAAACCTTCCTACTAGCAGAGGAGAACCTGTCAGAGTAGGGTAAGAGTTCCTAGACTGCCCCTCCTCAGGAACTTCTAGAGACCTTCTGAGTACCATATCCCTGCAGGTGGGAAGGGCTGGACGCAGCTGGACTCTACAGGTCCCCTGTTGTTGTGGGGACAACCCCTCAGGGCACGCCGTTCTGGTGGCTCAGGGGGTGGCGCCGCCAAATGCCATTCCCAGAATCTGCGTCAGCAGCGGTGGCCGGAGCCTTCACTCAGGCAGGCCGATACATAGCCCATCGCTTGGTGGGTGGCTCTTCTGCCATGCAGGGTGAAGGCACCAGCACTGTTGGGTTCCCATTTGGGACATAGTGTGGATGCAGCCCGCTATCTCAGGGGTGGGTTTGCTGTAGGAAGGACCAGAGTCACGCGGAATCCAATTCACTCTGGGAGCGGGGGCCTCTTCCTAAGTGCAGTGCAAGGAACAGGGGCCTGTAAGACTTGGATTCAAATCATGACACTTAATTGCTCTGTGGCCTTGGCCAAATTCCTTCACCAATCCGAGATTCTAGAAATTCCCACCTACTGGGCCCAATGGTCATGATAATTAAATGCGATTAAACACCAAGCACAGCATCTAGGGGGCTTCCTCTTCTTCTCTTTTCTTCGTTAACAAAATGAGACGTGCCCAGCAGTCTGACCAGATCAAGCAAGTTCACATGGGGTCAGTTTTCCAGGTCTGGTGTGGGCAAAGCTTTTCAGACACAAGATTCCTTGGAGCATATTCATAGGTCCAGGGCCCTAACATAGGGAAACACGATTCAATAGGAGTCTTGGACCTGAAGCTAGATTGTTCTCCAACTTGCCTGATAAAATCCAATATCCCATAGGAGGAGGAAGAGTTTAGGAATATCCCACAATGAGAAGGAAGCTAATTCGGAACAGAGTAGGAATAAGTCACAGGTGGCCGTGAGCTATGGGGGGAGACAGAGCATAGGTGGATAGGAGATTGCTGGTGGGCAAGCCTCCCTATCTTTGCCCGGCATCTGGAGGGCCCCACCTTCCTTTGTTCACCTGGAAAATGCAAACATTTTCTTCAAGAATCTAATGATCTTCTCTGTCTTCCATCCTGGTACTGTCCCACCCTTCCCCCATGGAGTTGACCACTTGCTTCCCTTGCACACCATGTACCCCTTTGCCTCAGTTCCTGTTTAGGACAGTCTCAGGGGCCACCGTGTCAATTCACTGCTTACACGCCTCTCTCTCACTAGACGGGAGCTCTGGGGGCACCTCACACATGTCTGATTCCCAGGAGGAGCTTGTTAAGCCTTTGGAAAGTTTAATGAAACTTGATGCCGGGGACAGGGGAATGGACAGAGACTGGAAGATGAACTAAAGGAAGTTTTGAATATGATCATTGGCGGATTGACAATGTCGATTTATCAAAAGATGAGGAGAGGACTGAGGAAGAGAAATATGACAGAGTACAGAGTTCCAGGAGCTTACATATGTGCAAGGATGTTCCTTACTGATTTTGTAACAGTAAAAAATGTGGAAATAACTTAGTACCAGACGCAGGTTGTGTGTTATATGTAAGTGTTGGTATATTGATCTTATGAAATACCTTGAGCCATTAGAGAGAATGAGGCAGATCTGTGGGGACTGAGAAGCTGGCATTGGAGGAGAATTCGTGCCATGAGGCAGCAGTTAGAAGAGATGGGCTGAGATTGCCTGGATTCAGGTCTCTCCCTCACCTGCTCTACAACCTTGGGCCTGCTTTCCGGCCTCTCGGAGCCTCAGTTTTTTTCATTTGTAAAAGGAGGAGAATGGTAGTAATTACCTCAATGAGTCGTTGTAAGGGTTTCTGAGGTTCTCAGCAGAGTGCAAGCATCCATTAAGTATTTAAGAAATGTTGGCTATCATTATTAAGCAAAAAAAGTAAATATCAAAAAAAGCTTACTATCACCCCAATTTCACTTTTTAATTTTTTCTTCATGCAGCTATAGATGTATATAAATATACAATAACATATGCATAGAATACACAACTATGAAGAGACAACTGATTGAAGTGTGAGACTAGAGAGAAGTGAGGAAGCGGTGGGGTTTGTTTTTACACTTTATTTTTTTAGGGAAATTTGGGCTCACAGCAAAATTGAGCCTCCCCATCCCACCCCATGCACAGCCTTTCCCACTATCACATCCCCCACCAGAGTGGGACATTCGTTAAATGGATCAACCTGCATTGACACGTCACTGGGACTTCAACGCTTTTAATTAAACACTTCTATCTTGTTTTCATTTCTACAATGAGCATGCATTGGTTTTCTAAGTAAAATGAGTATTAGTTGATTAATGGCTAAACGGCACCTTAAGCCCCAGAATGGCTAGCCTCTTGAAAGTGGCGTGGTTCACAGAGGTTGCCACCGAGGAAGGGGTGACCCACCCTGGGACTGCCTGCCTCGGCTCAGGCCCTGAGCTGCACCCGAGAACCCCGGCTCTGCGGTCACCAGCATGACGGGTCGCAGGCTCACCAGCCTGGCTGCCAGCTACCCTCTCAGGAGGAACACCTGATAGGAACTCCCAAGCCTGAGGAGGCCAGGCCCCTGGGCCATGTCTTCCCTGACCATCCTCATGCATCCATGATGCTCACTCACCCAACCGGCTGGACGGCACCCAGGGAGCCGGTCTGGGAGGCTGGGAGAGCCGCCAGTAGCACGGCTGCAAGGCTGCCAGCCCTGGGCCCAGAGTCTCATTTTCACTAGCACAGTGACCTTTCTGTGAGTCCCTCTTTCCTCTTCACAATAAGGGATTAGCCTACCCACCTCGCAAAGGCACAGTGACAGTGGAGTGAGACGATCCATGGTAAAGTATCTGATGTATTCCTTGGCACATGGAAGGGTCTTGGGAAGTTTGTTTGTTTATTATTGGGAAGTTTCCATTTCCTGTCTACATGACCTGCTTAACAGGCCTAGAGCCTTGGATAAATGGCATTGTCGGGGTGAGTACATAGTTGGGGGTGTCCTTCCTGGCAAAATCAGGATAAGGGCAGGGAAAGGACAGTCTTGGGGGTCTCCAAATACATCGGCCAGGATGAACTAACTGGCTGCATTTCTGGTGCTGGTGAGCCACTCTCTAAACAAGGTGTCAGCCTTTATTTGGGCTGGATTTATGATGTGATCCTCCAAAATGAAGTCATTCCTGGATGGGCTGCAGGGAACAGGAGCTATAACCAAATGGTGTGGAAAGAGGCTGCTCCCCACACGCTCTGAGAAAATACTGCAGCTGATAACCCACGGGATGGAGTTGGGCTTGGAGGAGGTGAGCCCCTTGGGTCTCCTCTCCCATCTTGTTTCCCCAGGTGGTTTCTACTTTGGTCCCTCTCTGCGTGAGCGCCTCATCAACATGAAATACAGTCTCCACTTGACCTTCACGTGTCTGAGTCTCTTCACTCCAAGGTGAGTTTGCTGTCTCACAATGACCTTGGTGAATTGCTCTGCATATCTGCATGAGGTAGGCAGAGGGGCAGCTCCTCCGACTTAGCAATGGCAAGATAAAGCCTAGTCTCTCCACCTTCCTGACACACCCAGACAACACAGCTTCCTGCCATATATGTCATCTGGGGCACTCAAGCTTCCAACATGGTCATAGATGGATGAACCCCTTGCGCTTTTTTCTAAAGACACTTGAAGGGTCACCCAAATTACCTCAACATTCTGATGTATGGCAAACAGACGATAAAATGGAGTGGGATAGGGACATACTAACTCGGTAGCGGAAAGTAGAGATTTCTCTCTGGGAAAGTCACCGCTGGTACATGGGCACAATGCACACACATAAGTGCAAACACCAGCTCAAGTTTACGTGTACACATGCTTGTTCACACCTTAATAAGCACTCGCACCAATACCCATTTTCTTTTCCAGGATATGGATCCAGGGAAATCAGTTCAACATCGAGGTCAGCAGAAGTGACAAGCTCTCCCTGCCCGGCTTTGAGAATCTCACAGCAGGATATAACAAGTTTCTCAGGCCCAATTTTGGGGGTAAGTCATCCTTTTTGTCCAGGACATTATTTCAAAAGGACAAGAACAGAGGCGATATGCAGAGGAGGGTTTCAGGAGGTTTTAGTTGACTCCATTTTCTGGTCTGCGACCTGTTAAGGATGAGCAATGATGGGTAAAGACAGCCACTCATTTGCACATGACTTTTGAGAACGTGCTTTGCCCCTCAACCTGTAGGATAAAGAAATCCTCTTCCCTGCTGAGGAGGGGACCAGAGTTTCCCACCACCTCTCACATAGTCTTCTTTCTGTCCGCACTTTCAGTGTCATTACTTGAGGAACTCTCCAGGACCACACCACCAAGCCTTCCAGCTTTCAGCCCGGTCACGCAAGGCTAACCCCCAACTGTGCCACCTGCATGACCTGTCTGGGCTCTTTGCCCGCTCAGAATACCTGCCGAAGTCCCAGATCCTCAGCACAGAGGCCAGAGCCCCTTGGCACACCAGGCCTTCCCAGCCCGGCCTCTGTCTGCCCATCTTGCCAGCCCCAGTTCCTTCTGCTCTGCCCTGCCATGAGCGTGCCCCGAATGCTCCCTGACAACCCCCTTGGCTTCCCTGGTCTCCGTGCCTTTGCTGAGATGGCTTATCTGCTGAGAATGGCTTCTTCCAACTTGACTCCCTGACAAAATGCCGATTTTTCGTGTCTGAAATCAAAGGCTTCCTCCTCTGAGAAGCCAGCCCTGATTCCTTTAGGCCCCGTCCCCATTCTTCATACTTTTGTTTCCAACGTGCTTCCAAATCATAGCCATCACTGGCAGTACCAGCACTGCCGCTGCTTTCACAACTGTCTCAGCTTTAGGCTGCAGCCCCTTGAGGGAGTCTTGCTTTATTTACCTCACTGACCCCAGCAGCAGCCCAGGGCTTGGCAGAGAGCAAGCTGTCAATTGGTATTTGGTGACAGCACGAGGCAAGGAGGGAGGGAATGAGACCAATCCCATACCTCCTCACAGGGCCTCAGTCTCTGTTTATAAAATACGAGATTGACCAAAGTGGATGCTAGCGTCTCCTTACGTAGCAGAAAGTGGTAGAAAGAGACTTGGAGTTGAACAAACCTCCATTTGACTCCTGTTTCTACTGCTTGCCCCCTTTCTGTAAAATGGGGATATATCTTCCACCCCTCAGAGGGGACTGATTGAGATGAAGTGTGTGAACACGAAGCAAGCGCCTGCCACATCATCAGGGCGCGTGGGTCTATTTTAATCCCCTTTCCTTTCTTCCCACTCCTCCCCTCACATGATAAAATTCTCCGGTCAAATCTAGGATTAGTGGGTTAGTGCAGGTCCTCTGAGGAGCAGACACCAAAAGGTGATTGTCCTCGCGAGACATTTACTGGGGCAATATCTCTGACAGAATGTGCGGTGGGAAGAGAGGAAAGCTGACCACGGGGGAAGGAGAGAGGGAGGGCAGGAAGGTTGGGTACAGACGATGGTGCAGTTCTCTGTGTGTTTGGAAGGCCCTCCAGGAAGACCTTGAGCCCAGGTTCCCATCAGAGGAGTCTCCCGTCTCCCTGCCTTCCAGGCACGGTGTGCCCCAGGATCCCGCCACACTCGGGCACTGGTGCGGCGCAGCCCGTGTCAAGCAGGCCTCAGAGCACATGCCATAAAAGATCTCAGGGCACAGAGCTGGGCCAATTATACCCACCTCAGCTGGAGACCAGAGAGACCATTTTCAGGGCCACACAATAAAGACTTGAGGTCCTTAAGTTAACAAACTTAGGAAGGCTTCAACTTCCCCTGGTCTTCAGGCCCAGCCGAACAGGAATGACATGCATGAGTCTGTACACCCTGGTTAGGTCCGATTTCTCTGCCTCCCAAACCCCAAACAATTAGGCCGGGATACTGCCCTTCTTGTTGCCTGCTCACAGGTCGACAAGAGGCAAGGTTCTTGGGCAAAGTGCCTATTCTGAACCTGAGGTAGCTCCGAGGAGTGTGAGGCCCACATCCACTTGGGCTATAAAGGGGGCAAGGGGTTCTTCATCAAAAAGAGGAGAAGGGACAGGCCCCTAACACCTTGGCAATCTGTCTCCTAAAGGAACCTACCTGTATGTGGCAGCCTGGGGTTCCGTAGAGGGGCCATGTTCTCTGTAATGTCTGCCCACCTGGGTTCTAGGTCCCTGAGGTCCTTAAGAGACAAGACCTCCATAGGGTTTTTCAGGGAATGAGGTAGCCAGAGCGCAGGTTTGTAAGCGGGCCCTAGGAACACTGTCCAGGAACTAGCTTTGACCTCTTTCCTAGGAGGAAGCTGCCCTCTGGTGGCACAGCACACTCTTCTAACTCAAGGGGAAGAAAGCAAGTTCTGGCCCATAAAGAAGCCAAACGAAGCAAGGTCCGGACTGGACTAGCCGGAAACAAACCAAACAGATAGCACAGTGGAATGGAATTTTAGCGCACATTCTGTTCTCCATGTTCTTCAGGGAGCAGATAACACTGACCCACTGCCCACTGTGCTCCAGACCCTTAAAAATAGATCCTGTAACCTTCCCAACCTGACCCTCAGGAGTAGGCAGGAGTAGCTCTCTTTCACAGGGGAGAAACTGTGGCAGGAAAAGCTTTAGCAATGTGCTCAGTCACACAGCTCCAAAGTGGTGGGCATGGGATCCAACCACTCTGACTCCAAACTCCTTTTCTTAATTTCTGCCTTGAGGGCCGGAAAGCCACTTAGCACCACGCTCCTTCAGCACCTTCCAGGGTCTGTCCTCAAAGATCTCCCATTCTTCCACCAAATATTAACACCAAGTACTAGCTGAATTATTTTTGATTGCATTGCTTCTAAAACTCCCTTTCCAAATTCTTACCTATATTGTATGGCTTGGTTTCCTTCAGTTAATAATTAGGTTGCTTTTTCTGATTCCTAGCAATTAGATGGTTTTAAGCTTCCTTTGAATTCCACCTCTCCTCTTCCTGGTTAATGCATTGTCACAGTCCCCTGAGGCACCCTGACTTATTTATTGCAAGTGAAATCTATTGCAACTATTAGCCTGGTGAGTAAATTCGTTCCTTTTCTAGAATTAGCTAGGATTACGGAGGTGATGGGGAAAGGAATGCAAGTGCCATGTGTTGAATCTCTATTATTATGTGACAGACACAGTCCTGGGACTTGGTACAGATAATTATTTTTGAGCACCTTCTTCACACATATTTCCTCTTGCCACCACCCTGCAAAGAAGCTGTCACTTGTTAATCTCATTTAACCCTCTCCATGACACCATGATGTGATTAGCATTAGCCCTACTCACAGGGGAGAAAACGGTAGTTCTGCAAGAGTCAGTAACTTTTCCTAGCTGTGAACCTGCATCTTCCTCACCCCTGGGCTTTCCTTTCACATCTCCAGTCTGAGGAGAAACAGAAGGCCCTGGCCTGGCTTCTGAGAATGGTGACTCCAAGGCCTCTGTCTCAAGAGCTGAGATCAGCACTCTCAGGAGTTTGGCCTGAGGCCCAGTATCTGTAAACCAGATCTTAGGGGGAAGGTTCTGGAATTCTAAATAGTTTAGGCTTTTTGGAGAGTAAAGGAAGAGGAGGAAAGTGGCAGGAGGTGAGCAAGAGCTCAACCAAGAGCAGTCTTGAATGCCATCTTGTGGTAAATTTACTTAGTTGAGGGGAGGAAAAAAGATCTCTGTGTACAAATTTCCAAATCTTGTACTACATTTCTAAGCAGTTTGTCTCTTGCAAGCACCACAGGAAAAGTCCTCCAAGTAAGAATTAGCAAATACCACTACATCCTTTAAAATACGCACTCGTGAACACAGCGTGGTCTCTCTTACATGTTATGCTATTTATATATTTGTGTGTTTTTATACAAAAAAATTTTTTCATATTTTTTTCCCATTCTACACAGTGGTTCTTCCCGGCAAGGGGAGGATAGAAAATTTCCTTTCACTTTATATACTTCCAGAGTTGTTAAAATTTTCCAATAGGCCAGTGTTATTTTGTATTTTCGAATTTTTAAAACACTGTGCTAACGTAGCGTGCTTGTGTTTCTGTGTAAGTCCTTCTGGTGTTTTCTTCATTCTTAGGGGAACCAGTTCAGATAGCACTGACTCTGGACATTGCAAGTATTTCTAGTATTTCAGAGAGTAACATGGTAAGTGCGGCTCTTCATCTTCCCCCTGAGGAGCCCTTCCTGTGTTTTATGGGGATGCGCTTTCTAGCTGTGCAAAACAGGACAAAGACCCGCCGCCCCCAGGCACTGGGAATGGCACCAGCTGGAGACCTATCCCAAAACTCAAGACAGCGGAAGATCCTTGTAAATCAGATCTTCTGAGGAAAGTGGATTGAAGAACCAGGAGGGAAAAGATGAGGGAGTGGAGTGGGTGCATTTGAAACCAAGGAGAGAACGGAAGTACAGTGGGAAAGATTGAATATCACGTGGGTCCTCCCAGAGCAGAAAGAAAGCTAAACTGTTGACAAGTGATAATCACATAACTGCTTTCCAGTATCTTCTCAATTAAGAGAATCCATTAAAGACAAAGTGACACTAAAGGCAGGTTGCCAGGGGTCCTGCTCTGCATTCCTGGTAAATGCCAGACAACCTAAGCACTTAGCTCACCAAAACCTTCAACAACTCAGTCGGGCCTTTGGGACAGAGGGCAAGCAAGTTATGCCTTGAACATGCTCCTGAGGGGTGGGGCGGGGGGCTCCCTTTTGCAATGAGTGTTATTGTCTAGAATAAATGAGGTGCTTTGTTCTCTTATTGCTACAGGCCCCTCCCCCAAGAATAAGACTTTTGGTCACCAATGTCTACTATAGTCTGTACTTCTGACCTAAGTCGAGGTGGGAAGGGGAGTAAGACTTCACCCCTTTCCTTCCATTTTCAAAGTCTTTCTCCCTGCCTCCCTGCCCCCCAACATCCATTTCTACCACCTGCCTTCCCCCTCAGGACTACACAGCCACCATATACCTCAGACAGCGCTGGATGGACCAGCGGCTGGTTTTTGAAGGCAACAAGAGCTTCACTCTGGATGCACGCCTCGTGGAGTTCCTCTGGGTGCCGGACACTTACATTGTGGAGTCCAAGAAGTCCTTCCTCCACGAGGTCACTGTGGGAAACAGGCTCATTCGCCTCTTCTCCAATGGCACCGTCCTGTACGCTCTCAGGTGACTGGGTCCCTTCCACCTCAGGGCTGAATGGGGAAATGGCTGAAGAAAAGGCATAACTACCTCCTGGGTGGTTCTGAGCCTGAGGCCTGAGGTCCCGCCCTTCTCCTGCTCCTGCCTTCCTGGGATTCTCGCCCCGGTAACAGAAGGGCCCTCCTTCGGTTGAGTTTGGCTCAACAAGCATCTACCAAATGCCTGCTCTGTGCCAGGCCCCACAATGGGCACTGAGAAGCCAGAGCTGAGTGAGACATTATCCTGATGCAGATGGAGAAGCAAAGGAACAGAATTCCGGGGAGAGCCGAGTTGGGGAGTAAGTTAGCGGTTTGGGGTGGTGCTAGAGGAGGCTTTCGCAGGGCTCTGAGCTGAGTATTAAAAAGTTTAAAAAAAAAAAAAAAAGCTAGCAAGGGAATAAGGGGAATGGCAACAGTGACAGAGAGGTAGGTCCACATCAGAGATTGTCTTTTCATGGGGCTCAGTGGAGCTACGGTTGTCCCAGAATGCATCTCTCCTTGGCTGAGGCATTTTTCTGCAGAAAAGCCAAGGGCAGTGCCCCAAGGCCTCTGCCACCTGGAGCCATGGGCTCTCCTTTGTCCCTTTCCCAAATCCCTGAGGCCAAAATATCCTTCCACCCAGTTGTGCATCGAGTGGCTGGTTGGCTAGAATAGGCAAGGTGCTCCTTAGATGCGGCAAGAGGCAGCCCACAGGCAGAGGCTCATCATTGCCTGTGTAAGGGATGTGCAAGGACCCAGCAAACCTTCCCCCACAGTCTTTGGGGGAGAAGGCCAGAAACCAGATACTCATATTCAGAGATACTTCGAAGATACTTATCTTCAATCCCAAGTAAGAGGCAGACCTTATGCAACAAAAACTGAGCAATCCAATAAACCGAATTTTTGAATTGTTCATCTAGCATTCCTCAGCTGCACTGAATTTTGCAAAAACCAACCAAAGCCCCAACCCTTCCTTCAAGAAGCCAAACTAGACCTCTCCCTTGACCCCCAACTCTAATCAACATCAATGTCCCCCTTCCTGTGTATATGTCTGTCGTCTGTCTGCATTATGCACATAATATGATCTGTCCTGTGCAAGGATTATGGATGACGGTTAACAGCCTGGCCCTAGAATCAGACATATTTGGGGGCAAGTCCCTGTTCTGTCCCTGCTCTGTGACCTTAGGGACTCGCTGAACCTCAATTTCCTCAGCAGCAAAAGGAGAATAATATTTCCTATCATAAAGCTATTACAAAAATTCAAAGGGATAATGCATGAGATGCTTCGACCCGGGACTGGCTTGGGGTAAGCGCTCAGTAAATAGTAGCCGTTGTCATTCTCTGTCTCCCTGAAACAAGTGTGAGCTTCCTCAGGGTGGGCACCATGCGTGCCTCATTTCACTTTCCCCAGGAATCCAGCACAGTGCTTAATAAATAGGGGTACTTAGCAAAAATAATGTGATGCTGGGGAAAAAAAAGGAAGATAATTGAAATCTCCACTGTGAGGGCTTTATGATGTTTAAGTGAATGTCTCTGGGTGTTGATCCCCAAGAGCCACATGGCCTGGGACCCTCCAACATCCTCCACTTCCTCTGAGAATGCTGATCCCCAGCCAGGAGACCTGGCTCCAGCTCCTGGGAGCTGTGTGAGCTGAGGCAAGTTCCTGAGTCTGTTGTCAAATGGGGACACTAGTGACAGTGCTCTCCATTCTAGCTCCTTGTGGGTTGGCCGCAAAGATTACATTTTAAAACTGGATGCAAAAGCATGTCAAGCCAACGGGCAATTTTCTTCTGCAAGGTTGCTGCAAGTTTGCCTCTTTGTTGCCCACATTCCAGCTTCCTCCATTCACGACCCCAGCTTTGACCACAACTCACAGGTGTGACATAGCACAGAAAGCCTCAGGAATGTTTTGAGTGCAGGCTCCAAGTCACACATTGACTGGAAGAGTCAAGGTGAAGGTCCTCTTGGAGTGGCCCTTAAAAAGGAATGTATCCTTTCCCCCATATCACTCCTTCTGAACCCATTTTTCCTTTCTTAGAATCACAACGACTGTTGCGTGTAACATGGACCTGTCGAAATACCCCATGGACACACAGACATGCAAGCTGCAACTGGAGAGCTGTGAGTGTGTGTCCTGCAGGCCCCTGAGATGGTTTTCCTGGGGGACTGGACTTAGATCAGTGTGTGCAAGAAGAAACACATAGCAGCCTTTCTTTTCTTGGCATTGATTCCGGTTGATTCAGCCCTTCTGAGCATTCGTCCAGAGAGATTTAGAGACCTCTCAAAGACAACCCGTCCGACATTACATCTTTTGGGGGAGGCTGTACGTACGTCGTACATATGTACATACATATGTACGACATACGTACACTGTACATCGGCACAAAACATTTCTACCTAAGAGTAGACAGGACAGCCAAGGAAATGGGAGTCTATAGGACAAGGAGTGGGACTCAGAATCTGAGAAGGGCACAGAAGCCAGAAAGAACACAGCAGAGGTTAAAAATGGTAAATATTCAAAACATTCATTGAAATTTATTGCACAACTACTTCCAACTTTGAAAAGAAATTGTTTGGGGTGTGTGTGTGTGTGTGTGTGTGTGTGTGTGTGTAGCTTAACACAATGATGCCAGGAGTGGGCATCTAAACTGCCGTCTGAAGATTTATGATGAGGAATGAGCATTTATTCTAAGTTGATGTGTGTCAAATGGCATTGCTGAGTAAATCTCCATTGTTCTGAAATGCCCACCAAACTTGGGAAAGTGGTACCTGGGACAGGTGCCCTGGGGAAACGACGCCTCAGATAGAAGTCATTAAGGCATCAAAGGATGGCTTGTACCAGAAGGAAAAGCCCTAGTCAAGCACTGGAGATCAGTGGGTATTTCTGACAGGAGGACACAAGTGCTCAATGTCCGAGCAGCACAACCATTAGGAGGTGGCGGTCATTTTTCAGAGGTAGACATTTAATTAAAGACTCAGACAGGCAGATTAATTACCCTATTGATTAAATGCATGCAAAACCTCCTTAAAGCAATACAGCTATTTGGGGGCAGAATAAAACTTGAGGTTATCAAAAAGAGAACTCATTTTCAGCCCCACATGGAAAAAAGTAATTGCCCTCCACGTGTGGCTCTGCTCATCTCAAATCCCAGGAGTGAGATTCTCCTGGAAACTTCCGCACTTGGCTTGCATGAATACTATCCCCAGTGAGCAGGGGAAGCTTTCGCTGAGTGTTTATTAGCAGTTATTTGGGTACAGAAACCTCACCAAGGATTTTTTGTTGTTGTTTTTTTTTCCTGAGCACTATCCCTAGGAAAGAATTGCTAGCATCCCACAAGAGCCGTGATAATATAATGATTATAAGCATTTAATAGTTGTAAAAGTAAAAGTAAAGTGTCCAAGTAGAAGCTTATACTACTCACTTGTTTAAATTTTTTTTAATTTCTTGGGGATCCTAGGCCTTTTCGGACAGCCAAATTGGACAGTAAATTTTGGGGTGCTTCTGAGAGAAAGCCCATAGGCAATTTTTAGCTGGAAAGCCTCTAAGAGCTCATGACTACTTCTCTGCCCTGTGGAGGGGAAGACAGCCACAGCTAAACAGTGCATAACACTAGCTACGACTTAACAAAATGTTAGTGCCAACACTGGGTCCCATGTCCCAGTAGCCTGGGAAAATGAAGGCAATACAGTTCCATGTTTAAGATCATAGGTTCCGGGATCATTGGGTTTCCCCGTCACTAACTGTGGCTTTGGATGACTAGAACTAACCTCTCCAGCCCCCACTTCCCTCATCAGTGAAGGAGGAAAAATAATAGTATCTGACTCAAAGATACTATTATTTGTATCTTAAAATAACAAACTGTTATTTTTTTTAACAGTTTTATTGAGGTAAAATGTGCATACCATAAAATTCAGCCCTTTCAAGTGTACCATTCAAAGATTTTTAGTAAATTTGCCAAGTAGTGCAACTATGGCCACATTTCATGGTTAGAACTTTTCCATCAACTGAAAAGATCCCTTGTGCCCATTTATAGTGTGTCCCGTCGCCATCCCCAGCCCCCAGGCAAGTGCTAATCTACTTTCTGTCTCTGTGAGTTTGCTTTTTCTGGATATTTCATATAAAAGGAATCAATACAGCATGTGGTCTTTTGCATCTGGCTTCCTTCACTTAGCATGTTTTTGAGGCTCATACATGTTGGAGACTGTATCAGTGTTTCGTTCCTTTTTATTGCTTTATTCCTCGTTCTTCCATATGAAAGAGTACAACTAGTACACGTCCCTTTGGCTTGTTCCCACCCTGTAGTTATTAAGAATAATGCCACTGTGAACATCTGTGTATAAGTTTTTTGTGGATGTGATTTGATTGCTCTTGGGCAGATACTTGGGAGTGGAATGCGGGATCAAATGGTAAATTTACGTTCAAGTTTTCAAGAAAGTGCCGACCTATTTTGAAAAGTAGTTGCACCATCTTACATTCCCGCCGGCGATGTTCCAGCTTCTCCACGTTCTCATCATTGGTTATTGTCCGTCTTTTCATAACAGCCACTCTTACGGGTGAAAAGTGGTATCTGATTTTGATTCGCTTATCCGTAACAGCTAATGGTGTCCAGCATCTTTTCATGTACTTATTGGCCACTCATCTATCTTCCCAAAGAGATATTCTGAGGATTAAATGAGATGATAATGTTATAAAGCACTGAGAAATGTAGTTGCTCGTTGAATGATAGCTATCGTCATCACTATCATCACCCATATGGGTTTTGGGTTTAGACTTTCTGAAGGTACAATCCTGGCTTTGTTTTTAGCTTGCTTTGCTATCCTAAGAAAGTTATGCAATCTCTCTGAATCTGAGAATTTTCATGTAAAAATTGGGCAAAACATTACAGTTCCTCTATTCTAAGGCACAGCATTTATTGAGTAACATTTTAGGAAAAAATGTAAGCTCTACTTGATATGTATCTAGGTGTATATGTATTTATCAACTCTAAGATCCATCCCAATTTCCAAAACTGTAAAGAAAAATATTTTTGGTGAATATAGAAATATCTACCTTGCAAGTTTGTGAGCACATGAGAGACGTAATACATAAAAGACTTACCGTAAGTGTTTCGTAAAAGGTAGCTATTATTACCATAATGAACTATATTAGTAAAACTGCTTTGAGATTTATCGAACGTCTAAGTTAACAGACATCAGTAAAGGGGCTAGCTGCAGGTTTCTTATCTTCTGTTTTTGTGCTTGCATGTAAGCCAACATGGAAATAGGAACAGACCAACTATAAAGTCACTGAGAACACGGCCGGGGCTGCTAGACTGTCCTGAAAGGCACCTGTGGAGCTTAGGGCTGTGTGTTCACAGATAGGAGTTCAATAAATATCATTTAAATAATGAGCGCGGCTGCTTCTAGAGGCCTGTCACCTACCAAGTCTATGTGATGCTTAGCACAGAACCGGTTTTCAACTGATGGCCAGCAGCCCTAAGGTCAGCCTGTTCCGGGGAGACACTGCAGCTGCACGTGAGAAATCGCCCCAGGTTTTGCATGGGCTCACCATCAAGACCGGGCTCCTGCTGCCCCCGCACTGCAGTGTTCTCCGGACCGGTTCCGTCTGCTACCTTCTTGCACTGACCGGGGCACTGTTTTCCTTGCCAGGGGGCTATGATGGGAACGACGTGGAGTTCAGCTGGCTGAGAGGGAACGACTCTGTGCGCGGGCTGGAAAACCTGCGGCTCGCTCAGTACACCATCCAGCGGTATTTCACCCTGGTCACCAGATCGCAGCAGGAAACAGGTGACTCACGAGATGCCTTGTACAAAAGCAAAATAACTGGGGTGCATTCTGAGTCAGGAAATACCATCTCTTTCCCACTTTATCTCTTTGGGGCCCAGGAACCCCCTCCACAGTGTGGTAGGGGAGGAGGATTTGGGCCTGCCACTATTACCCACTTGATGCCCAGCATCGAAATGGCTCCCCCAAGGGCTTGGGGTCTAGTGGGGTAGACGTCAAAGAAACCAGCAGGTACAATGCTGCAGGAATTCTATGAGAGAGCAGGGCACAAAAGGATCAGGAGTGGGGGTACCAGCACCCCTCTACGTCTCATTCTATACAACAGCGAGTTCTCTCACTGAAACTATAATGACAGTTCATGCTTAACTAGGTTTTGGTGAATAACAGGTGACTTAATGTGAAGATAGCTAATTAAACTTCCCGTAGAGAAAGCACTCTGCTGTGCGAGGAGACATGATTTCCTATCTCTTCTTTACCCTATCAGGAAATTACACGCGACTGGTCTTGCAGTTTGAGCTTCGGAGGAATGTCCTGTATTTCATCTTGGAAACCTATGTTCCTTCCACTTTCCTGGTGGTGTTATCCTGGGTTTCATTTTGGATTTCCCTTGATTCAGTTCCTGCAAGAACCTGCATTGGTAAGCAGCTCCAACAGGAGATCTCTTAGAACTGGGGTTACGGGTCCTTTTTTGTTTCTTTTTACCTTCTACCAGTTTTTTTTTTTTTTCACTGATATTCATATGGCGCTGCCAGGGGTTGATTTCTTGAGAGATCTTTTTACAGAGAGAAGGAGAGAGACAGTGCCTTTTAAAACATGTTTTACGGTGATAAGAGGGAATTTGTGATTGGACGGTCTATTGCCAGTTATTTGGCCTACTGAACACCTCCCTCCGATGGGAAGACAGAAGGTGAAACATTGAGAAAACCATATCACTCAAATCCCTTCAAAATGGACAAATCAATCCTGCTCTAGAAGATCACAGATTTTTCAAAATGAGCTGTTCCATTTCTGAGTTCTATCCCCCTTTGCCAACTCCTGAATGGTGACAGTCTGCCAGGTAAAGGTGAAAGGTTCACTGGCCACTGATGTGGGAACATTGCCTACCTGTTTTCCCAGGAGTGACCACCGTATTGTCAATGACAACACTGATGATCGGGTCCCGCACTTCTCTTCCCAATACCAACTGTTTCATAAAAGCCATCGATGTGTACCTGGGGATCTGCTTTAGCTTCGTGTTCGGGGCCCTATTGGAATACGCAGTTGCCCACTACAGCTCCTTACAGCAGATGGCAGCCAAAGATAGGGTAAGAATTCTGAGGGCCCTGTATATGATTCATCACTTGCCATGTGCTGATCTGTAGAGATGACCAGAACTGGTTCCCATCCCCAAGTGACTCACTTTGCTCCAGCAATTCTCATCCTTGTTCAGGTGGGGGCATCTGGAAGTCATGGGACCTTTTGAAAAGGACTGCTGTTTTTGTCAAGGACAGTGGGATATTAACATGTTTAATCTGCTAGTGGAAAATAACTGTTGCCTGTATGCAACACGAAATCACAACCAAGAACAAGCATCCATGAAAAACCCAGTATCAAACCAAATGTGATCAGCTGCTTACAAATTTCAGATTAATATGTATTTACTATTTAATTCTTTTGTTGCATTCTTATTTTCTTAAATTATACAAGTAATGGTTTGCTGGAAAATGTATGGAAAAAATTAAATTGCAGCAAATTTCTCAATTAGCATGTTTTTCTGCTAACTGGGAAAGACTGCCATTATCTGAGTTAGCAGTGAAACACTGTGGTCCAGCTCTCAGAATAATAATAATTGTTATGAGCAACTGAACTTTTACATGCACCAGACTTAGTCACAAACCCTTTGCAAATTCATTTAAGATACTCATAACAACCCAGTAAGGCTATCTCCATTTTTATAATTGTGGGATCTAAGGTACAAGAAGAGTAAGTGACTTGTCCCATGGGATATAGACAAAGAGGTAGAGCTAGGATTTGCACCTCAATCTGCTTAGTTCCAAAGCCTGACACTGATCTGTTATTCTCACTTGCAGTGGGCAATAGCCATGCTCTTAACTATTATTCACTACAGGCCCATGGAACCCTGGGATTCTTTGGAAGCCCAGTTTGATAAACACCAGTATACTAAAACTCATGTTAACAAGCAAGAAACTGATAGGGATTAGCACAGAAGAGATACCCACCTTTAGCAAAGTGCCAGGACCACACAGGGTCTAATGATGAGGACATGAATCAGAATAATCCAAAGACGCAGTGGCCTTGCTCCCTTGTGCTTGACTAACGTGAACAATGTTTCATATAGTCACATTACCCAATACCAAAGACAAATAATCCTATGTGCTAGCCAAAGAAGAACATGGATTTCATTTTACTCCCTATAGGCTTCCTTAAGGGGACAATGGTTAATTAAAAAAAAAAAAAAAAAAGTCCAGATTTGATAGATTGGCAAAAATGGATTGGAGAACTACTAAAATCCTTCACCTAAGTCACCAGAAAGCCCTTCTTTTGCTGTGTGTAGAATAATAGCTTCACTACGGAGTACTTGCTGTATGCTAAACATCTCCTTCAGTCCACCCAACAGCCTATCAGATGACTACCGCTGTTATTCCAAATTTACTACTCAGGAACCTGCCACTCAGAGAAGTGAGATGGCCTATCTAAGACCTCATAGCTAGTAAGTAGCCTGGCCAAGGATCCAAAGTCTGCTGTCTCCGACTTCACTGCACTCCCCACATACTATGCCATTCCAGGCATGTTGGAAAATGACAGCTCCCCGGAATTATAGGGAGCATCACTGCTTCTGTTTGTGTGACAGAGACTTTTAGACACTGCTGATTTCTATTATCTCTCATAATCAATTAATTCCTCCTCACTAGGACAGAATGGAATTCATCAAAACACCTACTAAATGCTTTACACCATTTATACCATTTAATCTTCCCATCCCTCTCATGAGATAGGCATTAATATCAACACCATTTTGCAGGCAAGGAAACCAAGTTTTAAAGGAATTAAGATGACTAAGATTTCATAATAGCAAGAGGCAGAATGGAATTCGAATCCAGACCAGCTAACTTCAAGGCCTGGGCATTTAGCACACAGCTCTGCATGCCAATAGTAGGCAATGGTTATTCTTCACAGTACACAAGCTAATGACCTAAGGATGGGTGCCTACAAGAAGGATAACAAGACTGCCAAGTCTGGGCTCACTGGCCTACATCTGAGACATTCAATGTCACTTTCTATTAAACCTAATTATTCAATACTTAGGCTTCTAAGTATTTAAATGCCTAGCTATTTATTTCGCTAAGTCAAGTCTTTCAAGCTAACTGCGTTGTCTATGATCTAGGGGACGGCAAAGGAAGTGGAAGAAGTCAATATTACTAACATCATCAACAGTTCCATCTCCAGCTTTAAACGGAAGATCAGCTTTGCCAGCATTGAAATTTCTGGTGATAATGTCGACTATAGTGACTTGACAATGAAAACCAGCGATAAGTTCAAGTTTGTCTTCCGAGATAAGATGGGCAGGATTGTTGATTATTTCACAATTCAAAACCCCAGTAATGTTGATCGATATTCCAAATTACTATTTCCTTTGATTTTTATGCTAGCCAATGTATTTTACTGGGCGTACTACATGTATTTTTGAGAGTACAATGAGTTGTTTGCATGTTGTAGTTCTTCAAGAGAACAAGGTACACTAACCCAATAGAGCTACAAGTGACGAAAATAACATTTGAGTATTTCTCCTTAAAGAATATTCCCCCAACCATTATTTAAGCTGTGTAGAAGTCCTAGCATTACAGAGTCTCGTAATAGAAACATCAACTCATTCCCTTTTTATCGTTACCAAAGACATCCCCCTGGAGCCTAAGATTACTAACTTACTCAGAGTTCACTATTTGCTCAGTGGCTCCCTCGTCTGCATTTACTTCATATAAAAAATGAGAAGGAAACTATTATATGTATTAAGTAACCCTCAAGTGTCAGTGGTTGTTTCTAAATTAATCATATATGCTATTTACTAACTCTCTACAGTACTTATGAAATGCATTGTTACCTATTTAGGGAGTAACATTTTCTAGTTTTTGTTTTTGATTAAAATGAAATGTGGGCCTAAGTCAATTCGCTGGAAGTCACTGCACTAACTCAATACTAGATGAGTTTTTAATACAATATTTAATACCACAGCAGAATTGTCCCCAAATTCCAATAAGTTCCACCATTAAAAAATCAAATGTAAATGAAGAAAACATTAATGGATCAATAATCTCAAACATAAATTTGTTTCTAAGATATAATGCATTTCCCTGAATCCAAACTGAAAGGGCTCTGGGGCTTTATTCCCCCATTTGATGTGTCTTATCATTTTACTATTATACATACACCAGTCCTCAACAATGCGAAAGCCCTTTCGCTACATCAGGGATGGAAATGGAAGATTTTTTTTAACACTTGATTCTAAGGAGTCTTACTTTGAACTATTGCCAACAATAGTTGCAGAACTGAGTCCATTTCTATCTGCTTCTCTGACACTGAGCAGCACTTTCCCAGCAGCAGATCTCCTGCATCTTTCCAAGAGGAGCTCTTATTCCTATGCTCTAGTGACCAGGAATGATGCTTATTAGATCATGACCTGCATTACCCAGAAACAAGTGGCCTAGAACAAGTAAGCTTGGCCTTGCTCGGAACCCTGATGCTTGTAGCTGGATTACTTGTAGTAGCTTATCCTGCATGAGTAGGATAAGCATGAATGTTGGTCCTGAGTCTTGGACTTTCTGAGGAACAAGGGGACTTGTTCCAGAACCTACATGCAGGCTGCAGAAGAGATCTCTTTTCCAAGTCCCGTCACTCTCACCTGAACACAAGAAGCGCATTATTGTATCCTTCCTCCTCCAGCTCAGCCGACAGCATTCTAGGGTGGTATTAGTGATAAAGGCTTCAGTTCAGCTTCAATCTTCATTAAAAGAATCTTGCCATCTTTAATTCTTTAGCTTCTTTTTCTAGTAAATGTATGCACTTACCTTTTCTTTCAGAAATAAACCATGGCTTCTCTTTTCTATAACCCCCTGTACCATAAGCTCTCATTCTTTTTCTCTTTTTGGTAATTTTCACAATTCAGTGTGTATGGGTCGAACCACTTGAACTTTTAATGAAATGTTTCTAATGGGAATGAGGGAATTAAAAGAGGTGGAATGTGGTTGTATGGTTCATTCATATTTGTGATTTTTTAAAAAAAGGTTAAAAGGAAATATCTGCTCTGAACCCCTGTTCAAGCAATACGTATTTTTTTTTAAAAAGCCGTAAATGTGTGAAACTGTGAAATAAACATACCATACTAGCTACCCAACAAATCAAGTGGTCATCTGTAGGATGAGGAGCGTAAGATCCCATCTGGGAAAGGTATACATCATAGCACAAACTCGGGGGGTTCACAGTCTAACATCTCCATGTTTCCCCCCCACCGAAAACAGTACACATACACATTCACACACACATAATCACACATACACATTCCCTTACCATTGTCTGCCAAGGAAGATATGCACTGGAGGCACAGTCAATGTCTTTCTTTGAGATCACTGCACCACAACACTTCCCTTGCAGTTAAACAGCTGGGCTTTCTGCTAATGAAAGACTGAATTCTCAAAAAATGTCACAGATTCCCTTCTAACCTCTTCATTGTTTTGGAATTCATTTTTCTCTTGTTGAATGATATTTTTAAAGTTTGAGAATATACTTTGGGGGGAAATTCCTGCCTTTTGTATCACTCTGACATTTACATAGGCTACAACATCGGTGTTCTCAGTGAAAACTCCTAAAATTTTAGATCTGTTCCATGTATCCTACCTACCTGGATTGGTCCCAGAATTCACTTTATTCAAAATATTTTGGGGGTGAAAGTACAAAGAATAACCTCATCAAATTTCCAAAGACATGAAACTATGTAAGGTTGAGAATATTCTAAGTCATGGAAATATGATTTTTAATTACCTTGATGTTGGGAATGTCAATATTCTCAATATATGAAATCACATATATGTATAAAATGATATTCAATAACAAATGACAGAGGGTTAATTTCCAGTGAAAGACAAGGAGAAGTGGAGAAATGAGCATAGCAGAAAAGAGCTAGAGATTACAATAGACCACATGCTGAAAACAATTAGGGAACACAGGGGTACCAGTAGGAGAAAAAGTATAGTAGGGGCTTTCAGTGCCAGGAACATTTAGGGACAATCTATAGTTCAGGAGATTTAGACAACCAGGGTCGAGACGTGGTCCTTCCTCGATGCTATACATTACTCTTACACATACAGAACGTTCTTCTCAGCTGCTGACCCATAGTTAATTTTGACCACTCCATAATACATTTACTGCCAAAGATCCTTTCTTTCTAATATATATTTTTAAAATTGAGTCATAACAGACAGAGAATTATGCCTCAATATGTGGTCAGTGTACTTTATGTGTTATACCAATGACTTTAAAGAACGAGAGAACATTTGATCATGTGTTTTGTGTTTTTGAATAATTAAAAATATGTAATATAATTTTTAATAGTTTTTGTAGAGAATTTAGAAACATGTCATACTGCTGTATATTTGGGTTGAAAAATGTTGAGTCCAACTTTGGCCATCATACCTTTAAAAAGGATATAGAGAAACGGGATGACTCAAAGAAAAATGGCAGAAGTGATTAAAATCACAAAAAACAAGTCCAAGAAGAAGGAGCTTTTGCACCTTGAAAAGCAATGCTGCATAATGACTGTCATTATTAGGCTCACAAAAGGCTTTGTACAAGGTACATGCTGTTCTACTATTCACCCGAATAAGTGAACTGAATAAAAAGTAAAGAGAAATTAACTTAAAAGAAAGTCTAATTGTTTAGGAGGAAGAAAATGTGCAAGTTAAATAATGAAATGCGCTTAAATAATGAAATGCTCAGATAAACTTCAAGTTTCCATCTGAAAGTTTCCCATGAGAAGAAACAATCATCTCTCTCTTTTGATTTTGCCATCAACAGCTCTGAAAGCAGATAACTCTATTCTGCCAGGTAATGTTGGGAGGTTGTAGATGTGCAGGGAGATGCGTCTAGCCGTAGAAAATTAAAGTGGCATACTACATGTTGCTAACAAAGAATGTATGCCTAAAAATATTCCCAGGTGACCCATGAATATTCCAGGTAGCCTGCGAGACTGAGTTCTAAATTTATAGTTTCTTTTTGGGGATTGGCGGCGGGAGGGGGGGTCATGTGACTCAGAGCTTTCAGTGACTTGGATATGAAAAATTTCTTTGATTATCCAGTCCCATTACTTACAATGATGTCTTCCAAAAATTAAAGAAACAATCCCATTTGGAAAATTAGACAGGAGAGCAGAACATAAAAAGTGAGTGAGTAGCTACCTGCATGCTGATCCAATGTCTCTGTGATCTCTTTTTCTCTAAGCCAGACTAGAGCCAAGGGCAAGTGGACTTGGAGAGTCCTGCATTTATGGCCTGCTTCCCATGGCATGAATTTTATTAAAACCGTCAAGGAGTAGGATTTTACATTTCATCACCTGAGTCTCCATTTTTATCTGAAAGTTTCTCCTCCTACCCAGTACAGAAACTTGGCTAATATACTGTGTAGAAAAAGCTAACAAACCAGAGCTGAGACTGTTATCTTTAAAAAGGTCCGTTTGCAAAGTTGGTCCTTAGCTGGCATGTGGGAATTTGGATTTGGGGAGAGTTCCCATTATTCCCTGATCGGTAATAGTGGTTCACGCTGTCTAAACTGTATAAACCATGTGGTTTATGCTGAACACCTGCTTCCCTTCTGGGAGTCTGAAATTTTGGATTGTGCTAAACAGACATTGCCAATGTGACCAGCCCCCAATAAAAATCTTGGACACGGAGTCCCTAATGAGCTTCTTGGTAGAGAACAATCCATACATTTCCCACAATTCCATGTCAGAGGAATTGGGCACATCCTGGGTGACTACATGGGGAGAAGTCTCTGGAAGCTCGTGCCTGCTTTCTCCCAGACTTTGCCCCATATGCTTTTTCCCTTTGTTGATTGTAATATATTACAGCTATGAGTAGGACTATATGCTGAGTCCCTATGAGTCCTTTAAGAGAATTAGTGAATCCATGGTGGTCTTGGGGACTCCTGACATACATGCTTTGGAACCCAGTAGAGCATAAAATTCACCAGTGGAGCTTTATAGACGACGGATTCCAGAATCATTCCAGACCTATTGACTCAAGATCTGTGTTTTTGCAAAGCTCTCCAGATGTTTTTGATATGAAGTCGGATGGGAAAAGAGATGCCAAATGCCTTGGTGGAAAAGACAACAGCTGCATGAAAGCTATATTTTCTAGGGAAAAAAAATAATACAGTATGTCTGCCACATGGAAGGAAAGAGTCCAACTCAATATGATGACTGAGTATGAATAATGTACACAGCAGAGAGAAAACAAAATTCTTCCACTTTTTCAATGAACGTTCTATGTTATCACCAAGAAGGAATGGGATCGCTTCTACTTCTGATATGGCCACAGCATGACAAAAAGGCACCCAGTGACAAATACATGGTTGAAGGTGGATGGGAACGTAGGAGTTCTTCATTGCAACTCCCAGTTTTTTAGACAGTAAACCTTAACATTCATGCAAATGAACTAAAAATCTTCATAGGAAAGCAAAAATTAGACTACATGCAACCAAAGACTGTGGCTTCTGCAGTAGTAGGTGGGGCAGCTGGCTTGAATGACTCCTCATCAGTAGCCCTCGGGGAGGTTTGGGGCATGACCCCAAAGTTTCACCAAGAACTCTCAGAGTGACAAAGGGAGAAGACTCGACTAAGAGGTAAGAGATCATCAAAGTTGTGACACAAAAGGGCAGCTGCAAACTCACTTCCTTTCTTGTTCTTAGGCTTCTTTCCTTCTGGCTCGGCGGCTTCTTCTTCATCTGCACCAAAGGCCTTGCAAGTATAGCCAGAATCTGAATTACATTATGCTTATTACATCATGGATGAAGACACTTGTTTAATTTCTACATTTTAGAAGTAGTCTGGAAGCTGGTTCTTCAGATTGAACACTTCTATGGCCATATTTAACAAGTAAAAAAATGTGGATATGTCCTCATAACATACAGAAATGGGGCATGACTGATGAATAAACAGTTGACTCAACGAGAGAGAGATTTCTTTTTAGGGGAAGTAGGCAAATATGTCCCTGATGGATTTGCTTTTCAATAACAAGTTATTGAACCAATTCACCAAAATACAGCTTGAAGAATCAAAATGCCCTCATTCATAAATCAAATCGGATCTATGGAAGGAAACAAAGGAAACGGGAGAGGATGACAGCAGAAAGTGATAACCACAAATATCACCAATAAAAGTTAGACTCAGATGCCGTGGCATTTAAAGCCACAAACCTTCGAATGAAATAATAAAGTGAATTTTCAGAATGTAAAGAAGTCCCAGGAGAAATTATCCATTTAAAAGAATATGAGATGTACCTTTTCTAGGCTTGTATATTTCTGAAATCCTACCAAAACATTCTAATCCATTTCACAGAGGGAATCAAAGGTAAGCTCTCAACAAGGGAAATAAAACTTGGTTTTCTCTACTCCTATAGTAATTTAAATAACTTATTCATTTATCTTTTTTCCACAAAGAATCCAATTGTGTACCCTTTCATGCATATCCCAAAAGACTAATCTGGTTTAATTTAGTGTAGGAGGCCAGGAATGAGAGTCAAGAGATCTGGGCTCTGCCATCAACTTAATTTCTATTTGCCTAAGTTACTAATATGTTAAATGAAACAAAAATATTTGTCTTTCCTACTTCACAGGTTTGTGACGGAGTTCAACATGAGATTATAAATATAAAAATATTTTGGAAATGTGTAAGAGAGCAGATCCTTATTAATCTGAGACATGCTTGCGCACATATTACATATCCCTAGAAAATTTGAACCGGTATGTAGCCAGGACATCGTGATGTGCAACCTGCTTATATGACATATTAGTAGATAAGGGTCAAAGGCACGACAAGATGCATCTGAGACCAAAACACAGGACATTGCCAGAACTAGAAGCCATGTCTCATAAGCCCTCAAATGGGGGCTTTTCCTACCATTACCTCCTCAAATGATCCTGTGTGCAGTTTCAAGCTCTGTCGGTGCCGAGGAAGCATGGAAGGATGACGATATCTATAGTATAACAAAAAGTCACAACCCCATCAAGATTTAATGGTATTATCTGTGGCCTAAGTCTTGAAGATCTCTTGCAATTTGCCAGGACTGTTCCACCTCCAGCATTTTAAGACAAAGGTATCTCTAGAGTCTTTGCGCCCCAATCAGATCTCCAGGAAGGACTTTCAAAAGTCATTCTTTTTTTTTAGCCTACGGGCCCCACCCTCCCCTCTTCCTTCTAAAAGCCTCCACAGACGAGATCCCCCAAAACTGGCATCCTTCTCACAAAATATACTTCTGACCTGGCTAGCTGCTCCTGGAATGCAGCTAGCAAGAAAACCCTATTTCATTTCTGTAAAGGTGAAATATCTCAGATCATGAATCCTCTCCGCACTGTGAATTGTTTTACAAATGCATTTGTATGTATAAGCAATGTCTTCCATTGCAATGAATCTTTTGCATTTTTAAAGGTAAGTTGTATGTTCTGACACTATAAATGGTAGTAAAGGTATTTCAAATTATCTACCATTTGCTTACTGTATTAACCAAGAGAGTACATAAAGGGCAATAAAGTTATATCTTTATCAGAAAAGCATCCAGTGCTTTGGTAAGCACTGTGCTATCACAGCACTGTTGTCTGCTCAAAGTTTTATGTTTTCCAAATAGAACACAGGCATAAAATAACTTTTATTTGGTCTTCTGGGGGGAAATATTAAGAATAATCACCACAGTGTAATCCATCAGGGGTTTTTCTCATTTTGCTTTTTCTCAGGTAGTTTAGACAGACTTACTGTTGTGAGTTACATAAAAGGATAGGAGTCCATGGTGTGTAAATGCAAGTCAATAGGTATGATTTATTAAGTGTCAATCACGTACTATGCACTTAACCCTACTCTGGCTCTCATGCGGCCAATAATCCTACAAGGATAATGCTATTAACCCATTTTTCAGATAAGAACAGTAATAATAAGATTGGCTGGCTCAAGGTTACACAGTTGGTCAGAGCTAAGGTTTGAGTCCAGGTCTATTTGGTCTCAAGACCCATGCTTCATCCACTCTACCATATATTGCCTCCTTCTTATAGCAAGTTGTTAGAAGTCTCCAGAATCTGGATCTGAGTTAGACTGTAATAAAAATGAGGCAAATGCAAATGTAATGAGAACATGTCTCCTTTACCTTTCTACCTGAGAAATGTCCACTGAACTTTCCATCTCCAAAGGCAGTAACTCACAAGGGTGATAAGAAGAAGCACTTCGATCCTGGAAAGGTTAGCAGGTATGGCTCTAACCTGAGTCAACTTGGCTTTGTGCCCTTGGCTCTGCCTGTTACTAGTTAGTTGCATGACCCCACTTAACCTCTTTGAACCTTATTTCCTTCTCTGTAAAACAGGAAAAACATCCTCATAGACTTGAATAATACGAGGGGTACGATATACTTAACACAGCACCTGGCAGATTGTTGCATGCTTATTAATACTATCTATTCTCTATTGGATCTTTTGCTATTAGGTTGCTGTATAAAAATAAAAGATACATAATTGGTTAAAAAAAAATTCAGTCTCTGGTTTAACTGGTTTTTGTTGGCACCTAATGGCTTTATACGTCTTGATTTAAGAGAGCCTAAAAAACAAAGAATGGATATAAAGCATTGGGTTTCTACTTTCAAGAACAGATGCTTTTGTTTGGGCTCAGCTAACATTGAAGTCTAGTCGGCAGCCCAAAATAGAACCCATTTGATTTCTCCTGCCAGTTTAAGTAGGAAATTGGTGCTGCTAAGATTGTGAAACTTGAGTCTTTAGAATTTCTAATTAATATGTCAGTCCCTGAAATGCACATCCCATCCTTTCTTATTTTTACATAATGAACTTTTAGCTCTCATTCCCACCATTCCCAAACTCTTATTTAAAAAAAAAAAGTTCTAAATAGGATTGCTGAAAATATAGTAACAGCCTGGCTACATGCAGAGCTGAAATGGGGACCATCTCTTGATAGGTCTCTTGTCCAAGGAAACCTTTTCTATTAGACCTTCAGTTTTTTCATCTATGGCTTAATCTAAGAAAAAAAAAATGTAGGTGTCCCTTTGGGAAGATAACACCTTAAAACCTTTACCTCAGTATGAATGAAGAATGGGAGACCCTTGGACAGGGAAGGGGGAAAAGGAGACTGAGGCTGCTGGGGATTTAGGATTTTTAAGTGACAGTTTGACCAAGGGCAGGCACCACATAAAATTTCACATTAAAGAATTAAAACCCCCAGTTCCATAGCAAAACTAAAACAAGTCTTTATGGGAATTTTCACTAAATATCACCTGCAGGGCTGGGTCCTTACAGAGTAGTAACTCTTTAGGCTTAATTTTTATTTCCTAGGGAAGCCTTCCCTCTCTCTGAACAGCTCACGTCCCCATATTTTGTAGACTGTAGCAATGAGTGCCTTTCATTAAATGCCTCATAACTATAATTTTATACCTGTTAGAATAATTTGCTGGTTATGTGTCTGTCTTTCCATGAGATTTACACTTTTTATGGGTAAGGAGAACTCTGTTTGCTTTTATTCGCTGAGTATCCCACAGTGCCTAGCAGGGTAACCCTCACATAAAAAGTGTCCAGTGAGCGATGCCTGGGTGACTCAGTCAGACTTCTGCCTTTGGCTCAGGTCATGATTCCAGGGCTCTGGGTAAGGCTCCCCACTCATCAGGGAGTCTGCCTGTCCTTCTCCCTCTGCCTCTCCTTTTACTCATGCTCTTTCTCTCTCTCTCTTAACAAATAAAATCTTTTTTTAAAAAGTGCCCAGTGAATGTTGTTGAGTAAATGAATACATTCATTGAATCTAGAAATATTGAACCAAATTCTTTCTCTGAATTCTAGAGCACTATTTCCCCAAGCGTCCCTCCCTGGAGCCAGAAGGCCTGGGTTTGAGTCTTGGCTGTAACATTTACTGGCTGATCCTAGTCACATTAAGCCCCCTCTCTGTGCTTCATCTTTCAACAGGGGATAATAATAGTCCTTGCTTTGCTGGGTTGTTATCAAGATAAAATGAATTACAATATATGCATTGCTTAAAGTGATGTCCTACATATAACAATACCTGAACAGATGTAACTACTGTTATTTTCTTGAAATACCACTGTAGCTAATGACCTGGGGATAAAATAACATTTTTAGCCAAAAAATTTTGGGAGATACTGTATTAAATAAAGTTAAGGGACTTTCTTTGATGCAGGACTTCTCAGAGCTTTTAATATGCTAATGTGCTTTATAAATGTCTAAGAGGAGAGCATAATGTACAGTGTTTCCCAAGTTTATTTGACAACAGAATCCCTTTTTCTAAAAAAATATTTTATTTATTTGAGAAAGAGAACACACGTAGAACGACAGAGCACAAGTAGGGAAAAGTGGCAGAGGGAAAGGAAGAAGCAGGCTCTCCACTGAGAAGGAAGCCAGAGACTGGACTCAGAGCTTGATCCCAGGGTCCTGGGATCATGACCTGAACTGAAGGCAGACGCTTAACCAACTGAGCCACTCAGTTGCCCTGACAACAGAATACTTTTCGTAAATAAAATATATTAGGGTATCTCATGAATCCTCTTTGGAACACACTTTGGGAAATGCTGAATTAGACTCCTTACTAGCAAAATAACAAGAAATAAAATTTGGGACTGGATATTTTTCAATAGTATAGGTAATGAAGAAATACAACAATAACAAGAAAGTAACTCTTTCTTAAAATTTAATTAATGAGATATACATGGGAAAAAGATCTAGCCTTAAACTTTTAGACCCCAACATTTCACCTGGACCAAGATAAGAGAGCCCTGGAGCACCTGAAAGCAGGGTCTGCAGCTGTAGCCAGATGCAGCTACAAGAGTTCAAGTACAGGAAAAGGTAGAGCTTCACGCTTTGGTAAGAAGTACATTGTGCATGATGCTATACAGTTAGGAACTAGTATCTGCCCTTCTCCTTTCCCTCCAGATGACTTAAGTAGATGTATTAGTTTGCTAGGGCTGCCATGACAAAGTGCCACAGCCTGAGCAGATTAAACAACAAAACTTATTTTCTTACAATTCTGGAGGTTAGAAGTCCAAGACCAAAGTGATCTCAGGGTTGGTTTCTTCTGAGACCTCTCTCCTTGATTTGTAAGTGGCCATCTTCTTCCTGTGCCTTCACATGGTCTTCCCTCTGTGTGTGTCGGTGTCCTAATCTCCTCTGCTTATAAAGACACCAGCCATGTTGGGTTAGGGACCACCCAAATGCCCTCATTTTAACCTCATCGTCTCTTTAAAGAGCTTATTTCCAAATACAGCCCCCCCCAAGGTACTGGGGGTTAGGACCTCAACATATGAATTTAGGGCAGAGATGGGGGGAATAACATAGTTCATCCCATAACACCAAGCATATCTCCTCTCCCTGGCCCCTTAAAGACTCTTTAAGGATGGGCGCTGGGTTACTGCGCGTCCTGCCCGATTTCCTGCACTACAAATATAAAAAAGAAAAAATATTTAAGCTCTCTGCTAAGTTATCTATCACTCTTGTTTCTTACCCAATTTTTCTCCAACTGTTTTAGATCTTATTCTGTCTCCCCCAAACCAAGAGCACCCCTGTGACTCGGGCCCTTTGCTGCCATCCAATGTCCCTTTGAGAAGAGTCGTAGTGACACGCTATTTCCTTACTGATTCCCAGAGCCCATCCTTGAAGAGTTTTTGTACCACCCTGCCCACCCATCTTTTCCAAACCTGTTAACTTCCTTAGCTGCCAAGGATCTCCCATCACATTACAAAGATTTAAAACCCTCAGACTCTGGAAGATATGCCCAGATGGTGTTCAAATGGGGGTAGTCTTCTTTCCCAACTGGGAAAACGCTTATGATTTGCTGATGGTTTGCAGGTCTGGGAATGGTACTAAGTCAGCAGAGGGCTCAATACCTCACACAGGAAAGCCCATTGTCCTGAAACAGTGAAGAATGGACTTCAGCAGCTCACCTCAGAGCTGGGACCCAGCTAGAGGGCATGGCAAGATGTTAGGCTTCTGTAATGGAAAGCAGATTTTTTTTTTCTTTTTAATTACCTTGTTATGTGATAGAAGTCATAAGGTAAAAGAAAAGTATGAAAAGTTGCTTTTTTTAATACCTGACCTTCTGATAGCCTATATGTTTTAGGGACAAACTTCCTAATGAGACTTTTTATAATAAAGCTTTCATTGCTTGGAAAAATATTAACTTTTCCAGTTCTTCCGGGTAGATCAAACAGACCCTGCAGTTATAGTTAACAATATCCTAAAGATTTAGCTTCTTGGTAATAATGGGTAAGAGCCTTAGCATTGCCACAGGCCAAAACTATATTATTTGAAATGAAACCTCTCATAAATATCCAACTATGAAGTCACTATCTATCAACTGCTGTTATATAAACAGGACAGAGCTAAATCTCCCACCTGCCAATATCGGAGCTGCCACAAAGAATGATTTTGTGTCCAGAACTCACAAATTAAACAGGCTCTTGCTCTGTCAGCCAATTCTAAGAAGCCATGTTTGGTTTAGGTAGTCACCATGCAGTCCAAGTAAGGAGGCCTGGAAGGTCTGAATTCTTCACTCATTTCCCTTTTGCCAAGAGCCTAGACCTCCTCCCTCAGACTTAGAAGCTGTCTGTAGTATAAAAGAGGTGACCAAATCTTTAGAAAGAACACTGTAGCTGCCAGTGTCCCACTTCTTACCTCTTCTTTTCCACAACTTTCCCCGTACCTTTGGGATAGGCTTAAGCCTTAGACTTCTGCCCTCAGTCTACTCTGAGCGCTCATGTATCGAGTCTACTATACTTCTGTTCAGCACCAGAAATGCTAATGGAAGGTTTGTGGACCAAGCTTTGAGAAGTGCTGCTCAAAACAATATGAAACCATTGGGGAGCCTGGGTGGTTCAGTTGGTGAGCGTATGCCTTCAGCGCAGGTCATGATCTCGGGATCCTCGGACACAGCCCCCCATAGTGGGCTCCCTGCTCAGCGGGAACTCTGCTTCTCTCTCTGCCTGCCGCTCCTCCAGCTCATATACTCTCTTTCTCAAATAAATAAACAAAATCTTTCAAAAAACAATATGAAGCCATCACTAGGATGTGCTTCCACATTTACCTGTTCACATCGGTTCCAGGGCATGGAACTTGCCAGTCACATAATACACATGGGATAATCTAAAAAGATTCTTTTTTCAAGCCTAAGATTTTTAAGTAGGGAAGTAACACGATTTAGGTTTTAGGGAGTAAATGGGAGCAGCTTAGAAGCTGGAGAAAGAAAACAGATCAAAGTCAAGGGGACCAATTGAACAGCCTCTAACTAAAATTAAAAAAAAACATAATAATAGTAACCAAGATTGACATAATTCTTATGATATGCCAGGCCCTATCATAAAAGCTTTTCTTAAATTAACTCATTTAATTCTCACAACAACCAAAAAGGTAGAGACTATCATTATCTTCTTTTCAAGACAAAGCATTGGAGATCCAGAGACAGTAAGGCACTTAACCCAGAGTGATACTGTTAGTTAGTAGCAGAGGCCTGCCACTGAAGCACACATCTAGCTTCCAATTCCAAGTTCAGTGGGCAGATCACTTCCACATGCATTGCCTCAAGCAGTCCTTACTTCCCACCCACCCACTCAGGCTCCCAGTAATGTAGTGGCCAGTGTGTCATCTCCTCCTGCTGGCCTGTCTTAGGCAACTTCACTAGGTCTGGCCTATACTTCCCTGCTCACCACCACCAAAACTTATGGGACTTCCATCTTATTCCCAAGGGCTCTGGGTCAATTTACTGGTTTTAGCAGCTTACAGTGTTATAAGTCATACCAGGATGACTCATTATTCTTTCAACAAATACGTATTGAGCACCCACTATGTGCCAAGCACTGTACTAGGTGTAGGGGATATACAGAGAATGTACCATCAAAGGAATAAAGATGTAAACAAATTCAATAATCACAAATCCTGATTAGTGCCCTTAAGAAAATAAAGATGATTGCATCTATAGGATAATGACCCAAAGAAATGTTTCTTTGGTGTTAAGAATTTCAGGTGCTATGACAAATCCCATAGGAAAGATATCTTGGGACATTGGCCGCCTTTCCATCAGGCCCCTAAATATATCAACTTCTTTGTAAAAGGTGAAACTATCTCTACCATTCCCCTAGAATCTCTTAGTGGTTCTTCTCAGCCTTCAGGATAAAATTCAGACCCCTTACCATGATTCACCTGGCCCTCCAAGGTTGGCCTTCTGCCATCTTTAAGACTCAACTTTATCAGTCCCTTCCCCACCCCTTTCACACTCAAATCCAACCACATTCAAAACTAATCATCGCATGATGTGCTATCCACCTACGTTGCCTATCCCCCTTCTCCACACTTCACCTGAACACATCCTACTTATCTCCCAACACTCAGACTAGAGTTACCCTCCAAGAAGCATTCTCCATCAAGGCTGGGCTTGGTACTGCCCATTGGTGATCCCTTAGTGTTACGGATTGGTTTGTGTCCTCACCCCTGAATTTGTATGTTGAAGTCTTAAACCCCTAGCACCACCTCAAAATGGGATGATATTTGGGTGTCGGGGGGGGGGTCTTTAAAGAAGTAATGAAGTTAAAATGAGGTTATCAGGTGGGTCCTAACCCAATATGGCTGGTGTCCTCATAAACAGAGATTAGGACACAGACACGCACACAGAGAAGACGACGTGAAGGCATAGGGAGAAGGCAGCCATCTGCAAACCAAGGGGAGAATTCTCAGAAGAAACCAACCCTGTGGTCACCTTGATCTTGGATTTCTAGAATCTAGAACCCCAAGACAAAAAGTTTCTGTTGTTAAAGTCACCTTGTCTATGGCACTTTGTTACGATAATCCTAGCAAACTAACAAACTTAGCATCCTGTGTGCATCTTAGTGATGCACCTGCTTCGTGGACCTAAGTAAAAAAAACCTCATCTTTTTAAATTTACCCGAACCCAGTGCTGACCTCGAGGCTGGGCAAGTGGTCAACTCTCAGTCGGTGTTTGCTGAATGAGTGGAGGAATGAATGAACCACTTATTGCACTTGTGTGGAGGGCATCATCAATGCGATGTTACTTCTGAAAACTGGAAACCAGGCTGGATAATGCAATCATCTGGGAGGAAGGTTGGCTCCCTCTCAGACAGAATAAAGGGAACCAGCGCTATAGTTCCCACTGCTGCAATCAGGATTTGGAAAAACAGAAGGTTACAGAGGCAACCCCCGAAGCACAGATCCGTGGCATTTTCCAGGTCTTTCAAGCACGTTTAATTGTGCACATGGAAAAGAATGGCATCATTATTTAATCCAAAATACAATAACAACAATAGATTGCTCATGTAGGCGCATAAGTTCCCTGCAGAGAATTTAATGTGCATGTTGCATTTACCCACATATACAGCCAAGGCAGTGGCAATGGGGGCCGGCCCGTTCTTATGGCCTGGGAAGAGAGAACATGGATGCCTGTGGTTGTTATAACAGCAAAAGGGGGGCAAACAAAAGAAAGCCCAAGGGTAGAGCTACGACTCCACTTAAGACTAATGCATATCTTTATTTTTGTCCTCAGCAATAACCCAAAGAAATATCTGATGCCGCTGAAAGACTGCTGTCATCCCTGGTAGATACTCATCAATTATTATTAAGTATTGCACGGTTCAGGTCAAGATATAATATGTCTGAGAAAAACCGTGGCACCTCCTTTTAATCTTGCGTAGAAAACAATTAAAGTATATAAAGCACATTATTAAAATATGTAAAATTTATAATTTAATTATAAGATTGCATAGCTTTATGATCTAATAGTTCTGCTGTATTTTGCATATTAGTGAACAATTGCTTTCTTAAAGCACACAGTAGAATCATTTACTTGATGCTGGAGAATAAGTTAATTATGGATTCCCTGTATATGACTAATGGATTTAATAATCACTTTACTGTAGAATTAACTTATACTTCCCTGTGCTTATAGCACTAATGATGATATTCATAAAAGTTATATTTTTTAAAAAATGTAAGATTGGCACAAAAAGAGGAACCAATGTACAACTTGGTTTTAGAGCCAGCAGTTCTAAATAGATAGTTCAGAGCCATCAAGGCCCTCTCTTTGCTCCATAATAAATCATACACACCCTCTCCATCCCCCACCCCCGCCACCAACCCTGCCTCCATTGGCTTTATTAAGGGAATTTATTTTATTTAAGGGAAGACGAAATGCTTGCCAGATGCATTTAGTGAAGCTTCTGATTTTTTTAACCTCGGTTGTAGGTCACAATGAAGATTATTCACTTATATCTATTTCATGGTGCTCTGGGAAGCCCCATGTGGACCAAGATCACATTGGGTTGCCCAAGTCCCTCTTTTTGTCCTCAGTCTCATTCTCTTGAGACTCATTTTTCTCCTTCAGCCAGAACAAACAACATTGGTGGAAGGAGTAGCGGAAATGTTCTTTGTTTAAGGAGAAGAGTCCCTAGCACTGCCTTTCTGAACTTATATCCCTTCTAACCACCAGCCCCACCATCGTCATCATCACCATCATTACCACCACCGCCACGCCACCATCATCGTCAACTCTACCACCACTGCCACCACCACTACCATCATCGTGACCATCATCTTCGTTGTTGCAATCATCTCTGTTACCACCATCACCTGGATTCTTCTTCCTCACGGTTAGCAGTGAAAGATCTGGATTTTATTTCCAGCTCTGCCAGTTTACCAGTGGGGATGACCTTAAGGGGGTCATGAAACCTTTCCAAACCCATTTCCATGGTTCTAAGATGTGAAAACTGTCTCTGAATGTCCTTTGCTCTCTGTCAAGTCCTAAATGCAGTCAGTGTATCATTTTAGCAACCCCTCCCACCCAAATGTACATCACCCACCCCTCCACGAATTACTCTGCCAATTCTGGCATGGAGGTTAAATATTCTGGAAAAAAAGAACCATGGCTTACAATTTGATTTACTGCACAGTGTTGCTCACAAAGTATGTGCTCACTAAATACCTGTTGATGAATTAATTGAAAGAGTGTAAATTCTTAAGGACCTGAGGGATTATAATATTGTTTAAATCAGAGACCACGGCTATTGCTGCGGTCCCCCTGTCTCATGCCTCCACCGATCTCTTCCAGTCTAATGCTCTTCTGAGAGTGCAGTCATAGATGGTAATGACAGGCTGCCAGGAAATTTGATCTAGCCCCTAGCAGGGACTCAGGAGACCTAAGAGTACCATTTCCTGCCCCACTGCTGGGTTCTTCACAAGGTGCCAGATACCCCAGATACTCTTTCCCTCCAACTCAGCACACTAAAGGAGTAAATTAATCTTCTTTATAAAATAATGAATCGCTTCGACAAGTGCAAAATCCACAAAGTTTTGCTTTTATTTTATTCAATATAGAATGTTATTAGAGGGAAGATTTTAAGCGAAATTTTCAAGATTCACCTATGATCTCTTTGGCTAATTAAAATGTAATTGGGAAATGGTAGGCTGAATTAAATGTTCTCATTCCTAAAGGTCCCTAAACTTTTTGGTTTTTTTTGTTTAATGAATTTTATTTACAACATAACTTCCCTCCACACCCCACTCCTCAGCCACAGTCAAGACACTTCTGTGGCAACTGGAATGATTCGATCATACTGACTGGTCATACAAAATACTGAGGATACTCCCTGAAATTCATTTTTCTCATTAGAAGATCTAACACATAAGCCCCTTGCCCAAAGTTATGCCGTTTCTCTTCATCCGCAGCCATTAGCTTTCGTCCCAAAGCAATGCTTCTGAGACTATACTGTGCAGAACCGTCACCTGGGGTCACGGTCAAATGCCCACCCGGACTCAGTAGGGCCTAGATTCTGCATTTTCTACAAACCCCCAGGGGAAGCAGATGAACTGACCGTCCTGAGCCACACTTTGAATATCAAGAACCAAATTTTTTTGTGGATCAGCCTTGAAATAATACTTCCTTAATTTTATACCCAGAACATTCATCATCATCATCATCATCATTTTTCATGTAAGAGACAAATATTTAAACTTTACAATTTCTACTTCTCAGAAATAAGGTTATTCTTCTTTTTCTTTGAAACACTAAAATCACTACTTTTCATCTCTGTCTCCACTTCGTCTCCATTTTGGTCTCATATTCCCTTCTCTTTTTTTCAACCTGCTCCACAAATGAGAATATGTTGAGCATTACTGGAGCATAACTGCCTCTCTGATTTCCAGGTATCTTTTGCCTTTCAGATGTTAAATAACACCTAAAATGTCTTGGATTTATATAATATTTTATGCCTTACAAAGGGCTTGTGTGCATTTATTTCATAAACATAAGTTCATGTCTGGGGAGAGAGAGAATGATAATGTGAAAAAAGTAGATGGACTTGGGAGAGAGATACACCTGGGTACAAATCCTGGCTCTGTAAATATTCAATCGTGGGCACATTATTTAACCTCTTTGCTTAAATTTTCTCATTTGTCAAGGGAGTTGTAAAGAGCTGCATTGTGAGCTAGTTTGTAGGTTAAGGTTGGGTGTGGTTTCAAAGGAAACTGACAAGCCAAGACTTGGAACCCAAGGGATACTTCACGTGGATCCCCTCCAAACTCACACCCAGCTGCCTGTTCAGGCATCTCTCAGTGCCTCTGTCCTGCAGAGCTGTCCTTCTCCAGGATGGCAACCGGCATCAGACGGTATCTACTCCTTTCCTCTTTAGCTCCCAATCTTTCCCATTTCCTCTATAAAACCCACTGCTTTTGTAAAGCATGCAGCTGGTATTTGACACGTAGAGTTCAACTGATCAAACAAGACATGATGACAAAGCTAAGAAAAATGACACCAGCCTGTTGAAGAAAACCAAAATCAATTCCCTCCCCTCCTTCCTTGAGGTTCCCTCTTTTCCAGTTGTTATCTTACCTCATCTATCATACTTAGACAGAAATCCATACGTCTAGTTTAAATCACTGTTTCTCAGGCAACAGCCAGGCCACTTAGCAAGAGTCTAACGCAAGCCAATATAATATTCTGCCTAGAGTGATACTCGGTCAAAGGTTACTGTGCCAGAGTAGGTTAATTATTCTAAGAGGACTTACTTTTGCTATAATTATTGATTGTCATGAACTAATGAAAAAAAAATCTGCTATTTATTAAGTGCATCTGTATCCCCTAGAAACTTTTACATGAGTATCTCATTTTGTCCTCATCACGACTCTGAAATTTTTCCAACGTTAAGAAAATGTTAGGGTCAAATTGATCAGAGTCACAAGCTGATGAAAGGCAGAGCCAAGATTGAAACCATGCCATATTTGATTCTCTAATTGTGTTCTGTTACTATCACTTTTTTTTTTTTTT
>CM052809.1:84449184-84564485 GCA_028533885.1 Nasua narica | reverse complement strand
ACATGGATCTGAAGGAGTGGGGAGGTCAGGGTGGGAAAGGCATTGTAGGGGCTAAAAGACAGCTTTTGTGGTCAGAGGGTAGTGAAGAGTGGAACCATGTAAATTGGAAGAGATAATCAGAGGCCAGAACATACAGGACTGTGTAGACATGGTAAGAGATTTTATTTGAACCTGCTTAAAATAATCTTTTTTCTCTCGATTATTTGCTATTGTTTGAAAAAACGACCTACACCTTTCTCAGTGACTGAACCCTTATGAGAGATTGTATACATATATGTGTGTATTTGTATATATACTTTATTCATTGTAAATCTTCCTGTTTGGAAAACCAGAAAAATTTCTATTACTGCTTAGGAAAAGTTCCTGTCACAGTGTTTTGATGATTCTAATTTCATTTGTGATAATAATAAATAAAATTTATTATTCTTTACAGACATCCTATGCTCAGCTCCTTGCAGCAACATGTCTTTCAAAACTTGTTAGCCGAGTCAGTCCTTTGCCAATTGAACAGAGGGTAGATATCAGTAAGTGGTTTATTATGCTTTTTTATAAAATTGCACTTTATTTTTTATTGAAGTATAGTTGACACACAATGTTACATTACTTAACATTGCACTTTAAAATAATTTTTCCTTTTAAATATGTTAAACTGTGAACAGGCATGCAAGTTATTTAAAATTCTGTTATTTTTTTGAAGATGAGTTGTCAAGTCTCCTTTACCCATCTAGTGATGAACAATGATATGTTATACAACAATGTGTAATCAAAAAAGCATGTGGTTAGTTTAATAATGAATAGTAACTAGGATTTTATTGTGTGTACTGTTGGTAAGATTTGTACTATCTCATTTTATCCACCACATTTATGAAGTAGATGCTCTTATTATCCTCATTTTATAAATGAGGAACTTAGATTTGATAGGCTCTGTAATGTGTCCAAGATCACACAGCTCAGAAGAAGTAAGTAGAGCTGTGATTTAAATCCACACAACGTGTGTGGAGCTTATGCTCTTGACCATTGTCTTAACTTCATTTGCAACTGAGTGATAGGAAAGAAGCCAGCTGTCCATTTATTTCTCAGGATGCTATACAAAATCATTTCGGGTGCATGTCAAATCAAGAGCAGGTTCCTACTTATTAGGAAGATATTGTGTATATGGAAGTATAATATTTGGAACTGAGTGTAGTTGGAAAACTGACTCTGTGAAGTAGCAGTATATTTTTCAGAAATAACGTATTTTAAGATTTTGTGTTCGTGTGTGTATCTATGTATGTATGTGTTTGCTTTTCATATGGATAGGAGTCTAATAATTGAGCTATGGGATTTTTTTTTTCAGTTATCTTTGTTCATAGTAGAAATGAACTATTGACTCATTTATGCTCTCCAGCCTCAAGGTTCACATTATTTGTATTTGTGTATCAGAAAGATTAGAATGTGTATGTGTCATGGATTGTAAGCCCAATTTTTGAACAATCAAATCACACAGTGACATGTCATTTGCCTCATATATTTGACTCATATTTTTCTTAAAGCACCCAGAATCCTAGGCACTGCAGAAAGCCTACAGGAGGATTTATCCATGTGTTTGTGGACTTGGGTGCTTAAGGAAGCAAAATAAATTTACAGTTATAAAAATTAGGGTCCAAACATTATAAACCTAACTCACAAAACATCGTGATTTTATTTGACTTACTTGTGTATACACATACATACACTTTATTTTTTTTTTTTCACATACATACACTTTAAATCGATTTTATTTTTTAGAGCAGTTTTAAAATTGAGCAGAAAGTAGAGTTCTCCTACCCTCTGTCCCCCACACATGGATAGCCTCCCCCATTATTAGTGTCCTGCACCGGAGGTACCTTAGTTGTAACTGATGAACCTACATTGACACATGATCATTACCCAAAGGCCAGTTTACATTTACAGGAGGGTTCACTCTTGGTGTTATGCATTCTGTGGGTTTGCATAAATGTATAAGGACATATAGTCCCCATTATAATATTCTACAGAGCAGTTTCACTGCCCCCCAGAAATCCTTTGTGTGCCACCTATTCATCTCTCTCTCCCCCCTCTAACCCCTGACAACCATTGATCTTTTTACTGTTTGCATAGTTTTGCCTTTTCCAGAATGTCATGTAGTTGGAATCATACAATATGTAACTTTTTCAGATTGGCTTCTTTTACTTTAGTAATATGCATTTAACCTTCTCCCATGTCTTTTCATGGCTTGGTAGATCATTTCTTTTTAGCACTAAATGATATGCTATTGTCTAGATGTACCATGATTTATTTGTTCACCTACTTGATTGCTTCCAAGTTTTGGCAATTACGAATAAAGCTTAAAGCAGACTTGTGTGTGGACATAAGTTCAAGTCATTTGTGTAAATACTAAGGAGAGTGATTGCTCTATTGTATGGTAAGAGTGTGTTTAATTTTGTAAAGAATCATCATATTGTCTTCCAGAGTGGCTCTACCATTTTGCATTCCCACCTGCAATGAATGAGAGTTCCTGTTGCTCCACAGTCTTGCTAACATTTGGTGTTTTCAATATTTTGGATTTGGGCTGTTCTAGTAGGTGTGTAGCAGTATCTTACGGTTTTAATTTGCAATTCCCTGATGACACATGATTGAACATCTTTTCATATGTTTATTTACCATCTGTATATTTTCTTTGATGATGTGTCTAAGTCTTTCACCCATTTTAAAATCAGGTTGTGTTCTTATTGTTGAGTTTTGAGACTTTCTGTATATTTTAGATAGCAGTACTTTATCAGATAAGTCTTTTGCAAAGCTTTTCCTCCCCAGTCTGTGGCTAGTCTTCTCATTCTCTTGATGTTGTTTCTCCCAGAGCAAAAGTTTTTAATTTTAACTGAGTCCAGCTTATCACTGTTTTTTTTTTTTTTTTCATGGAGTGTGCCCTTGTTGTTGTGCGCAAAAAGTCATTGCAAACCCAAGATGGTCTAGGTTTTTTTCCTGTGTTGTCTTCTAGGAGTTCTTACAGTTTTGTGCTTTACATTTAGGACTGTGATCCATTTCGAGTTGATTTTTGTGAAGAGTGTAAGGTCTGTGTCTAGATTCGTTTATTTGCATATGGGTGTCCAATTGTTTTGGAACCACTTGTTGAAAAGACTGTTTTCACTCCATTCTTTTTTGCCTTTGTCTCTTTGTCAAAGACTAGTTGACTAGATTCATGTGCATCTTTTTCTGGGCTCTCTGTTCTGTACATTGAGCTATCTGTTCTTTCACCAGTACTGCACTGTCTTGAGTGCTGTAGCTTTATAATAAACCTTGAAGCTGAGGAGTGTCAGACCTCCAGCTTTGTTCTTCAGTATTGTGGTGGGTATTCTGTGGGCATTCTAGATCATTTGCCTCTCGATATATACTTAAGAATCAGCTTGTAAAAATTTACAAAATAACTTACTGGGATTTTGATTTGAATTGCATTGAATCTCCAGATCAGTTTGGGAAGAACTGACAGCTTGACAATATTGAGTCTTCTTACCCATGAAGATGGAATCTCTCTCCATTTATTTAGTTCTTCTTTGGTTTCATCTGTCAGCTTTGGGTTTTCTGTAACACTCTTTTTCAAGTTGAGAAAGTGTCCCTCTGTTCCTGCGGAGAGTTTTTAACTGGCCGTTGGATTTTGTTAAATGCTTTTTCTGCATCTAATAAAATGATCATGTGATTTTTCTTCTTTCCTCTTTTGATAACATTAATTGATTTTCAGATATTGAACTGGACTTGCATAACCTGGGACAAATCCCACTTGGTCGTGGTCTATAATTCTTGGTTGTGGTATATAATTCTTTTTATGCATTGTTGGATTCAATTTGCTAATAATTTGTTGGGGATTTTTCCTTATGTTGATGAGAGATACTGGTTTATATTTTATTTTCTTATAACATCTTTGTCTGGTTTTGTTATTAGGGTAGTGCTGCCCTCATGCAATGAATTAGAAGGAATTCTCTTGCTTCTGTCTTCTGGAAGAGATTGAAGATAATTGATATAATTTCTTCCTTAAATGTTTGGTAGGCCCCACCAGTGATCCCATCAGGGCCTGATCCCATCAGGGCCTGAATAATTACTGATTCAGTTTATTTAAAAGACATAGACCTATTGTCAGGTGGTCCATTTGACTTTTTTTTAAAAATAAATACTTAAAAGAGGAACACTCTTCAAAGGAAATTTGGAAGAAAGAGAAAAGTAGAAACTTGGAACATGATTTCAAGCACTATCAAACAGATAGTGTATTCCGTTTATGAGTTTCATTGGTTTAACTTACTGCTCTTATTTCTGCAAGTAGATTAGAATGTTTGTCACATGTCTGACATGTGTCGGTAGACTAATTCACATGTCAGTTAAAGTGAAAATGTGAGTAATTGCTTCAACAGTCACATTGCCTTTACGTCACCTCAAAATCCTCAGTTTTTCATGGTACGGTCCCAGACTACATAGCTCCGTTATTTTCCAACATTAACTCTATTGCCAGTTCTGTGTATTCACCACACTATTTTCTGCCTTTATTAGTATAATTAACAATGGCTTACTACTGTTGCTCATCAGTTAAATACCATTTCCTCCGCTTAGTATTCAGGTCCCTTTATGAGCTTATAATTGATGGACCATTCTTGTAACCGTTGTGTTCATTGGCACTAGCCTAGTAGTTGTGCCAGAATGTCTTCCCCTTATGCCCTGTTATTTCTGCCTTGGTGCCTTTTTTCTAATTGTTTCTCTGGTCTTCTATTCAAGTGAAAGTATAGCTTAAGTTTAATTACCTATATAAATTGGTCCTCCTTCCTTCCCTTCAATCAGCTTTATTGAGATGTAATTTATATACCATAAAGTTTACTTGTTTTAAGTGTAAAGTTAATGATTTTTAGTAAATTTACAGTGTTATGTGAACATCATCACAATTCAGTGTTGGAACATTTCTGTCACCCCCAAAAGATCCCTTATGGTTATTTAGTTAGTCCTGCTCCTATACCCCAACCACTGGGATGCTTTCTGCCTCTCTAGATTCACCTTTAGTGAATATTTTGTAAATATTTTATATAAATACAATCATACCATATGTAGCTTTTTTTTTTTTAAGATTTTATTTATTTGACAGAGAGAGAGAGAGAGAAGGATCACAAGTAGGCAGAAAGGCAGGCAGAGAGAAGGGGGAAGCAGTATCTCCAATGAGCAGAGAGCCCGATGTGGGGCTTGATCCCAGGACCCTGAGATCATGACTTGAGCCAAAGGCAGAGGCTTTAAACCCACTGAGCCACCCAGGCACCCCTCATATGTAGCTTTTTGCATCTGGCTTCTTTCACTTAGCAAAATGTTATCCATGTTGTGGCATATGTCAATCGTTTGTTCCTTTTTATTGTATAGTAATCATTGTATATTTTGTTATCCATTCACTACTAGATGGACATTTAGGTTATTTTTGCTTTTTAGCCACAATGAATGATGTTATTGTGAATATTGACATACAAGTCTTTGTGTGGACATATGTTTTCATTTCTTTTCAGTAGATACTTAAGAATGGAATTGCTGGGTCATAAGTAAGTTTATGCTTAACTTTTAAAGAAACCACTACACTGTGTTCCAAAGTGCCTGTACCACTTTGCATTCTGACCAGCAATGCATGAAGGTTCCAGGTTCTCCACATCTTCACCTAAGTCTTGCCTTGATCTTCTTGTAATAATTTCTTTTGTTCCATGTATTCTCTCCAAATATTTCATAAGCAAACTCTAGGCATAGCTTAGCTCAAATTTTTGTGTGCTTGGAATTTGAGAGTTATTTCCATCAAAGAATTTTTTTAGTTAAATATTGAGGTTATTTACCTTCTCTTTACTTTTTTCTCAAATAACATACTAGCCTTAGGGACCAAAGTAGAGATTGAATCTCCTCCCCCTCCTTTTTTTGTATTCTTATATGTTTTCTGATAGATTTTGTGCCTTTTTTTTAATTTGAAATCAATTAGTCAAAAAGTGTTTAATATTAAATTCCCGTAATATGTAATACCAAAAACATCAGTCTAATGATGGTAAATTCCCAAAGACTGTCTGCAAGTTTGGACTTAGAGTTGTTTTTTTTTTTTCAGAGATTTTATTTATTTATTTGACAGAGAGAGAGATTACAAGCAGGCAGAGAGGCAGGCAGAGAGAGAGGAGGGAAGCAGGCTCCCCGCTGAGCAGAGAGCCTGATGCGGGGCTCGATCCCAGGACCCTGAGATCATGACCTGAGCCAAAGGCAGAGGCTCCAACCCACTGAGCCACTCAGATGCCCCTGGACTTAGAGTTTTGAGTTACTTATTACTGCTAAGACATATGGTTTGGCCAGTATTTGGAAGCAATAAACAAAAACTTAAACCAAAACAAATGACTTAGTCCCAATTTGGCCACTGTGACAAGTTATTTCATTTCTTTGACCTTCATATCTTTTACCTAAGAAAGAAGTTAATAGTAATAATAGTATAATAGCAATATTTTCACATTGCTATAATAGCCACTTAAGGAATTTGCTGGGAAGCATTTCTAATATACATCATAAATGCTAAATGTTATTGTTACATAGAGTTCCATACTCGAAGAGTCTCTAGTGCATAGCTTTCCAACTCTCTGTTAACTTCTCTCTGGGAGTTTTTTGGCTGTTTTATTTCATTCTCCTGTGTGTCTTCTTGAGCATTTCATTTTCTTCTTGGTATGTCTTTTCTCCGTTATCTTGGGCTGGTGATGATGAGATGCTTATTGTTTTACTTGATCATTATCATGGACACTTACTAAACTGGAAAAATATTAGAAGTCCTGTAAAAAAGCATAACATGAGAGTATTTTATGTAAAGTATTCAGTGAAAATAACAAAAATGTAGTCTATTAATTTTTTTCTGTCTTAGATAATAAACTTGTTGGCCAGTGTCTTTACTGGGCAGTCTGGGAAGGTGTGTTTATTGGTACCTAGCTTAAATGTCAAACTTGATTGATTCCATATTTGGTTGATTATCTCGTGATTACCCTCCTAGTGGTTATCATTACCCACATACAGATTCCCACATCCCCTCCAAGTTAAGATTTTTCAAGATAGTAAATATAATTGAAGTAAATAAACCAGATTTTCTATTATATTCTAGAAGCAGTGTCATCTTCTTAAGCTTCATTGTTGAAATAAAACATTACAAGTAATGAAGCTTAGGATATTCATATTACTGCATAGGAGAAACCTTTTTTACATTTATCTTAATTCTAGAAAAATCTGTGCTTTTAAAAGAAAATTTAATTTTGAGTGCCTGGGTGGCTCAGTTGGTTAAGCATCTGCCTTTGGCTCAGGTAATGATCCCAGGGTCCTGGGATTGAGCCTCGAATAGGGGAAGTGGGGGGGGTCCCTGCTCAGCTTTGCCCCTTCTCTTCTCCCTTGGCCCCTTACCCTGCCTATGCTCCTTCTCCCTTTGCCCATTACCCTCCCTATGCTCCCTGTCCTCTCTCTATGTGTCTCTCTGTCTCTTAAATAAATAAATCTTTTTAAAAAAAGATTTATTCTTTTATTTGCATAACTATATAATCTTGATTTTTTTTTTAAAGATTTTATTTATTTGACAGACAGAGAGATCACAAGTAGGCAGAGAGAGAGGGGGAAGCAGGCTCCCTGCTGAGCAGAGAGCCCGATGTGGGGCTCGATCCCAGGACCTTGAGATCATGACTTGAGCCAAAGGCAGAGGCTTTAACCCACTGAGCCACCCAGACACCCCTATAATCTTGATGTTAATAAAAATTAATATTGAAATATGGTAGTCATGAGAATTTTTTTTTAACGTTAAGAATCTCACTACAGCTGTTTCCATTAAAGCTATTTTTAGTTAAATATTGAGGTACTTACCTTTTCTTCACTCTTTTCCCTAACAGATACTGACCTTTGGGGCCAGAGTAGAAATGGAATCCTGTCCTTTTTAAAATTTTTTTTTTCCTTTATTTTTCTGTTAGACTTCTGGCTTATTCGTTACGTGACCTCAATTATTTGATCTGCTAGGAAACTCATAGCTGACTTTGCTACCCACTTCTAGTGATTTTGGTATATCAACTTTGTTCCAAATTTTAATTTACTATTCTATTCATACTTTCTATAACTTATATACTTATTTTATCATACTGTACTATTTGTATTTTTTATGCCACTTAAACAGGATAGTGTACAGTTTTGCTATAATGAGACATGCATCCTTAAAAGTGACTGCAATAAAATCACAGGGTTCATGAGAGAAATAGGATATGGAAATAAAATTCAACTTTGTCAGTGACACATTAAAGAAAGAAATCTAACAGAAGGTTAATAGAGTTTTATACACGTTAAATGGTTAAGAAATAAATAATAGAATAAATAAGCATTTTATCTTGAAGAATATCTGAATTATGTTTTTGGATATGGACTTCAGAGGGTTGCAGTTTGTGACTTATAATCAAGTGTGGTGAAGGAAGATGATCTGAAATAGGATGGAAAAGTATAAAACCAGATAAGGATGCTTGAGGGGGTTAACACATGAGGTGAACTGAGATAGCTACTAGGTGTTTGAGGTGAATGCATTTTGTATAGGGTTTGCTTCATTTGGCCTGGTTGCAGTTTTCTGTATTCACCTGGCAGTTTTTTCTACGTGAAATCATGCAAAAACAAAAGTGGCATTCTCATTATACTCAAATGATCACCTAATATATAAATCGAATTGGAGCAGATTTCCTTTTTCACAATAAGCCTTGTAGCAGAATTGACTATTTAAGTAAGTATATATTTTGGAAAAGGGATTGCCTTTTCATCAAAGAATGTGTCATCACCAGTTATTTTCCTTCACATGATTCACATTATGTTATGGAAAAGTTCAAGCGATCACAGGATATTTTCTTACAGGAAACTACATTCTTAATTATGTGGCATCACAACCCAAGCTGGCACCCTTTGTTATCCAAGCTCTAATTCAAATCATTGCTAAAATCACTAAACTGGGATGGTTTGAGATTCAGAAAGACCAGTTTATCTTCAGAGAAATTATTGCTGATGTGAAGAAGTTCCTTCAGGTAAGAAGGCATTATCACATTATTAGAACATCACTAGTTGGTTATTCTGGGTTCTGTTTTGTTTTGGTTTAGAAAAAAACAAAAGAAGAAACTTCTTTCCTAAGTATGGTTTGTTCTGTGACTACCAGTACCATATTAATTACAACTTATTGTTTATCCTCTGGGCCCTTTATTTTTTATTGCCTGTAAATACGCATCATGCCATTACAGAAGTTTCAGACCAGAAGAATGAACATTAAAATGTTAGAAAATACACAAAATTCGGAAAATTTCAAAAATATATAGTCTGTCCTTTCTAACATGCATGTCTATATACTATGGATATACAAAACAGATCTAATGTTTTTCATGTATTATGTGATGTAATGCTCATTACATCTCTGTAAAGTGGATCTCACTTGCAAATGAGGAAACTGAGGCTTAGGAAAGTTAGGCGAATTGTATAAGTTTGCACAGTGACCTAATAAAGCATAGAGCAAGCACTTCAAGTTTTCTAACTTAAGAGTTACATATATTTAACTCTTGAATTAGACCCTGTTGACTGTGCTAGTTTCTCAAGGATATTTTTAACTTAAATGATTCAAATTATAGCATATGCACATTTAACCAATGAAAATTCAGGTATTTGAACTGCAAAAAATAAGAAAAAAGAAAAATAAGCAAGAGGACAGTCGTATACACTGTGCTGGTGATTCTGCATGCCATTCCACAAAGTAGTCTGTGTCCTGAGATATGATGTGACAAACTTAAATCTGCTATTTCCAGTCTCTGCATGCCTCTTAGGATGACCATCCTGCCTTGCTCAGTGCGATTCAGATATCTAAAGATACCTATTTTTTCATACAAACATTATCCCTAATTGCAAGAAAAGCACTTTAGCTAGTGCTCTGCTGCAGAAGCAGTAATCTGTTACAGTTCTTGAGGAAAAACTGGCAGTTTGGATTGAGAGATGGTTCAGTATTGGTTTATTGGCAATTAGAGGCAATTTGGACTTTCTGAGATTTTATTTCTTATACAGTAAATCCCTGTGTAAGATGTAACTCTACCATGTAGTGCAATTCTAGAAACCTCAGAATATGAAACACTAGACTATGCTGCTTCTCTTTTATTCATACTGTTAAAACCCTGGTTAACAAATATTTGATCATCTAAAACTTCATAGGAATCAGTGTCTTTTTACCTCTGAGTAGAGCAACCCTGGGGGAGTGGGATGGTTTATTCAGAGACAAAAGACTTCCTTATTCCAGAGTTGTCCTCACACTTTTGGCTAACAGAATAGCAACCTTCTCTTGTCGTTTCTTAAGATCACACACAGCTCATCAAGAATCATTAGGGGCACCTGGGTGGCTCAGTTGGTTGAGCAACTGCCTTCGGCTCAGGTCATGGTCCTTGAGTTCCGGGATCGAGTCCCACATCAGGCTCCCGGCTCCATGGGGAGTCTGCTTCTTCCTCTAACCTTCTCTCCTCTCATGCTCTCTCTCACTTTCTCTGTCTCAAATAAATAAATAAAATCTTTAGAAAGAAAAAAAAATTGTTAGTATAGGCAAGAACAGACTTCAGAGTTTTTTAAAAATAAAATTAAGGTTGAAAACTGAATGGAATGAAATCATGCTTGTTGGTTAACATTTCTCAAGCTCTTTTTCTAGTGGCTGGTAAGTTGAACTTTAGTTAAGCTTTAGTGTGTTTTTGTCAGTTTTGGAAAAGCAGAAGAAACAAAATGTTTTGTTTTCAAAGTTTATCACAGTGTCACAAAAGTAAGCACTTGCTTTCTGGGTGTGACTTAACCTAACTTTGAGTCATGAGAAAGGCAACTAACTTTAATGTTTAAGTACTCAAATAGAGTAGCACATCATTCCTTTGGGTATTAACAGCTTCTGTGAATTTTGTACTAAAAATTATTTTAAATTTGCTAAATCTTTAATGGCCTGAAGATTTGTACATCTTCTTTTCTCCGTTATTGCAGTCTTAACGGCTGCCACACTACAAACATGGATGGGCTTCTTTTCTACATACATACCCAGGAGAGCCTCCTGTCGTCTATGGCAGTGCTATTCACATTACTGATTCACAAGATAAGGAGCAGAATGTAAATCAACATGGTGGTTCCTTCAGTGAGGAAGACTTGCTATGAAAAAAATGCCAGCTGAACTAAGCAGTGTACTTAGTAGGGACTTAGAGGACTTATAATCTCGTTCAGACTGTTTTATCTCATCCATCATGAACGAGTACCAAGCCATTCTGAGACTAGCATTGAGTTTGCAGATGACCAGCAGGTGGTCAGGGAGCAGCAAGCACTTTGAGGACCGTTGACCTTGTGTACTCAGAGCGTGATGCTTCAGTAACAGGAAATCTGTAGTTCAGTTTAAACAGTTGAGATTGTTGTGAAGGGCCATAAAGAAATAAAATGCAAAAATTATGGGATGTGTCTTTTGTTTATTTTTTTGTCCTGAGATAATAAATAGAAGGAATGACCAACTATAAAATTAAGACTTGAAAAACTTGTGGGGCACCTGGGTGGCTCAGTCAGTTAAGCATCTGCCTTCAGTTCAGGTCATGATCCCAGGGTCCTGGGATTGAGCCCCACATCGGGCTCTCTGCTCAGCAGGGAGCCTGGTTGTCCTCTCCCTCTGCCTGCTGTTCTCCCTGCTTGTGCACTTGCATACGCCCTCTCTCTCTCTCTCTCTCTCTGTGAAATAAATAAAATCTTTAAAAAAAAGACTTTAAAAACATGTGATCTTATTAGTTCTGTTTTATGGTTACACTATAATTGAGTGTTACTTTTTTTTAAGATTTATTTATTTATTTGAGAGAGAGAGAGAGAGAGAGAGAGAATGTGCAGGGAGGGGTAGAGGGAGAGGAAGGAAGAATCTCAGGCAGACTCTGTGCTGAGCACTGAGTCTGACGTGGGGTTCGATCTTACGACCCTGAGCTTGTGACCTGAGCTGAAACCACCCAGGCGTCCCTGGATGCTACATTTTTAATTTTTATACTTATAGTGTGATTTTGCAGTAGGGTAATATGTTAGTAACAGTGCATGTAAAATCTGAATTTTGATTTGAAGGAAATTTTTGACATTAAATTTGAAGCTGATTAAATTAAAAACATTATAGAGGCTATGAAACTGCATACCATATTGATAGTCATGTATTTATTTCCGCCAGTGCGTTGGGCACTTTAGACGCCTTCATTTTAGATATAGTAAATGCATATACATGCACTATTAAATAATATTAAAAGGGCCTAAATGATCTTATGTGATATTAGTTACAAACTATAGAAATGATCCCTGAAAGTATAGTCTTCTTATGTGATATTAGATTGAGGGATTTAGATAGTTTCTAAGCTATTTATTAATTATTTATTGAGTGCAGCTATATCGGTAGCCTTCAAGCAAATTTATAGAACTAAAGAGCATTTTTTTGTTCATTCTTATGCATAGTCTCATGAAAACTATTAAACTCTTGTATTTTAAGGTTTAGTTTAATATAAGTCCTAGGTGCTATAAACATTTTGTAGAGTATTGTGCAGTTCTAAGGTAGATGAGCTTTTTTTCCCCACTCAACTCTGTGTGTACCTAAATTTACCTTCAAAAAATGAACTCAAAATTATTTTTGTGGACATCATAAGGATTTTTTTTACATATTTTAGTAGATACATTATTAAGAAAATGTGATGCTTCAGTATATAATTATTTGTTTACACATTAAGCGCCAATAATATGTCTCTGCTTAGGGTTCACTTGGTTGTTTTCTCCATAGGGTACTGTGGAGCACTGCATAATAGGAGTAATAATCCTCTCTGAGTTGACTCAGGAAATGAACCTGGTAAGCCTTCCATCTAATAGTGGCATCAAGTTTGCTAAGTAATGCTGATTCTTTCATATAAAATGTTTGTGTGGCATAAAACTCTGAATAATCAGGTCTTTTGTGCATTTTATTGGTGGGATAATTGGGTATTGGAACCACTTACTGAAAGTAACAGCGGTAGTGTAAAGTACTGCGAGGATGAGGGAATTAGACATGGTTCTTGCTCCATGACACTTGTTGAATTGTCCTTTTATTCTCTTTATATAGTAATACACTAACCACAAGAAAAAAATATATGAAGAGAAACAAACCTTTATTTGCTTGCAAATAAAAGACAGGCAGTTTCGTGAATGGGTTCTCAACAATGGGTACACAGCAAGACTCCTCAAAGAAGAGGCCACTTGGCACTTGGCCACTTGCTGGCATGGATTTTCACCGTGTACAAGGAGAGTTTCCAGAAGCTGTGCTTCCTCCCAACAGTGCCTTTATGAGCTCAGCAGCTGAGCACATTGTCACTTGTTTCTGCTCACTTTTGTACTTAGCATGGTTCTAAACAGAACAAAAGCAGAAGTTGGGTTCTGTGTGGGATAATGTTAAAGTAAAGGGGCGTAAAGGTAGTGTTTATATTTTAAAACTATTGTTATGTTCAGTAGTCTGTGTTTTGTGTGTGTGTGCGTGCGTGTACGTGTTTGTGTATAAATATGAAGACCTTGCGTATCCAGGACTACTTGCCAGCTCCCTTTGGAGTGTCAGTATAGTTCCTGTACATAAAAAAATCACCCAAAATAACGGTTTCCAATTTGTGTTCAGTCAGGAATTAGAATATTTCTAGTTTGATTGGATGGTTATCTTAAATTTAAAATGATCCCTTGCTTTATCACAGACCTCACTCCCTGACTCCTCCACCCAGAGTATGTAACAATTTCTCCCCTTGTGGTTGTATACAGTATCCATTTGTCCCACAAAGGAACTGGTTTAGAATTATGTGTCTCATTTATTGGACATGTTTTATTAGTCTCCATCGATCTGGAAAAATTCCTCAATCTTTCTCTCACTTTTCATGACCTTAACATTTATGAAAATTACAGGCCAGCTTTGTGAAATGTCCCTCAATTTGGGATTGTCTGATGTTTCTTTATTATTAGATTCAGATTATGCATATTGGTTAGGAATATCACAGAAATGATACTGTGGTCTTCTCATTTTCTCCAGTCAGGAAGCACATGATTTGATTTGTTACATTACTAATGATGTTTACTTTGGTTACTTGATGAAGATGGTCTCCACCAGGCGTCTCTAATTGCAGATTTATTTTTTTTCTCCTTTGTAAATAACAACTTAAGACAGTAATAACTTAAGACAAAATACCCATTCCTCATCAGACTTTCAGTTTGTTCACTCATTTATATCAATATGGATTCCTGGCTTCCTATTTTATTTAGTAGGTTATAATTTGTTACTAACATATTTTGGTGCTCACATTTTGCCAGATTTGGGCCAGTAGGAACCCTTTTAAGTTTGCTTCCATGTCCGTTTGACATTTACCAGTGTTTGAATATTTTCTTACTTTTGGGCACACAAAGTTCTAGGCTTATCTTGTATATAACCAAGTGCTTTTGAAAAAAGCTTCAAGGTCTGAAGTGTGATTCGGGTTTTTGTGTGGTAAAAAATATATGGCTTTTGTGGACACATTTTACTTGGTCTAATTTTATGGCATCTTCAGCTTGAACAAGCATTCGGTAAGTACTTCTGACCAGACGGCAGGGAAATCTACAGTGCATAGTGAAAATCAGATACTGTCATTGTTAAATGTGAGCCAGGCAAATTCGTGTAATGTCAATAACAGGATGTATTTTTTAAGAAAAATATCCAAACTTGAGGTTTCCTAAAAGAGGATTATGGGCTATCTTGTTTTTTTCAAAGCCAAGTAGGCTTTCAAACAAAGCCTATTGTTTCTACTGTTCCTGGAGGATATTCAATATATAATCATCAAGCAGTAAAATATCCTTTATCTACATTGTAGAGGCATAGACATACAATAGACAGTAGATGCACAGTTCCTCTTCTCAAAAAACTGGATATTGGGGCGCCTGGGTGGCTCAGTTGGTTGGGCGACTGCCTTGGGCTCAGGTCATGGTCCCAGAGACCTGGGATCGAGTCCTGCATCGGGCTCCCGGCTCTGCAGGGAGTCTGCTTCTCCCTCTGACGCTCTCCCCTCTCCCCTCTCATGCTATCTCTCACTTTCTCTCTCTCTCTCTCTCAAATAAATGAGTGAAGAATCTTTAAAAAGCAAAACGAAACAAAAAACCGGATATCAATAAGTAAAATAAGCAGGTAGGCCTTGAAGATAACTGAAATAAGACCTGGATTTGTATTTTAGCTCTATTGCTTACTGCTTCGGACAAACTTCTGAATGTCTTTAAATGTAAAGACTTATACTGTCTGTGAAGTGAGAATGACACCTTCCAGGATCTTATTAAGATTAGATAAACTACTAGCTCAGGGCCTAGTATATACAAGTGCTCCATAAGAGATTCTTCTGTTCGTGTTATAGATATGGTAGTAATGAGAGGCTGGTCTAAGAGTGTGCCTGTATACTTTAATTTTCATATGTAGGAAGAGGATAATATATTTTTCACAGGCTACTTTAAGAAGTGAAATAATATGTGAAGAGTGCTTCATAAATCACAATTGCAATACTATATGCTATTATTAATTTGTATTAAGGAAAAGTTTTTATATATTGAGGGAAATATTATAAGAGAGTCAGACTGAAGTTTGATTTAAAAGAAGGGAAGAATGCTGGAAATGCTAATTTAAATCTTACCCGTTGGGGGCGCCTGGGTTGCTCAGTTGGTTGAGCAACTGCCTTCGGCTCAGGTCATGATCCCGGAGTCCCGGGATCGAGTCCCATATCAGACTCCCGGCTCTACAGGAAGTCTGCTTCTCCCTCTGACCTTCTCCCCTCTCATTCTCAGTCTCTCGCTCTCTAATAAATAAATACAAATCTTTTTAAAAAAAAAAAAAATCTTACCCGTTGGTTACAGATTCCAGTAACTGCCTTCTGTAATCACTTGTTATGTCTCATGTTTCTATAAGTAAATGCGGTATTAAATAAGTAAATGTGGCATAGTCTAAATTGTTTGATGGAGCTTAGGAAGTATCAGATAATCAATTTTGAGCTTACTGCTTTTTTTAAAAAAGCTGTATAAGCATTAGCAAAGACAATGGTTTATTTTCTTCTTCCAAATAGCAAAAGGAATGCTATAGCGACTATAGCCCATGGTGTTCATAGTCATTTGGGTATGAGACTTCAGCTTTGTTTGCTGTTTGCTGCTGATAAATGGAAGTGTTAATGGCATTAATAGTATAGTTTTGACCATATCATATTTTAGATTAGAGGCTTAGGAACTGCTCTTCATAAATTTATTAATAGTTATTATCAGTAACTAATAAATATTCAGAGGGAATGTACTTTTGCTCATACAGTAAGATTGCGGGTTATTTTTTCTGCCTTGGTTTCTTTTTAAAACACCAAGGATATATGAACCAATGACATTTCTGGTATATATAGAAATATTACTTTTTAATGAAGAACTTTTCTGTAATTGATTATTAACTGATCCACAGAAAGTTAGAATTTAAAGATTATTTTAGGAACTCTTATTTTATAGGAGAGAAGTTGTTACTTACCTAATATGAAATGGTACCTGGTACAGGAGTTGGTAGTCTTAGGCTCCATCTATTATTTTATAATTTGTGTTCATATTATCTCTGCAAAGTATGATCAATTCTGACTTTTAATTTTGGGATTGGTATGGTTAGAAAGAACAATGAATTGAAACAATCCAGAAACTTGGGTTCTGCCAGTGGGTCTGCCATTAACTCTTTGAGTAACATTAGGCAGGGTAATTATCAGTAGATTCTTTTTTTTTTAAAGATTTTATTGATTTATTGATTGATTGATTGAGAGATGGAGACATAGTGAGAGAGGGAACACAAGCAGGGGAAGTGGGAGAAAGAGAACAAGCTTCCCCGCAGAGCAGGGAGCCTGATGTGGGGCTGGATCCCAGGATCCTGGGATCGTGACCTGAGCCACCCAGGCACCCTCCCCAGTAGATTTTTTAAAAGCTCTCTTAACTGTATGTGATGCTTCTTTAATCATTATTTCCATTCCTTTTCTTAGTAAATTTTTGCTTTGCTATTTGCTAAATCTGGTTAAATAAATTCATCTTGATCTTTTTAGGTTGATTATTCTAGACCTTCAGCAAAACACAGGAAAATAGCTACCTCATTTCGTGACACTTCTCTCAAAGACATTTTAATGCTAGCATGCTCTCTTCTAAAAGAGGTAAGTTATTTAATAATTCAATATCCTACTTAGAGTATTTAGAAAATTTTAAGGTTCAGAAAAATTTCAAATTTATGTATCCCATTTGAGTTCTCCAGTCCCCATTCTGCCTTTTGAAGAGTTATTGTGAAAATTCTTAATTTAGGTATAGTAGATTTCCACAAGTCTGGAAGAGGTTCCAAAAAATTCACTTTTATTTACCAGAGATATAATAAAACAAAATCCAAAGGGAATTCAGTAATTCATCTTTAGGTAGTAGTTTCATTGCCTTCCTACTACTGCTGTAGATTATTTATTACAGAAACTAATTTAGACTTAGTTTCTTTATTTTAATGGGATCCAGACAAACAGTGAAATAGCAGTAAGTTTTCCTAATTCATCAATTATCAGTATTTATTCATAGGTGAGCCAAGATGGTTAACTTTAATAATTTGTTTGAGAAATAATATTTTCCCATTTGCTACTTGGTGCCCATTTGAACATTAGGGATAGTACAATTAATAATTATATTGTAATTTTGCTTGTAATATAGGAATTCCATCATGTGGTTCAAGCTTTTTAATTGGCGTAGTATAGCATTTCCCAAGTTTCACTTAAGTACCGGTTTCTAATTATTTCACTTCTCTGGTATAGTTAGTAACAGGATAACTGCCCCAGTAGACCAGACTGAAAGACCCTCTATTATTTTTTAAATCTTCCTTTTGTATGTAAAATTTTAACATATGCAAAAGAAGGTTGAAGAGTATAATGAACTCCCTTGGACCCATCAACCAGTTAAGGTGTAACAACTCTAGACCAGTCTCTTTTCATCTCTGTACTTTTCAAAGAACTCTTTCTTTTTGTGTTATTTTTGAAGCAGAATCCCAAACTTAGTAATCACTTCTTCCACAGGTATTTCACTATGTGTCTTTAGGAGATAATCTATTCTGATTGTGTCAGAATAGACCTTTTGTGAGGGGGAGGGGAGGGAGGGTGTGGTCAGGTTTGTTTTCTAGAAGTTTGTGAATGTCCTCCTCTACTCACAAAGCTCTGACCTTTGTTAATTGAATATGGATCATTTATATATAAAGTTCCCCTCATCATTTATACATACTTGAAGAATATTATATTTTCAGCTTGTTCTAAGCAGCCTTTGAGCTAATAAATCCTATAGGCTTATACATTTGTGCTGAGTAAAGTATCTGTCCTAAAGTTCTTTTTATAACTTAGAAGATGGCCTATAATTTGCAGTTAAGTGTCTAGGATCTTATTCTCATTTTAGAAAATAAAATTTGAAAATAGTCTATTGTAGATTTTTGTTGATAGTGATTTTACAACTTTTTCTGATATGTACAACAACAAAGCTTTGCAGACTTTTCTTCCTAATTCTAATTTGGCATTGAAAAATAAATTAGCAAAGTGAAAATTTGTTTATTGACTTATTTCATAATGTTTTATTTGACTTTCAACTTTTTTCAGGTGTTGGCCAAACCTTTAAATCTTCAGGATGAAGGTCAACAAAATCTAGTAATGCAGGTCTTGAAACTGGTCCTTAACTGCCTTAACTTTGACTTCATTGGCAGTTCAGCAGACGAATCTGCAGATGATCTTTGCACGGTGCAGATTCCAACAACCTGGAGAACAAGTAAGAAGAAAGTTTAGTGTGAGGGATGGACAGAGTAAAAGTCACAGAATTGAACAATATAGTTGCCAAATGTGCAGTTATCTCTAGTGTTTGCTAGGCAATCAAAACATTTAAAAAGATTTGTAACCCAAGGTAGCTGCTGATACCCAGTATTGAAATCTGCTTTCCTTATTTCATGTCATGGGAACTTCCCTATTTCGATATTGGAAAATAGGAAAGATAGCTCTAGAGTTAGGGGGAAAACAGGTTTGGGAGGAAAAATGAAGAGTTCTGTTTTGAAAGTTTCAGATAAACAGTGAGAGGATATAACACTGAGGTAAAACACGGAGAAAACATATTTTTCAGAGTTACAAGGAGAATGACAGAATAAGTGACTTAGCAGAGCAGAATTGCAGCTTACTTCCTTATGGAGAAGGGTACCAAGATAAAAAGCAAGCTAATTTTCTCTCACACATTTCAGAAAGATGATGGCACTAGGGTATTCCTACAGTCAGAAGTGCGGGGAGGAATAGGGCTGAAAGGGGTTGGTAAAAAAGTCTGTATTCTGCCCAGATCTTCTTTGTTTCTGCCCCAAATTCTGCCCAGGATCTTCTCTCCCCCCTGTGCAACTGCCAACTTTTCGTTTCTCTTTCCTGTGTGCCTTTTGCTCTTACTTCCCAAGACCAGACTTTTTTGTCCTCAAGAAAGTAAACTGGATATTTAGGGATAACATATAGTAGGGGAACACCACAGATTTTGTGAAAACTTCTAATATGGAAATCAGAGATTAAAACAATTAAAAAGGACATAGTATTCTTAGTATGATATACATGAACCAACAAATGTAATAAAAATTGCACAGATTACACATAAACACACACAGACACACTTATACATACACATGAGTGCATGTAAAAATGGGCAATATGAATAAGATTGATGGATTGTATCAGTGTGATTTCCTGATTATGATATTGTAATGTAGTTTCGCAAGAATTTACCGTTGGAGGAAACTAAGTAATGGGTGCATGGGGTCTCTGTATTCTTTCTTACAACCGCTATGCATCTATAATTATCTCAAAAAGCTTTTTTATCAAGGGAGAGTTTAGTAGAAACAAAGTAAAGAGTAGAAGTAAACTTCAAAAAAGTATAGTTAATATCCCTAGGGAAATTAAAAAAAAAAAAGGGTAACACATGCCTGAAACAAGAATAGTATTTTTTTTTAAAGTTTTATATATTTATTTGAGCGAGGGAAAGAGAGAGAGAACACATAGTGGGGAGGGATAAAGGGAGAAGGAGAAGAGAAAATCTCAAGCAGACTCCCCACCAAGCATGGAGCCCCAGTGTGGGACTTGATCCCTGACCCTGACATCATGATCTGAGCCAAAATCAAGAGTCACTTAACCAGCCGAGCCACGCAGTTGTCCCAGAATAGGGTACTGTTTTATAAAGAAAAGTTCAGAGAATGATCCAAATGTAAAAGACAGTTGCCTAAATAAAACACTTAATAAAAGGTTGGAAGATAAAGTTAAGGAAATGTCCCAGAAAGTAGAACAAAAAAGCAAGGAGAGATTCGATAGGAGAAAAAGATACAAGAATATCAGAGCATGAAATTAGGAAACTGGCATCAGACTCCTAGGAGTTTGAGAAAGAGAATAGAAAAAACAAAACAAAAACACAAGAAAATTTGCGAACAAATAACACCAAAAAAAGTTCTTGGCACTGAAACATAAAATTTCAGATTGAAAGATCCCATCAAGTGCACATAGTAATGAATGAATAAAAGAAACACTAAGCATCATAATCATTTCAGAGTAACAATGATAAAAGGAAGAACCTAAAATCTACCTGAAAGGAGAACTAAGTCACCTACAAAGGATTGGGGTCAAGAATGGCATTAGACTTCTCAGCATCAGCACTGGAAGCCAGAAGACAATGAGTATCCCCTATGTGCTTGCTCTCAGAAAGTTACTTGACACAAAAACCATGGAAGACAAGGGGTTTGTGAAAATGGAGTTTCAACACAAGATGACAATGAACAGACATAACAGGATAGTTATAACAAATTTAGGAACAAGTTGAAGTCTCTAGGAGATGGTGGAAGGGGGAAAAGTGGAAATTATAGGTCATTTGATGCTACTGATCTTGTGGAAAATGGCGTGAAGAATATTTTACAAATCTGTCAGAACATTTGGAAAGAATTCGTGACAGATAGATATACAACTAAGCACAGAAAAGATGCTATGATTAAATCCAGAGAGTGTTAGAAGTGTAATATAATCATAGTATACTCCTGGGCTTAGCTGTTAACATTACTTACATAGCCATAATAAATGTAAACACTTAGAATTGATTTAATCCCAAATTGTTAAAATAGCGGATGGATTTTGAAAGACAGCAGATTGTGGTAGGGGCTACAGCCTCACAGATTATAACGAATTCATTTGATGTTTCAGGTAAAAGAAAGAAATAGTCATATAGCATGTTATTTGGAAATACGTATATAAGTGTAGTAAGAGTTGAACGGTAATTGGAATGGGGTAGGGTACAGCTGTTTTTTATTACACTTTAATAGTGTTTACTTTTTGATAAAGTTTGAATTTTTAAATGTTTATATTACTTAAATGCAAATGAAATGGTAAGAAGATTCTTCCAGTAAGAACTGTAGATGCAACATAGAAATAAGGAACATTTTTGTTAATTAGTTTCTATCTCCATATTATTTCATCTTTCAAAGGAAAATAGCTAGGAATTAAAAAGGAATTAAGTTTAACTGATAAGAGTAGCCACATGCAGAGGTCTTAGAGTTCTTGTTTGTGTGATAATGTCTTACTGTTTACAATAAAATAACTGAATGGAAGTAATGGTATCAGAAAAAAAAATTTTTTTCCAGTTTTCCTGGAACCAGAAACATTGGATCTTTTCTTCAATTTGTATCATTCACTTCCACCACTACTATCGCAGCTAGTAAGTAAAAATCATTCATTATTTCATTAAAAAGTACCTGTAATCTTTATCTAAGGGCGGTATATATTTAGTGTAAAAAGTTCAATTTATATTCTTGATTGGGTTTATCTGTCACAAGAAATTCTTTTTTTACATCTCCTGGGATTTATGTTACTTAAGCTATTTGTCAGATTCTATTTATAGTCACCAGGGGATTCCTTTTCATGGGTGAACCCAGGACCTCTAGCTATTGGTTTAGCCCTTGCCCAAAGCCAGGAAAACCTGTCAGCCTTTAAGTGTACCTTCCTTTCTTCCCAGTCCCCATCCCTTCTGGGTCTCAGTCCAGTAGTTGGCCACACCATCATTACCTTCCCTTTTCCTTCCCTCTCTCTAATTCTTCCTTAATCCTCCATTCCCTAGGCTTGCCAGGCCGCCCCCATCAGGATCTCTGAATGAGAAACAAAGGGGATCTGTTCATTTAATTTTGTGTTCATCACTCTAGTTGTTCATTTATTTGTTTTTATTTTTTAAGATTTTATTTATTTATTTATTTATTTGAGATAGAGACAGTGAGAGAGAGCATGAGAGGGGAGAAGGTCAGAGGGAGAAGCAGACTACCCATGGAGCTGGGAGCCCGATGTGGGACTTGATCCCAGGACTCTGGGATCATGACCTGAGCTGAAGGCAGTTGCTTAATCAACTGAGCCACCCAGGCACCCTGTTCATTTATTTTTTGAATTAAATTCGTTTGTGTGCTTTAAAAATCTTAAAACTTTTTGTCATATAGTAACCTTGAGAATGTATACTCCATCTTTGTGGAACCTAAAACAGAAACCAGGCAAGATTGGAAAAAAAAAGAGAAAGAAAAAGTTGTCAGTTTAATATCTAAGCTTCTAGAAGTAAAGTTGGAGGATTCTGATATTACCATTTCCTGAAAAAAGATGTTCCAGATTTAAAGTACATGTCAGTGGTGTGTTTGTTTAGATATGTTATTGCCTAGAAGGGAGTAATAGATTTACAAAAATACTCTTTCCCCTTCTTTTTTTTAAAAACATGTCTGTTCTCCAATCTAGGGTTTTAAGGTGGTGGTTTTTAAACTGCATTTCACAGGATACTCATGTTTCCAGGTGGTGCCAGAGTTTCAGCCGTCTGTCTTTTAACCAGAATAGTTAAAAACCATGGTTTCACGTACAATTACGTTTTGCAATAAAACAAGCTACTGGCACTTAAAAAATTAAGTGTAAAACAACTGCTTGAAGAGAAAGTGGCTAACATTTATTGGGCCTGTCCTATCATATGGTGCTTATCTCACTTTATCCTCACAGTGGCCCCGCAAGGTAAGTATTATTATCCTCACTATGTTGACAAGGAAACAGACCCAGACTGGCTAAAACAAATTTCATTAGGGCAGCAAACTAAATAATGAAACTGAGACTCAAACCCAGACGTTTTTGGCCCCCAAACCCTGGATACTTTTAATACACCAGTGGTTCCCAAACCTTCAACACATCAGAATCGCCTAAGGAACTGTTTGTTTGTTTGTTTTTTAACAGTAAGGACTAGCAAACTGGAGAACATCTAAAAGGCCATCCTCTAATTCTTGTCCCTGTTCTCACCTTTGCTAAGAGAGCCAGACATTATTTAATATCTCGTAATTAAAATATTTAAATATTAATAGCCAATTCTAATTTTTTTACAAAGTGGGCAAACATGTGGACCAAAACAAAACCTGTGAGGGCCTGTTTGTCCTGAAAAGCTGCCAGTTGTGGGCCTCGTACTTAATGATCAGATGGACTGCAATGGTTAATTGAATTATTAATTCAATTCGTTAATCGAATTCTTAATTCAGTAGTAGAATTAAGAACCCAAGTAGTGAAATTGGCTGGTAGAGTATTAATTTTTAGAAGGTAACTAGACCATTTTTGTAGAATAGCTAATGTTTCGAGCAGCATGCTCCAAATTGTGCCTTAACTTTTTAATGAATGGTATGGATAAGATGTACTATCACCCCATAAATTGGGGATATACTGGATTAAGTAAAGTTATACCAAATTACACAAAAGTAAAGTTTTCCCACTTGCAGGATACCACTGTACATAATGGACAGTATTTCTCAAACAAATTCCACCACAAAACCATCTTTAATTGTTCGTAGGACACCTGTCTTATTGGTTCATGAACAGAGCTGGGCAACAGAAGCAACTGGGAGCCTTTTGAGTGTATGCTTGTCCAGGTTGCTTTGCTTTGGCATATTTAACATACGAAAATATACTAGAAGCGAATGCCCATGAATAGAAATTTTAGTGGTGGGGTTAAAGAGTGATGGGTGGTGTTGGTGATTGATGGTATGTAGCTTTCATTATTTCTGGATTCTATAATACTTTACTAATAATACTTTTAAAATTTAAATTTTTTTGTGTGTGTAAAGACAGTGTTCCTTACATGTGGCCATAGTTACTTTTAAAATTGAAATGAATTTTGTTGTTCCTATTTTAGGCACTTTCATGTTTAGTTCAGTTTGCTTCTACAAGAAGGTCCTTATTTAGCAGTCCTGAACGTGCCAAGTACCTTGGTAATTTAATTAAGGGAGTAAAAAGGATACTTGAAAACCCTCAGGTATTTATGAAGTAATTTAATTAATACTTAGTATGTAGAAATACAGTTTTTCTGCTGAAAGGTGTAATAAACTCGTGACTTGATTATAATTCTGGAAGGAAGTACGAAGTATCATATCCATCTTCCTTAGATCACATTTGTAGTAGAAATGGACAGTTTTTAAAAATGGATGCTTTCCTGATGGACTTCTGTGTTCTTCCTTTTTTACTTTTTTCCATTCTTGTAGGTGAATAAGAATCGAAGATATATATCCTGTGATGCTTCTGCTTTATACCATTGTGTACTGCATTTCTTTGCTTGTACTTCTTAAGTTATTAAAATAATTACTTCAGAGTCATAGCTACCTTCTGAAGTAGAAGACTTAATATAAATCTGAATGTTAATATTGGATTAAGTGGCTTTGAATTATGAGATATTGTCTTTTTGCCCTCTTGTGGACAAATAAGAGTTTGTAGATTTAAAAATCTATACATTAATTTGCAAAGCTTCAATAGCAATATTCATTTCAGAGAATTGCAAAGCCATTATTAATTAGTGATTTGGGTGCCTAGATAAAATTTTTTGTTTTACTTTTTATTTTGTTTTTGGTTTAAAGTATATGTAATGAAAGTACGAATTTTAAGAGGTTAAATGCTTGAAGGAGATTTATCTGTCTCTTAGTTATTACTAACTCTTGAGGGAACACATAATATTTGTACATAAAGAAAATGTGCATGCTCAATAAGGAACAATTGATTTTGTAGGTCATTCTCAGGAGTATTGTAGTATTTTGTGTGTTATACTTTTATATCTTCAATGTTAGCACAATCATGAAATATATACATATTTTGTTGGTAGATGGGATTTTACTAATATACTTTAAAATTTTTAGTTTAAGTCACTGTCATCAATCAGTATGTGGAAAATAATATGCTAATATCAAATAATTGTCTTAATTGGTTTTCTAACATCTTCATTTCATGTTTCATGTCTGTAAAAGTTAGTTTGAATATTATATTATTTTAGAATTTACAAACATATTAAAAGACCTATGAATATGAATCTTTTTGTAATTTGTCGTTAATAATTAGACACTATTTTATATTTTCATGGTGTTCATATGAATGAAATTTCTTAGAAACTCTTTCAATATTAAACAGATACTTTTTGAATTCTCTTTCATGCCATCTACAATGCAAAGTGTTTGAACTTTTGTAAAGATAACACTTGTACCCGGTCTTCAAGGAGCTCTCATAGACAACTAGGGACTTCTTTCTTGGTCTTTCCTTTTAACCTTTCCGTCCTCAAGATTACCTCTCTGTCTTGTAGTATTTCTGTTAAACTTTCTGCCCTTTCTGCATTAATTTATTTGAATGACTCTGCTTAGGAACCAGGAGTTGCTTGAGGGCACGATGTCTATAGGTTCTCAAATATTTGTTGAGTTAAAAGAAATTTCTGTTTGTGTGCACAAATACCATTTTAACTTCAGTTCAGTTGGTATCACTCTTTTCCAGGGTTTCAAGAACCCATTCTGAATTTTCATCTTAAATATTCCTCAAGTCTTCTGTAATTTTTGTTTCAGGGGCAGCATGCATGCACGTGAGCGCACACACGCATGCACGCACACATGCAAATTTTTTGTGTAATACGGTGGGTTCCCAAACATAATTTAGTCATCACAGTGCAAAGCTTCTTCCACATCCTCTTCTTTGGATTTCTTATTATGAATCATCCATGACAACATTAAATTCAGCAGGAATCATTTGTTTTCTTTCGTTAATAATCTACCCAGTTGATACAGAGTACCAATGAAAACTGGAAAACTTAATAAAATAGTCTTGGAATTTTACTGACAGGTCATTAGCTTGGTTTGTTTTTAAGTATTTTTAAAAGTCTTTCTTTTTGTTTTATAATTTAGGCTTTGTCTGATCCAGGTAATTATCATGAATTTTGCCGATTTTTGGCTCGTTTAAAGACAAATTATCAGCTGGGAGAATTAGTTATGGTGAAGGAATATCCTGAAGTTATCAGATTGATTGCTAACTTTACCATTACTAGCCTACAGGTAAATAAAAATATATAATTGATGATAAACAGATAATTTTAAAAACAATTTCTTGGTAAGATTTGGTGGGGATTTTTAATATTTGTTATTGTACTTTACTAAAAATACTTATTCCAGGATTTTAAGTAAAAGTTCATTGGAACATATTTTATATGGCACATATTTTATAATAAAAATTAGATCTAGACTATCTGATAATCTAATAATTGAAGAATGACTTGAGAAGCTATAATAAACTGTGAAGAAATAAAGACATTTTTTACAGATTTTTTTGGGGAAAAATTCTTTTTATAAGTTTGGGGAGAAGTCTTAAAACCACATTTTCTACATGATCTCACTCTGAAAAGTATTCATGGAAAGAAGATTAGAAGGAAGTACATTAACATTTTAATAGTCATCATCCTTGGGATGAGAGTCATCATCCTTGAATAATGAAAGATTGTTGGTTTCTTCTTTATGCCTTTTTGCATTTACAAAATTTGCTACGTTAAATGTTCATTGGCTATACAATTAGAATAAAAGTTAATTTTAAAGTCTGTGTTTAGTAATTTGTCAAAAAAAAATCTTTTTAGTAATTTTGTCTTTGTAATTCTTATTCTAGGAAGATATGTCATTTTAAATAACATTTGCTTTATTTCTTTGTAGCATTGGGAATTTGCTCCCAACAGTGTTCATTATTTATTAACTCTGTGGCAAAGGATGGTAGCATCAGTGCCTTTTGTGAAATCAACTGAACCCCACTTATTAGACACTTATGCACCAGAAATCACGAAGGCCTTTATCACTTCTCGGTTGGAATCTGTTGCCATAGTTGTGAGGTATTGAAAACTAAATGTTTCTGTTGTATTTTTACCTTTTGCATCTTGGAATTTAAACATTTGAGATGTGACTTGCCTAGTGTAAAATCCCCCTTTTTAGTGAACAGGTCTATGAGTTCTGATAAGGGCACACAGTTGGAGAACTACCCTTACAATTAGGATAGAGAATAGTTCCATCAACCCAGAAAATTCTTTTGTGTCCCTGTAAAAAGCCCTTTTCCCACCCTCAGTCTCTGGCAATTACTGATTTGTTGTTTTCCTGTAGTTTTTGCCTTTTCAGAATGTTGTATAGATGAAATCCTACAGTATGTAGTCCAGCTCCTTTCACTTAGCATAATGTATTCAAGATCCCTCCATGTTGTGTCAGGAGTTCTTAAAATTTATTGCTGAATAGTATTTCATTTTATGGATATATCGTAGTATATTTACCCATTTACCTGTTGATGGATGTTTGGGTTGTTTCTGTTTTTGTCAATTATGAATAAAACAGCTGTAAACATTCCTAAACAGATTTTTGTATGATGATAAGTTTTTATTTCTCTTGGGTAAATACCTTAAGTGGGAGATTTCTGGGTTGAGTGGAAAGTATATGTTTCACTTTAAGAGAAACTGCCAAACTCTTTTTCAAAGGGCTGTACCATTTTGCATTCCCACCAGCAATGTATGAGAGATCCAACTGCTCTTTATCCTCTTCAGTACTTGATATTGTCAGTTTTTAAGAATTTTAGTCATTCTAATAGGTGTGTAGCGGTACCTCATTTTGGACTTAATTTGCATTCCCTTAATGATCAGTAATGTTGAACATCATTTTACATGCTTATTTACCATTTGTATTGTTTGGCAAAGTACCTCTTAAATTTGTTGCCCCCTCTTTTTTGATTGGGTTGTTTATTGAGATTTGGAAGGTCTATATATTCTGGTCACAAGTCTTTTTATTGTATGTGTTTTGTAAATATTCTCTGTCAGTCCATAGCTTGCCTTTTCATTTCCCTGTCAGTCTTTTTTGAAGAGCAGAAGTTTTAGAGTTTATTAAAGTCTGATTTATCCTTTATTTTTTCTTCTAGAAGTTTTATAGTTTTAGAATTTACATTTACTTTTCTGATCCATTTTGAATTAGTTTTTATATACGATATGAGGTAAGGCTTGAGGTTGGGTTTGTTTTTGGTTTTGCTTTTTTCGTTTATTATGGATGACCAATTATCCCACCACCATTTACCAAAAAGACTATCTTCTCTCCATTGCATTGTCTTTATACTCTTTTCAAAAATTAATTGACCACATACATGTGCTTTCTGGACTCTGTTTTCATTAATCTATGTGTTTCTCCTTTTACCAGTACCTTGTCTTGAATAGTGTAGCCTTAATAGCTTTGAAATCAGGTAGTGTGAGTCTTTGGCCTTGGTTTTCCCTTTCCAGGGTAATTTTGGCTCTTTTACTTCCTTTGCTTTTGCATGTAAATTTTAAATTCATCTTGTCAGTTTCTACCAAAAAATCCTGCTGGAATTTTGACTGGGATTGTTTTAAATTTGTAGATTAATTTTAGGGCAGAATTGACATCTCTGCAGGATCAAGTCTTTAGTCAGTGAGCGAGTTTATCTTTTATTTAGCTCTTTGGTGATTTTTTTTCCTCACTAGCAATTTCTTTCCTCACTGTTACATTCAGCCTTCAGATTTTACATATGTTTAGTTAGATTTAACTAATTAGATTTTTTTCTGGTGCCTTTGGAAGGTGCAGTTTTTTAAATCTCAATTTCCAATTATTCATGACTAGTATATAGTGATATAGTTGAATGTTATATATTGACCCTGTATGCAGGACCTTGATAAACTCCTCTATCTGTAAGAGGCAGTAGCTTGTGTGTGTGTGTGTTGTTTGGGACTTTTGTGTATATAAGCACGTCATCTTCAAATATAGAATTTACATTTACATTTTATTTCTTACCTTCCAATCTGTCTTTTTGTTTCTTTATCCGTAGTAGAATTTTTATTTAACATAAAGTTTACTTGTGGTGAATAAAAGCATATCACATTGTAATGTTGTCTGCAAACTTGTTCTGTATTTGCAGAGATAATTTAGATGATCCACTGGATGATACTGCTACTGTGTTTCAGCAGCTGGAGCAGTTGTGCACTGTCAGCAGATGTGAATATGAAAAGACATGCACTCTTCTTGTACAGTTGTTTGACCAAAATGCTCAGAATTACCAAAAGCTTCTGCATTCACCTTCTGGGATAACTGTGGACAAGGCAATTCAGGAAGGTCAGTAGGTTTTATATAACTATCTATCTGTGGTATTATGTTGAATTTTAAATAGCTTTTCATTAGTCACTTTAAAAATTTGCTGCAAATTATTTTTATGTATTTCCCCCAAATCCTCGTCCTCTAATAAGCCATTGATTTTATTAACCTTCTGGGTATTTTGGTTGCTTGCTGGTCAATTTTTAGTTTTCCTTTATAAGATACATGGGAAGTATGTCTCTGGAATTAGTGTTAGGAAAAGCTGATAATGGTATTTGAGTAGAGTTCATTAACTCGTAACTCTCTTTTAACTAATCATGTTTCCTTTGCTAAAGTTGACTGTAAATTCAGAGCCCAATTTCATCCAATAAAAAATTGTATTAAGACCTCATTATGGTTTTGCATCGGTGTATTAGCCTTCACCATGGCTCTGGTTTATTATTATATTTTAATTCCTTGATTTTCTTACTATTTTTCTTTAAGCGTTTATTGAAGGAGTATTTGTTTATTGCTGTATGTCCCTTTAAATCCTTTCAGGAACATAGCAGGGAATAAAATTTAAGTAAATACATTTTTCACATTTAAAAAAAATGAAATGAATGTGAGACTGGAACTGGCTCTATATATTTCTAATAGGAGGCCCTTTAATTATAGTTGCAGAATTTTTGTCTTTTCTGTTTCTTCCTTTCCTCATTTTGGAAAGGGAATGGTAAAGGGTGATAGTCACACTCTCAATGATTTCCTATCTAAACTCTTTTTAAACAATTGTTTAAAAGATTTTACATTTACTAATATCTTCTTAAAGTGCTTTTTATTATGTTTTTGTTTTCATTTTTTGTGTCACACATTAAAAAACTGCTGCTGGGCTAGATAGTGGAGTAAATAGTTAACCTCTACTGCAAATGTTTTCTCTTATTAAGAACTCATGATTTATAAATTAAATTGAGGAGCAGTTATTTTTTGCAGCATTTAGTCTTTTCATGATTAATTTCTTCTTTCAGTGGAGTTTTGAAAATGATTAAATATAAAATAATAAAATATAAAAAATAATATATATTATATATAATATAATAATAAAATATAAAATATTTTATTAAATATAAACTATTAAATATAAAATACATACAAAAGGTTATTTATATATCGAAAATAGTGATTATCAATAACAGCACCATCACACAGCTTAAAGACTAGGTCAGTGTCAGTATCTTTGCTGTTCCCATTGTTCTCTGTCCAAATCTATCCTTCCTACCAGCAGAAAATACTTGCAAACTTGAATTTTGTGTTTATCAATTGGTGCCTTTTCTTATTCATAGTATTACTGCATGTGTGTGTGTGTGTGTGTATGTGTATATCTATATATTCTGAAAATAATACATGGTTTTGCAAATTTCTGAACTCCATACAACTGGAATGAAACTATTCCTCTACAACTTGCTTTACTTTTTTTCCCCTCAGCATTGCATTTCTTAGAGTCTGTGTTGATACTATGGCTATAGTTCCTTCATTTGCACTGCCACTGTTCTCTACTGTTTGAATATACCAAATTTATTTATGCATTTTCTTGTCAGTAGATATTTGTGTTTTTTCTATTTTTTGCTAATACAATGAGTGCTGCCATAAAAATTATTGTGTATACCTATTACATGCTTAGTGTCAGTAGATGATGCCAAAGCAGTTTACAGAGTGATTTACTCCTTTATATTCCACCCACCCTGATCTAGATCTTTACCAATACCTCATGATGTTAGACTTAATGTTTTTACTAGTTGAGGTAATATGCCTCATGGGTATTTTAGTTTTTATAATTCCCGTAATTAATAATGAAGTTTAATATTGTCTTATGTTTGTTGACTCTTGTGTCATTATCAGTGATCTATATATTCATGATTTTTGTTCATTTTCTCCTCCCCATTTGGATTATTAGTTTTTTCTCAGTGATTGAGTTCTTTATGTATTTTTGACACTAATTCTTTAATTATTTGAATTGTAAATGTTGTCCCCAAGTTTGTTCTCTGTCTTTACATATCACATTAATGTGTCTGTTCTTTGTTATTTTTCATACCAAACTTTATTTGAATTAACTCACCTAATCTTTTTGAAGAGGTACTATATGCACATCGCCTAGAAAAAATAAAATGTGTTCTGTTTCAGCTCCCTATCTGTTCTCTTATTCTTCACTCTAAGTAGCAATTCTTACTAATTTTGCATATATTTTCAAAGTTTCTGTATGTATATATAAACAATTATGAATTCATAAATTCTTATCCCCCTTTATTTACTTTGGTTGTGGCATACCACCCTTAACGTTCTGTTCTTGCCTTTTTTTTTCATTTGACAATGTATTTTATAGCTATTTTCAAATCAGTAGTTTGGAGAATCTTTTTTTATAGATGCATGATACTTTATTTTTTGAGTGTATCACGTTGTATCATAATTTATGTAACCATTCCGTCCACCACTGAAAGTCATTTGAGTTGTCACCATTAGCTATTAAAATTAATTCCACATAGATTAACAACATACATATGTCATTTTACATGTCTGCATGTCTGCAAATATATATATATATATATATATATATATATATATATATGATAAATTTCCAGAGTGGAGTTACTGTTGGGGAAAGGATAAATGCATTCATAACTTTTATAGATACTGCCAAATTACTCTTGGTAAAGACTATGTCAATTTACCTGTTCATTAGCTCTATGGGAGTGTTTCTCTGTTGCCTTCACAGGAAAATTTACCAACCTTTTGAATTCTTAGCAATTCTGTAGGTGAAAAATGGTTTCTCAGTATAATTTAACATTCCATATCTGTGCAGTTAGGCATTGCTTAAATTTATTTAAGAGCTATTTAGTCATCTCTTTCTATAATGACTTATTCATTTCTTTGCTTTTTTTAAAATTGAGTTGTTGGTCCTTTTCTCATTGATTTTTTTTTTTTTTAGGAGCTCTTTGTATTTTAGAAAAATAAGCTCCTTGTCTCTGATGAGAATTGCAAATATATTTCTCTTTTCTTTTTTTCTTCTTTTCTTTTGAGTGTATAGTTTGATGAATTTAGAAGTTATTCACAGGGGCGCTCAGGTCATGAGCCCAGGGTCCTGGGATCAAGCCCTGCATCAGGCTCTCTGCTCAGCAGGGAGCCTGCTTCCCCTCTCTCTCTGCCTGCCTCTCTGCCTACTTGTGATCTCTCTCTCTGTGTCAAATAAATAAATAAATCTTTTTTTTTAAAAAAAAGAAGTTAGGGGCGCCTGGGTGGCTCAGTGGGTTAAAGCCTCTGCCTTCGGCTCAGGTAATGATTTCAGGTCCTGGGATCAAGCCCCGAGTCGGGCTCTCCACTCACTGGGAAGCCTGCTTCCCCCTGTCCTTCTGCCTACCTCTCTGCCTACCTGTGATCCCTCTCTCTCTTTCTGTCAAATAAATAAATTAAAAAAAAAAGAAGTTATTCACAGCCATGTAACTATCACTACATTCAAGATAGAGAACACTTCTTTCAAATAATTTCGTATTGCTCTTTGATCCCTTTCCCTGTCTGTTGACCCAGGAACCACTGATTTCCGTCACTGATTTGTCTCTTTTAGATTTCTTTATAAATGGAGTTATACAATAAGTAGTCTTTTGTGTTTGACTTTACATAGCATAATGTTTTTGACATTCAAATATATCGTGTATATCAATATTTCCTTTTTATTGCTACATAGTATTTCATAGTATGACTTCATCATACTTTATCTAGTCACTGTGTGATGAACATTTGAATTCTATTTCAGTTTGGGGGATATTATGAATAATGGTGCTATCTATGAACATTTGCAGACAAGTCTTTGTATCTACTTAAATTTTTAGTTCTCATGGATAAATGCCTAAGAGATTGCTGGGCCATATGAAAAATTTATGTTTAATATAGGATACTGCTGTACTGTTGCACAAAGTGTACCATTTTTCATTCTCATTGACGATGTATGAGAGTTCCATTTGCTCCATATATGCATCATGATTTGATACTGTCTTCTTAACTAGCCATTCTACTGGGTGTCTAATAGTAGTATCTAATTGTGGTTAAAATTTGCATTTCCCTGATAATTAATGGTGGTGTGCTTTTTGCCCATTCATATATCTTCTTTTATAAAATGTTCACATTTTTGCCCATTTTTAAATTGGGTTGTTTGTTCTTTTATATGTATTCTTAATGGAATTGTAAGAGTGTTTTATAACTGTGTATATAATCTCTCTTTCACATATATGTTTGCAAGTATTTTCTCCCTGCCTATGGTGTATCTTAACTATTTTTCAAAGAGCAGAAGTTTTAAATTTTGATGACCTATCTTTTCAAATTTTTCTTCCTGGCTTGTGCTTTTTGTATTTAAGAAATCTGCCACCCAAGTCACAGAGATGATGTTCTGTGCTTTCTTCTACAAGTCTAATAGTTTTTAGCTATTATGTTTAAGTAGGGACCACTTAGGGTTAATTTTTGTGAATAGTGGGAGTTAATGTAGTTAATGGTAAGGCCCCCTCCCCAGCCCATACAGTTATATAGTGATCTAGCCCCGTTTGCTGAAACAACTGTCTTTTTCCCTGTTGAATTATTGTAAAACCTTTGTCAAAATCAATTGACTATAAACAGCTGAGGTTTATTACCGGACTCTACTCTGTGCCATTGATCTATATGTCCTTCCTTATGTTGGTGTTAAACTGTCTTGGTTACTGTAACTATGTAAGTCTTGCCATCAGGTAATTTAAATACTCCCATCTCATTCTTCTCAAAATGGCTGTGTCTGTTTTAGGTCTTTTGCCTTTCTATATCAATTTTAGCATCAGCTTGTTAATTTCTTTAAAAAAAATCTCACTAGAATTTTGATTGGAATTGCCTCAATCTATGCATCCATTTGGGCAATCTTAACAATATTGAGTCTTCCAGTTCATAGACATGGTATATTTCTCCACATATATAGGTGTCCCTTAATTTTCTTTGAATGTTTTGTTGCTTTCAGTGCACAGGTATTAGAAACGTTTCACTGAATTTACTACTATATATTTTTGATGCTATTATAAATTTTATAATTATTCTCTGCTACTCTATAAAACCAGAATTGATTTTTATCTTCGTGTCCTATGATTTTTGCTAAATTTACTTATTCTAATAGTTTTTTGTGGATTCTTTTGGATTGCTATATATGACACATCATCTGCAAATAAAGACAGTTTAATGTCTTGTCTTCATGCCTTTTATTTCTTTTTCTTGCCTTATTCCACTGGTAGGACCTCCAGTAAAATGTTGAATAAAGTGATGAGAGTGGATAGTCTGTCTTTGTTTCTGTTTGTACGTATAAAGCATTGAGCTTTTCACCATTGATATTGGATGTTATCTGTAGGTTTTTTAAAGGATGTTCATAATAAACCTGAGGAAGTTCCCTTCTATTCCTCTGGCTATTTATAATGAATGGGGTATTGATTTTTTTTTAATGTTTTGATCCACCTATTCAAATGACCTATTTTTTTTCTCTTTTTACTAATATGCTGAATTACATTGATTGATTTTTCTATGTTAAACCAGCTTTACATTCCCAGGATAAATCCTACTTGGTTTTGATATAGTGTTCATTTATATAGGGTTAGATTCAATTTGCAAAAAAATTGTTATTTTATATTGATGTCCATGAAGGATATTTGTCTATAGTTTTGTTTTCTTGTCATGCCTTTGCCTGGTTTTGGTAACAGGGTAATACTGGCCTGATAAAATGAGTCAGGAAATGATTCCTCTTCATCTTCTTCCTTTACCTTCTGAAAGAGTTTGTGGAATATGAGTATTATTTCTTTCTTAAGAGTTTTATAGAATTAACCAGCAAAGTCAGTGGGCCTAGAGGGTTTAGAATCACCAATTTGATTTCTTTAATCGATATAGGACTATTCAAATTTTCTGTTTCTCCTGGGCTTAAATTTAGTTATTTGTATCTTCAAGGAATTTGTCCTATTTTTAAATTCCTATTTGTTGGGATAAAGTTATTTCTAATATTCTGTTATTCTTTTACTGTCTATAGGATCTGAAATGATGTTCCTTTCATTCTTCTTCTTCTTTTCTTTTTTAACTGAAGCATACTTGACATGCAACATTATTAGTTTTAGGTATCCAACATAATGATTTGATACTTGTATATCTTACAAAATGATCATTACAATAAGTCTAGTTAACATCTATCACCATACATAGTTATAAAATTATTTTCTTCTTGTGATGGGAACTTTAAATATCTACACTCTTAGCAATTTTCAAATATGCAGTACAGTATTAACTGTAGTCACTATGCTGTATATTACATTCCCATGATTGGAAGTTTTTAACTTTAACCCCGTTCACCCATTTTACCCACCCACCCCTCATTCTTGATATTGACAATTGTTGCCTTTTTTTTCTTTTCCCGATTGACCCCAGTTAGATATTTATCAATTTTGAGAATCTTTTCAGACAACCAGCTTTTAGTTTCATTGATTTTTTGTTTGTTTATTTAATTACATAAGTTATTTTGGCTTTATTGTTTTTTATCTTATACCATTGATTTTATCAATTATTTGATATTTATCAATTACTTATCAAAATATTTATCAATCATTTCATCTTTTTCCTCCCTAATTTTAGATAGAGATTCCACAACTTTGAGTTTTAGATTTTTGTATTTTTCTAATAGAAAAATTTAAAATTATGAATTTCGTTGTTAAGCATTGTTTAGCTGCATCTCATGAATTTTGATATCTTACTTTTATAATCATTTAGTTAAAAATATTTTCTAATGTGTATTTCTTTATTTGTGGAATTTGAAGTATATGCTTTTTATTTCCAAGTATTTGGGGTTTTCTTAGTTGTCTTATTGTTGCTGATTTCTAACTTAATACCACCTTGGTCAAAGATTATCTTGTAGGATTTCAAGCTTTTAAAATTTATTGGGACTTGTTTTATGACCTAGCATATAATATGTCCTGGTAAATATACCATGTACACTTGAATATGTATTTTACCATTTGGGAATAACAGTTTATAAATAGAAATTAAGTCAAGATGATTAATAGCATTCAGATATTCTTCGTCTTTGCTGATTTTGTGTTTTGTTTTGGTCTATTTCTGTTATTTATAGAGAGAGCTCTTATAATCTCCAAATAGAATTGTGGAATTGTCGTAGTTACTTTTAATTGTCAATTTTTGCTTCATGTAGATATCTATGATTGTTTTGTCTTTCCTATTAAAATCTTTCATCTTGAAATCAGTCTTACCTGGTATTACTAAAGTCAATGCCTTCTTATGCTTTCTTTCTACACAGTATATCCTTCTCCATGCATTTACTTCCAATTTGTCTGTGTCTTGACATTTAAAGTACATCTCTCATAGACAGTATATAGTTCTTTCTCTTCTAAAAACTTATTGTGACTATCCTGTCCTTTAATTGGAATGTTTAGTTCATTAACTAAATGAGGTAAGGGAGGACTACCAACTCAATACCATGTGAACTGTTTCTTTAGAATAAGTTTCTTCATATCACACTGGTGTAAGGCCACAGACTATGTGAGGGCTGACTTGAGGGTTTTCTCCTCCTCTCCACCTAATGTTAAAGTCAAGTTAGAGTTTTTCTGTTCTTTCTCTGCCAAGGGCAGATTTCCTTCCCCCTCCCACCACTCCCCATTCATTTTTTTCACTAAGGGTATAACTAACTGTGTCTCAGCTTTTGTTAGTCTCCTCACACTGGGCATGCCTTAGGCTTTGTCCTTTGTCCATCAAGGAGAATCAAGTTCTCTAGCTGTTCCCATGCTTATATCTCTAGATTTTAGCCCTTTGAGGATTTATTTTACTTTCTTATCAGCTCAGTAGTACATTTGGTGTCTTTGTGCATATCGGGTGCAGATGCACCGTAGTAGAGAGCACAGATTGATGAGTAGAATACAGACTGGATTTTCATCCTTCCTTATATTTTCTGCTAGGTGTCTTTTTGTAGTTATGCGGTTACCCTGTAAGCCTATGTTGTAGTCTTTTTAAAAGGCTTTTTTTTTTTTTGGTCTAATGACTCAATGGCATCCCATATAGTATCTTTTCAGATTTGTTTTCTACATTGACTCAGATTATGTAACGGCCAGAAAGCTGTAAAATCACATTTTTCTTTTTGGTTTATATCCCAAATAGTGTTTGCTTCTTTTTGATAGTAAAGAATTAGTAGCTTTTACTTCTTTGTGCTCAGCTTGATGCTGAAAGGCTTTTCAGAGGCAGAACAGTCAGCTCCTGGATAAATTTTTTAATGCATTTCTGGGCTTGAAGTAAGTACCTGAAATTTTTGAGATTCCTTCTCCTCCCCTCTGCTACTCTCCACCCCTCTGTCCGCCTCGCCCCACCCCAACCTCTTCTGTTTCTTCCTCACAAATATGAACTTTAACCAGAGTGGGACTAGTTCAACAGCAAACAAGGGAAAAAGGCAGTATTGCTTTCAAAGGCAAATTATCAATATCAGTGATTAAATCGGGGACAAGGCCTTAGACCTCCTATGTGTACTGAACTTGAGATTCATATATTAAATTGGACCCTTGAAAGGGGGTAAAGTGGTCCCAAAATGTTAGAGCCCTTTGGCTTCCAGCAAAAAAGTAAATTAAAACCTTCTCTGATGAATAGTAACCATAATTAAGGGCCTTGAGAATCCTGCAGATTCACATCAATCAAATGAGTGTTCATAATTTTAAAAATAACAAGTACACAAATAATGAACAAGATGTCATCAATGAGCACTAACAGAAACAATAAATTAGCTCTGTGACTGAGACCTTCCCAAGGACTTAAGATACTGGAATTGGATGGAAAAATAAAATAATTATGTATAAAATATTTGAAGAAGTAAAAAAACAGAATCACAAATGAGCAAACAAGAGTATGACAGGTGACCAAGGTAGACTGAAGAAGACTTAATATTGGTAAATATTTTTAATTTTGAAGAAAAAATTTCGTGATCTAAGATTTAATTGATGTGTTAAACAGTAAATTAGACCTAGCTAAGAAAAGAATTAGCAAATTGGCAGTTAGGTTTGAAGAAATTTTCAGGAATGTGGAGAAACAAGGAAGTGAGACTATTTAAAAAGAAGTTAAAGGATGGGATGAAATGTCAGAGTATCAAAGCAATCCCAGAAAAGCAGAATAAAGAAGATGGAACAGAGGCAATAACTGAAGATAATCTATTTGAGAATTTTTTCGGAATTAATTGAAGACATGAATTCATTGATATAGCAAGCCCAACATATACTAGTCAAAAAAAAAAAAATTAGTCATACTGGGTAGTCCCAAAGACAGATTATCTTCAAAACAGCTTTAGGAGTATAAAATAGACTGATTAAAAAAAAATAGACTGATAATCTCACTTCTCAATAGTAAAAATATAAGCCAGAGGATGGTAGAATATTATTTTTTTAAAAATTGAGCCAAAATAACAGCAATTCTATAATTATATGTCAGCAAAAGTATCTTTCAAGAACAAAGATGAACAAAAAACATTTTCAGACAAACAAAACCAGAATATTTCCTACCAATAGATCTTTGCTGAGGTTCTTCATTAAAAGTTTCCATTAACAAAATGAAAAGGTAACCTACCCAGTGGGGAGAAAATATTTGCAAACATATATATCTGATGAAAGGTTAATATCCAAAGTATTTAAAGAACTCATACAACTCAGTGACAACAGGTACATCAAAAGGTGCTCAACATCACTAGTCATCAGGGAAGTGGAAATCAAAACCACAATTAAAGCACCTCACACCTGTTAGAATGCCTTTTATCTGAAAGACAAGAGAAAAGAAGTGTATCAAAGAGTAGAGAAAAGGGAAGCCTCATTCAAAGGGAATATAAATTGGTGTAGCCACTATGGAAAACAGTATGGAAGTTCCTCATAAAATTAAAGATAGAGCTACCATAATATCCAGCAATTCCACCTCTCTGTATTCAGAGAAAATAAAAACACTAATTTGGAAAGGTATCTACACTCCCATGTTCATCGCATCTTTATTTACAAGAGCCAAGACATGGGAACAATCTAAATGTAGATTGATGGATGAATGGAGAAAGAAAATGGTGTGTGTGTGTGTGTGTGTGTGTGTGTGTCTAAAATGGAATATTATAATATTATTCAGGCATAAAAAAGAATGAAATATTGCCATGTCTGACCGCAAAGATGGATCCTTAGGACATTATGCTAAGTGAAATAAGTCACACAGAGGAAGACTAATACCATATGATCTCACTTATATGTAGAATATGAAAGTAAAACATACCAAAAAACTGAATTCATAGATACAGATTCGTGGTTGCCAGAGGAGAGTGGGAGGTGGGGAAAGTGGATAAACATTGTCAAAAGGTATAAGCTTCCACTTATAAAATAAATAAGTCATGGGGATGTAATGTACAGCATGGTGACTATAGTTAATAGTACTGTATTGTATATTTGGAAGTTGTTGAGGGAATAAAACTTTAAAAGTCCTTACCATAAAAAAAGTTGGTGACTAGGTGAGGTGACAAATGTTAACTGGACTTAATGTGGCGATCATTTCCTAATATATACAAATATCATATCATTATATTTTATACTTGAAACTAATAGGTGAATTGCATGTAAGTTTTAAAACATTGAACTAGTATTTGCATATAAAGCAAGTCTCAACAAATTTCAATCACATAGCATCAGAGTGTCCACATTCTTACCAATTTGCAATTAAACTAAAACTGAAGTACAAAAATAATAATAAACGAACCCATACAATTGGGTATTTTTTAGAGCCATACTTACAAGGCACATGAGATGCCATTTTTACTCCCAATAGGTGGGAAAAATAAGAAATCTTACAGGAGAATGTAGGTCGAAGGGAATTCTTACACACTTGTGGTAGGAATATAAAGTAAGTCAATTAGAAGTGGAGTGGAGGTCAATTTGGTGTTATTTTGCAAAGTGGAACATTTGAATCCCTGCTGGCCTGGCACTTCCAGTCTTAGGAATGTCCTTTAGGAAACCTTTTCTCCGCAAGTGGTGTGAGACTGAATGTTCACAGTCTGCTTGTTCCTGAAGGCACAAAGTGGAAACAGCTCAAATACCCATAAACGTGAAAATGGATAAGCAGATCATAATGTGGTTATACAATACAGTGTTCTATAACAATAAAAATAAATGAAGTACAGGTATACTTATGATGAATGTCAGAGATACGATAGCTAGTGAAGTAACGTAATTTTCGGGAAACTGTATGTGGTGTGAAACACTTAAAAAAGCCCCAAAACAAATGAGACTAAAAATGTATTGTTTAGGAGTATATGCATCAGTGATGAAATGAAAAAATAATTTCAAGAGAATAGTAAGCACCAAATACAGGATCATGGTTACCTCTAGGGTGGCAGGTAAGGGGTTATGTTAGAGGAGGGGTAGCGCTGGTTCTTAAGTTGCACAGGGGATTGACTAGGTGTTTGTTTCATTATACTTCATATCCATTACACGTAGCTTCATATGTATCAAATATTACATTGCAATGTAACAAGTAAAAAGAATAAGTTATAAAATAATATCTGTTTTCCTACAAAAAGGTGTAGCTGTTCTGAGATACACAAATGGAATTAACTTCAATGTAATAATTTATTGATATTAAATAGGTCTATCGAATGAATTAAGTCAGACCTGATTCTTGGTTAATATAAATTCAAGGAGTTTTTATACTTGGATATACTGTATAGTTTTTTCTTTTTTTAAGATTTTATTTATTTATTTGAGAGAGAGAGAGAACACGAGAGAGGAGAGAGTCAGAGGGAGAAGCAGACTCCCTGCTGAGCTAGGAGCCCAATGTGGGACTCAGTCCCGGGACTCCAGGATCATGACCTGAGCCGAAGGCAATTGCTTAACCAACTGACCCCCCTAGGCGCCCACTATGTAGTTTTAATAACATTTCAGTTTCTAATGCTCAGTACATAGAAAATTTTTAACATTTTGTTTTTCTTACTTTCTTTTTGTCATTGGAAAGGAATCTGCCTTTTAAAGATATTTGTGTTCTACTTAAAAATGATTGTTTTATATTACAAAGAGTGGCCTAATGTGGTTGTAGTTTATACCACCGTATGTAGCAGTATTCAATTTCTTTTGTGCAGACTAAACACTTCGGTTAGTGTTGAACAAAGAAAATTATGTGCTCTCGTTATGTGTGCTTTAATTTAGATGCTTAATGGCTTTTAATGTTACAAAATAAGTTTATTATTATATTATGATCTCATTTGTATTATATTGTCTTGCTCTTCCATATTTGTGGTGATATGGTCATGGTTTACGAAAACAATAATCCCTAAGAAATAGGTCATTAACAGTAGTTAACGATTACTTGTGATCTATGGTAATGACTGATTTCTTTGGGATTATTGCAGTTATAAACCATAATTACAGATTATTACAGCAATAATTATTTTGTTAAAGGAAAAAAATGTTCTGTGCTTGAACAGCTGCTAAAACAAGTGCCTTGAACATTTCAGAATAAATAGAAAAATGGAAAATTATAATGGAAATTTAGTATCATTATAAAGATGAGATTCAAAACAAATTTATAGATGTGAAACTCTTGTATTGGATATTTAAATTTCTAAATGTAATTTTGATGTATGGATTTACATTGTTCTTTAAACTTTGTAGACAAAATTCTGTAACCAAAGTAACACTTATTTTTTTGAATGTTGTCAGTTTAAAATCGTTGAGGTTTAGGGGAAGGATGTGTATGAGAAATACTGTTTTCTCATATTATTTCTCAGTCAGTTGAACACAAAAACTGCTTGATAGTTTAATAATAATGCCTTTATATTCCAATTTTGATTTCTAACACTAATCCTAATTTATTCAGTTAGTGGTGGTTAAGTTTCTAAGGGTTAAGAAATGCCTGCTCGTTGTTTCTTAGAAGATAGAAGTCAATGCTTTCTAAAACAAGGAGAGTAAATACTCTGTTTTTCCTCTGAATAAACAAACTTCCATTCAGAATATACCATAATTTCAGTAAAAAAATGCTTATAATTTGTCCCATTTTTTTGCATAGCGTTTTTTGATATATAAACCTTAATTTCTGAGTCACAGAATAAAAGGAATTAAACAATAAAAAATTTAAATTTGAGAAATTCATGTCTTGTATTTAGTATCTTTTATCTTTCTATTATTGGGCAGTATTACTCATCAACTGCACTGAAAAAATCATATTTCTCCTTTATCTGTCTCTTACTAGGTTCAGTCCTTTGGACATGGGTCTCTCCCTTCTCACCCTACCCCATACATATACATATTTAGTTATAGCACTATGGCAGAACATGACACATAGAAAGGCATATGCTTTTCTAAGTGTATTTTACTTGGAATATTTTTTTCACTTTAGTTTTTTGCTTTGTTTTGTAAAAGCACTAAGAAAATACATATGGCTAATGGTAACTAGCTGTAATTGCAACAAGGCTCTGGTAGAGATGAAAGAACATAAATTTAAATTTTTTTTTTAATATTGTGACTTAATTTTCATGAGCAGCTTTTAAAGTAAAACTTACAATGAACATATAAAAGTAACATTGGTATGTTTTGTTTTTTGTAGGTTTGCCATAGAAGAATGAAAAAGGGGATGGCTATTTTATTTTATTTTAAGATTTTATTTATTTATTTGACCGAGAGAGATCACAAATAGGCAGAGAGGCAGACAGAGAGAGAGAGGGAGAAGTAGACTCCCTGCTGAGCAGAGAGCCCGATGCGGGGCTCGATCCCAGGACCCTGAGATCATGACCTGAGCTGAAGGCAGAGGCTTTAACCCACTGAGCCACCCAGGCGCCCCTGGGGATGGCTATTTTATAATGATAGTAATAGTAATAATAGTTAACATTTAGTGAGCACTTGTAGGAAGCATTATTATGAGTACTTTATATACAAAATACTAGTGCCTGTCACAAGCCTGTGAGTCAGGTATAATGATCACCCTCATATTTACAAATAAGATAATTAAAAACAAGAGAAAGTAAGTAACTCGCATTGTTAATAGTCAAGGCAGAATTTGGACCAAGCCTGTGTTCTTGGTAGTAACTAAATTGTACTACCTCCATTTTTTTTTAAATATTGATATTTCAACAGAGGAATATAAAAGTTCCATGCATGGTGAATTCTTTGACTATTTTCAAGTAGGCTTGTTTTTATCAAGAGCTAGTAGACAGATGTTTCTGTGTTTACATTAGTGATAGACTCCCAAAATAAGTTTTCTTATTTTAAGTTCAGCTATTCAACACATATTCGTTTCATGTGTCACATATACTTGGGTTTATCGTGGGTGGTTTGGGAATCAAAGGAAGTGTAAAAGACCCTAGACGGGATCCCAAAGGTAGATGCAATATCATCTGTGGTCAAAACTTGGGAGTCACAGAAAAATTCCAGATTGGGAATTAAAATGTATTAAATAAACACTTGAGAGATTCTTGGGTCATAAGATATTTAGTTGGATCATCATGGTTTGTCTCGCTAATCGACAACTGTGCTGTTTGAGTATTCTCTTTCATCCATCTTGAGAGGTAGTGGTATGTATCTCCTAATGGTATGAGAAAGGGCTCTTGGAACTCCATTGTCTATATCGAAATCATAGCTTTGCAGTTTTTAATAGGAACATTTGTGACATTAAATGAATATAAATATAGGTAATAGATACAAATCCTAGAATAGTAGCTAGGGCATAGAAAATATCATAAAAATGTTTGCTATTATTTTTAGTGATAATCAAGCTTGCTTTAAGAACCAGTACCTAAAAATCTAAATTGATAAAATATATAAAGAAGGTTATTATTTACATTTAAATAATATTTTTCATCTTGAGAAAATTTGCAGTATGATACTTTTTAAGTAATGACTCCCATTGGCCAGGTAGATTATTACACTGCATTCACCAAAAATTATACTTGCGATATTTCAGAGTCACATCCATTACTTAAAATGTGTATATCCCATGCACAGTTGCAGCATAATCTATTAATAACGACTTCTGTAAGATTGTGAGAAATATAGTCAAATCTTCTTATTTAGTATTTACATCTATAAAGTTGTAGGGCGCCTGGGTGGCTCAGTTGGTTGGGCGACTGCCTTCGGCTCGGGTCATGATCCCGGAGTTCCGGGATCGAGTCCCATATCAGACTCCCGGCTCTGCGGGAAGTCTGATTCTCCCTCTGACCTTCTCCCCTTTCATTCTCAGTCTCTCTCTCTCTCTAATAAATAAATAAATAAATCTTTATAAAGTTGTAGCGAACACTGAATTAGCAAATATTAAACTATTGTTTCTAGGGTGAATACAAGTTAGGTTTCTGCAGACCCAGGTCACAACATTTTCATTGACTGGTGAACATATAGCCTTGTTTTATATGTGTTTCTGTTTCAAGATTCCTCGTTTACTTTATATTATTGCTTCATTAACATTGAACTCAAGTCAATGTCCCTAACACTCATGCCTGGACGAAGTTTATCTAACAAGTGTATTTTCTCTATGAGGTACACAACAGCCTCTTTTGCATGTAGGAACACTATGCACCACTTTACTATTCTTGGGGAGTATTTTAAACAGTAAAATCACCAACAGAAAGCACAAAAGTACGAAAAAAATGAAGCACCAAAAAGACCATGGGAAGAATACTTACTTGTTTATAGTATGAAAGATGAAATAATAAAGCACAGTGTTGCTTTGTTCTACCTGTGCTTGGAAGGTGCACACTGGGCTACTCTGATTATTTTGCTGTTGTGCACCTATGCAGGAATAGCCACAAGTATTTCTGGAGTTACAAATAAATTTTACCAAGTAGATGAATTCTCAGTAGGAAAAATCTACAAATAATGAGGCTAGACTTCATCACATCTTGTATTGGGTACGCTTTGAGAAGAAGTTGGTTTTATTTAAGCAATAAAAATATAATTACCATTAACATTGACTTTTAGTAATGACTCTACATTTTGATGTATAGTATAAAGTGATGATAAAATGTTAACTTTTTCTTGGCCTGTTTCATGCTATCTTTTCTTTCTTTCTTTTTTTTAAGACTTTGTTTGTTTGACAGAGAGAGAGAGAGCCAGAGAGGGAACATAAGCAGGGGAGCGGGAGAGAGAGAAGCAGTCTTCCTGCATGCAGGTCTCTGTCCCAGGACGCTGGGATCACGACCCAAGCCGAAGACAGACGCTTAATAACTGAGCCACCCGGGCGCCCCTCATGCTATCTTTTCTATGTAATGATTTTTTAGGCTAGTAACCCATGTCTTTGGATAACTTACTATGTGCCAGCACTGCTTTAGGCTCTGGAAATACAGTAAACAACCAAACAGGAAAAATAACAGCTATCATGCAGTTGATAATCTATTGGAATAGACAGGTAACAAAGTAAGATAAATAAAATATATATTATATTAGAAATCAATAGTACTAAAATTTAAAAAAATAAGGAAGAAAGGGGGATACGAAATGTTGGCAGATTATGTTTTCTTTATCTCTTACCAAAACTTAGTAGCTTATCAAATAACAATCATTTTAATATCTCTTAGTGTTCTCTGGGATTCATAAGTCTCAGCTGGATGATCCTCCTTTGGGATCTTTCAGGCATTGTAATCAGATGACAGCTGGTGCTGGAGTCACCTGAGTGATTATTTACTCAAGTCTGGTATCTGGGGTGGAATGTTTAATGAATGGGCTCTCGGTGGGCATTTCTCTGCATTGCTAGGTTGGGCCTCCTAATAGTATGATAGTCTCAGGGTATGTGGTCTTCTTAAATGGTGATTGGCTTCCCCAGAGTGAACATTTCCCTAAGAGACTGAAAGAAACTGCCAGTTCTCTTAAAGGCCACGCCCAGTACTGGCATGATGTCACTTCCACCATATTCTGTTGGTCAGAACAGTTAAAATCCAGCCCACACTTAGAAAGGTTTGGGAGAATAGACTCCACTTTTTGATGGCTTGTGCATACGTAGAGGGAAGGAATTGATGGTTATCTGGAAGGTATGCTTCCTACTCTAGGTATTGAAAATTGATAGGATAGTTATAGAAGGCCTTACTGAAAAGGTGAATCCCAAGTGAGACTGATCAGCATGGTTGTATCTTTCTCCAGTTATATTAAATTGTGCGAGTATAGGCAAAGACTGGGTGGGGAATTGGATTTAAACAGTTATGGTTGTGTAGGATGAATACGTCAGAGCAAGAGAGGAATTGAAATGGTGTGCAAGGCAGAGATTATAACAATTAAGGATTGAGCGAAGAACTAAAGCTAGCTAAGCAGGATAGAGAAGACATTAAGCTTGTCAAGAGATTAAAGAAATGGCAGATCCCAAAAAACTGTTAGTACTAATAAGAGATTAATGAAGTTGCAGGATACAGGGTTAATAAAAATCAATAGTATGTTTATATATTGCCAGTTAATCAGAAATGAATATCCCTTCACTTAAAATAGCATCAAATAAAGAATAAAATCAGAATAAAATACTTAGGTATAAGTTTAAAAAAAGAAGCATAAGACTTATATACTGATCACTAAAAACCATTGTTGGAAGAAATTAGAGATGTACATGTGGAAAGTCACCAATGGTCATGGATCAGAAAACTTAATATTGGTAAGATGGGAATACTCCCCAAATGGACCTACAGATTCTGCAGAATCTCTGTTAAAATCCCAGCTGGCTTCTTTGCAAGAATTGGCACGCTGATCCTGAAATTCATAAGAAAATCCATGAGACCCAGAATATTCAAAATAAGCTTGAAAAAGAATGAGGTTTAAAGATTCACAGTTTCTGATTTCAAAATTTATTAAAAAGCAACAGTAATCAAGACTGTGGAATTGGCATGATGATAGGCATTATATCAGTAAAATAGAATTGAGAGTCCAGGAAATCCTCTAATTTAAATGAGTTGCTCTTTGACATGTGTAGCAAGACAATTCAATGATGAAAGGATAGTGTTTTTGACAAATGGTGCTGAGCCAGTTGGATACCACATGCAAAGAACGAAGTTAAACCATTGTCTCCCACCATACACAAAATTAAGTCAAGATGAAACATAGACCTAAATGTAAGAGTTAAAACTTTGAAACTCGGAAGAAAACATAGGAGTAAATCTTCATGCCTTTGGGTTGGGCAATGGTTTCTTAGATATGCACCAAAAGCTAAAGTGATAAAAGTAAATTCAAAATTCGGACTACATCAGTTAAAAATCTTAGACTGCATCAAAGGATACTTTTAAGAAAGTGAAAATACAGCACAGAAAATTGGAGGAAGTATTTGCAAATTATGTATCTGAGAAGGGACTTGTATCTATAATACATAAAGCACTCTTATAGCTCACTAATAAAAAAATACAACTCAATTAAAAATGAGCAGAAGAGGGGTACCTGGCTGGCTCAGTTGGTTAAGTATCCAACTCTTGGTTTTGGTTCAGCTCTCGATCTCAGGGTTGTGGGATTGATCCCCACGTTGGGCTACACACTCAGTGTAGGGTCTGCTTGAGATTCTCTCCCTTTCCTTCTCCCTCCCACTCAGCCCATCTCCTTGCTTGTGCACTCTTTCTCTCTATATTAAATAAATAAAATCTTAAAAATGAGCAAAGGAGGGACGCCTGTGTGGCTCAGTCAGTTAAGCGGCTACCTTTGGCTCAGGTCATGTTCCCAGCGTCCTGGAATCTTTGCCACATCAGGCTCTTTGCTAGGAAGGGATCCTGCTTCTCCCTCTGCCTCTGCCTGCCACTCTGCCTGCCTGTGCGTGTGCTCACTCTCTCTCTCTCTGAGACAAATAAATAAATAAAAATTAAAAAAATAAACGAGCAAAAGATTTGAATAGACCTTTCTCCAAAGAAGATATGTAAATGGCCAGTAAGCATCTGTGAGGATGGTCAACATCATTAGTCATCAGGGAAGGACATGTCATAATTACAAGATACCACTTCACACTAGGGTGTATGTAATAAAAAAGATAACAAAAATGTGGACAAGGATTTGGACCTTCATTTATTGCTGGTGGGAATGTAAAGTAGTATAGCTGCTTTGGAAAGTTTGGAAAGTTTGGCCATTGCTCAAAATGTTTTAAAAATCTAGGTATCATATGACCCAGTGATTCCAATTCTAGATATATCCAGGAGAAATTAAAATATATCCACATAAAAACTGCACAAGTATTCATAATATTATTTTTTAAGTTTTTATTTAAATTCTAGTTAATTAACATACAGTATATTAGTTTTAGGTGTACAATGTATTGGTTGAACACTTCGCCATACTTCACCTGGTGCTCATCACAACAAATGCGCTCCCTAATCCCCATCACCTATTTAATTCTTCCCCCCACCTACCACCCCTCTGGTAACCATCAGTTTGTTCTCTGTACTTAGTCTGTTTCTTGGTTTGCCTCTCTCTTTTATTCCCTATTTGCTCATTTGTTTTGTTCCTTAAATTCCACACATGAGTGAAATCGTGGTATTTGTCTGAGTGATTTATTTCACTTAGCATAATACTCTTCTAGCTCCATCCATGTCATTGCAAATGGGAAGATTTCATTCTTTTTTATGGCTGAGTAATATTCTATCATATACATACACATACATATATATATGTATACATACATATACACATGTATAAATATATATATATATAAATATATGTATATATAATGTATATATTTTATATATATATATAAAATATGAATACTATGTCTTCTTATCCATTCATCAGTCAGTAGACCCTTGGGCTGTTTCTGTAAGTAACAGCATTATTATTATTTTTTTTTAGTAATAGCATTATTTTTAAAACCAAAATGTAGAAACAACCCAAATGCCCATCGCTGATGAATAGATAAATAAAATGTGATATGTCCAACAGTGGAATGTTTTTAGTATAGAGGACACACAATGTTCCATTAGTTTCAAGTATACAGCATAGTAATTCAACTTCTCTATACCTATGGTATCGTCACCACAAGTGTAGTTACCCTCTGTCACCATACAATGCTATTATATAGTTCATTGACTATAATCCCTATACTGTGCCTTTTATTCCCATGATTTATTCATTCCATAACTGGAAGCTTGTATTTTCCCCTCCTCTTCAGCTGTTTTGCTCATCCCCTAACCCCTTCCTCTCTGGCAACCATCAGTTCAAACAATGGAATGGTTGTTTTTGCTATAAAAAAATGAAGTACTGATATAAACAACAGGGATGATCCTTAAACACATTGTGCTAAGTGAAAGAAGACAGGTAAAAAGACCACATGTTAAATGATTCTATTCAGATGAAATGTCTAGAATGGGAAAAATCTGAAGAGACATAAGGTAGATTAACAGTTGCTTAGCGCTAGGGGTGGTGTTAAGGTGTATGGGGTGGAATTTCTTTTGGGAGAGATTGAAATGTTCTAAAATTAAGTCATGATGGTGGTTGTACAACCCTGTGAATTTATTAAAAAAACATTGAGTCATATACTTTAAGTGGGTGAATTGTATGGTATGTGTATTATATTTCAGTAAAGTTGTTAAAAAAAGAAAGAGATAGGTTCATGTATTGGACATTTCCAGTAGAACGAAGGATTGTTGAAGTTGGAAGATTCATCTTTGTACATATTGAAATTACTGCTGATTATGATATAAATACTACTGGAAAGAGTGACAGCAAGCAAGGAACTAACATCTTCAAAAAATAAGGGAAAATAACCTGAGGTAGAGCAGATTATTCCAACCAGAAGGGGTATTTGGTAGTATAGTTTGATGACATAAGATGTAAAGCTGACTGTTTTTATGATGGGGAGGGAGTATGTTTTGGAAGTGGAAATGAGGAACATCAAGAAGACCTACTTCCATGTTGGAGGCCTGAGATGCAAGAGGTGTGGAATAGAAGTCCCTTGAGAGGACCCACAGAGAAAGTAGAGTCATCAGGGGATAGTGTATGTTATTAATAGACTTTATGTTAATCGTAAAACAATTTTGAGATATATAGGTAACTTTCTTAATATCTTCAGTTTCCTACTTGGGCTTTTTGTTACTTTTTTTTTTCAATTATATGGATCTTGAAGGTTGAGTCTATTTTATGAATTACTTGATCAAATTAGTGTTTTTGTTCTCCTACTGAATCTTTTTCACATTGTTCATGTCCAAGGCTACGTAATTGGTCTGTTCTGATTTATTCATTTGTTTTATGATAGGTTAGGGGATGTGGATACTTGCCACGTTGTATTTCTAACTTGCAGGAAGTTTGTCACCTCAATAGGCTGAAGTCAGAGGGAGTTGATAAGTTGTAATGATTGCTAGTATTCACAAGAATATAGGAAGAATGTGGTCTTTTTCTGGAGGTATTTATCCTTCCTAAGTCTTCCAACAAGCATGGACAGCCTCTTTTATGACTGTTCCAATCAATACCTTGTGAAAAATACTTTAGTTCACTTGAGAAGGTTTCTCAATACAGAAATGTAATTGATTTTGGTATTATGAAATAGCCTGATCATCTTTGAAAAATCAGTCTCTAAGAATAGCATAAAATTTCTTTTTAGCAAGATAATTGGTATGTTGTTAATTATTCATAAAGGTCTTAAAAATTTTGGAGAACCTGATACATAGATCGATGAGTCTAGAGATGCAAAATAACATGCTTAAACAAAAATCATTCAGTAAATAACTCCATTTCTGAACCACTCACTTTAGGCTGTCCCGAAATAAGATTTGTGAAAACTGTGCATTCTACGCGTGCCACTGTTGTAAAGTTATTTAATCCCTTGCTAATATTGTCCGTAAAGTTGATTTGGTCATCAGACTATGTGATTTGAACGGTGACAGTCTTGGATTTTTAACAAGTTATTCATAAGAATACAAAGGCAATAAATTTGTGACCATCTATTATGATTCAAGCAGAAATAACATTAAAAATGATCAAACTGGTATGATCATGACCATTCAGAAAAGATGCTGCTCATTGTATCATATTAATACTTACTAACATAGCCCTGGGTCTAGACATTATGTTTGGTGTTTTGTTTCCAAATTTAATTTTAACCACAAGTCTTCACAGTAGATCTTATTTTCTCTATCTTTCAAATGAAAACCCTAAGATGTAAAGAGGTAAGTCATTTAGGCAAGATGTCATAGCACATTGTTCGAGCTAGGATTTGAGCCTAGTTTTTTCTGGCTCTAAAGCCTGTCGTTTTTATTGGTATACTGTCTTGCTAACATCCACTGTCCACTCTGTCAGGGACTGTTTATCACTTGTTTGGAAGAATGGGTCATTTTGCCAATTTTAGAATTTTCTGCAAAATAAGCATTGTTTCTATTAATACTTCCTAAACATTTTTTTTTCTTGTTCTCTATTAGGACGTCTTGCATGGCTGGTGTACTTAGTTGGGACAGTTGTTGGAGGGAGGTTAACATATACCAGTACAGATGAACATGATGCTATGGATGGAGAATTATCCTGCCGGTAAGTAATGGCCATAAATTTATAGAAATTTACGAAGTAGTGAAGAAATGTAGTTATCGAACTGGTGTTATGAGCTAAAACATTTTATACTCGGTCTTTTGAAGAAGGTAGTATTTTCTTTTTATTGGTGAGAAAACCGAGGGATAGAGGTTAACTGATTTGAAGAAGTCAAATCTCTAGTAAGTGTTATAGTCAAATATATTTTAAACTTGTATTCAAATAGTGTGATGAAGATTTAAGTTGCTTTTTATTTCTTAGGACCTGGTAAAGCAGGCAGAATTGCTTTGTATTGGGTGGTGGCGAAACTGGGGTGACATACATCTGGTCAAAAAGCAATGGCTAGCCAATTACCCAATACAAGCTTTGTTTATGACTGTTGACTAGATTTTTCACCTCATGACCATAGTCTTAATAAGAACCAATGAATTACTTGCCTTAACACTGAGGAAAATTCCTACATGTGAATAATACATGTGAGTTGGTTTTCTATATATTTTAATTTATTTTTTAATAACATTTTTCTTTGTAACGAAGTAATATATGTTTTTATTGAACACTTAACTATTTCAAATAAAAAGAAAGTCATATATTAATTTGGAGATAACTATTTCTGTCATTTTGCTTAATACCTTTGTGTCTTTTTAATTAATGCTTGGAGGTATATATACATTATATGTGTCTTTTTCAACATTTTTTGAACAAAAATTATATTATGTTATAATATAGTTTTGTAAACTAAAATAATACCTAATTCATTTGGGGCTATTATAAGGGTTAAATGAGTTAATGTTTTTAAGATGCCTTAGAACAATGCCTGGCAAATAGTAAGCTCTATATTACCAAACACCACCCCCCAACATTTCTTTTTTTTAAAAAAAAATCAAGCATAATATTGTGAACATTTTACCTAGACATTAAATATTCTAAGCTGTACCATAATTTAAACACATCTCAGTTTTTGGAATTTTAGGTTGTTTCTCAGTTTTTCTATATTGTAAACTGCTTTGAGGTGAATATTCTTTTCGTTTTATCTTTATATAGGTCAAAATAATTTCATTAGAGTTCATTCCTAAAGGCTGAAGAGCTGGTTGAATGCTCTGCAGTGTTTTAAAGAGTTTCAGTACTTATTGCCAAATGACCTTCTGGAAGAGTTGTACCAATTTACTCTCTGAACTCAAAAGCTCTGAGAGCATTTTTTCTGCAGTTGAACACTAGATAGTAGGATTCTTATCTTTGCCAGTTTATAGATAACAAATGTTTTGTTTTGATTTCTATTGCTTTGGTTACAGGTGGTGTCAAACATTCTTTTCCATTCCTATTCTTCCCAACTGTATTTTCTCTTTGTGGTTTTTAAATATATATAGATTGTATCATTTAGCTGCTTTTCTTTTGTGATTATCTTTCCTAATTTATCTATAAGAACTCAGTGTATATCAAAGATCTTAATATTTAGTATTCATTTTGAAAATGTTTTCTCCATGTTTTTGTTGTAGAAATTTCTCTTTTAATGGATTTAAATATTTATATTGAGATCTATGAATTTTTCCCCTCATATTTTCCCCTTTGTTCCAGCTTAGAAAGGTTGTTCCACACCTAGATAATAAAAAAATTCACCTAGATTTTCTCCTAGTTCTTTTATGGTTTCAGCTTTTTATATTTAGTTTTTAATACATTTGACATTTGTTTTATGTACTTTTCCCAAAGCTTCCATAGTATTAACCAATTAATGTAAACCCCACCCTTTACTGACTTGAAATGCTGCTTATATCTTTACACAAAATTCTTAGGTCTTTTTTAAGCCTTTCATCCTTTTCCACTTATCTTAGAAGTCTGTTTTACTCTGTGTAGAATAGACTATAAGGGAAGTAATTCATTGCTTCTTATTAACGCTACGGTCATGAAGTGAAAAATCTAGTCCATGATCATTAACAAAACTTGTATTGGGTAACTGACTATCCCTTACTTTTTGACCACATGTATGGCACTCCAATCTTGCCACCACCCAATATACACCACTATCACCCTACCAAGGTCCTTAAAATTATTTGACTTGGTTGTGGCATTTTTCCTCCTTACTGTTCTTAAATATATCCCTGAGTATTGAATAAATTTGTTACCATTCTGAATATAAAATTTTCTCTTCATTCTTTGCTCTTTTTAACCTTTAAACTAGCCTGTGTTTTAGTGAAACTTGAGTCCGAATGGAACATAAATATTTTTAGCTTTCCTAAGCTAGATTTATTTCTAATATCACATAACTTTAAAATATGAAGGGGGGGTATTCTTGGAATGCTTTGGTTAATTTTAAAAAGTGAATAATTTGTTTCTGTGTCATCTTTTAATGTTACATAATTTAGTAGAGTGAAAAGTAAGTATACTTTTTGCTATAATTAGTTTGATTTTTAAGTTTTCGTCATCAAGTAGAGAAATACCCACTGGCATTATTTTCTTGAGAAATATATAACAGGAAATAAACAAAAGCAGGTGTATTATTTGCTAAGGAAATAAACAAAAGCAGGTGTATATTTGCCCAAGTACAAAATTTTAATTTTTTCTTTAAGCAATAAACGTATTTAACTTTAAATAAGATTTGATTTGTGTTTTAGCCATTGCCTAGAAAAACAAAGTGTTAGGTGAATTCTATGGCCTAAGGCTTTATTGAGGGGTGGGGAGAATGGGGAGTGCATTTTTCAGGGAAGGAAAAATGAAGGAACAGGAAGAATGAGAGAATAAGAGAAAACAGAATCAGTGCTCCCAATTCATAGATTCCATTTTTGCAGATTTGTGTTCTTGCTAAAATTTATTTGTAACCCCAAAGCCAATACTCATGGTGCTACTGCAGTCATTTTTGGATAGGTGCTTGGTGGTGAAAAATTTGAGTCCCTGATACCCCCTTGCCCAGCTGAGGCTGAACAGATGCTCTGCCTTCTTGTTTCATACTCTCATGCTGTAAATAACTGTCCTTTTCATTGTCTGTTTAGTGCTATATATCTCACATTTTTGTGCTTTTTGTTGGTGGTTTTGCTATTTTACAGTGGTCCCCGATAGAGTGCTCTAGTGTTCCTAGTAGGCACAACAAAAAAGTAGTGAAGTACCTTACAGAGAAAATATATATATGTTAGGTAAGCCTCATTCAGGCACAAGTTGTGCTATTGGCCAAGAGTTCATCATTAATGAACCAGCAATATATTAAGTAAGAAGTCTTTAAACAGAAACACACATAAAACAAAGTTATGTGTTGATTGGTTGATGAAAATATTATGACTAGAGTTCCTCAGGCACCTAACCCTGTGTCTCCTCTGGGAATGCAGTGGTTCAGTATTCACTAAATCACTTTGCACAATGGCTTTATAGAATAGAACTACCATGAATAGTGAGAATCAAATGTCTAAGGTGGTATATTACACACCTGGTTGCTCATTGTTACAGGAGTTTTCCCCAGAGGCCACATGGAACCACTGTGGTGGTTGAAAACAGTCCATGATGGTGGTGGGAAGACAGGGGACTATGGGCAAGCCATTTTTCTGTTTGCTTATTTCTGTGTCCCGTGTCTTATTAGTTTCCTTATTTCTGTGTCCCATTTCATGTTAAAGTCTATTCCTGGGGCGTTTAACTTTTTCATACTTCATAGCTGTGTTCCCTGGCCTCTTTGAGGTGCCATTGGGGAAGCCAGAGCTTCTCTTGGTCCTGAGTTGGGTGGTAGGGGCTGGAGCTATCATAGACCTCTCTACTCCCTGGGTGAGGATTTGCAACTGCAGGAACTGTGTAAATTTTTACTAGAGTTACAAGGCAAGAAGTTGAGGCCAGGGGTGGGGTGAGAGGTAGTGGTTAGGTTGCTGGGTATGTAAATAGGACTAAGCAGATTCATAGTGGGGCATAGAAAAAACATAAATATGTTTTAAAATAGTAAGATTTTAAAATTAAATGATTCTTTAAAAAAGAATGATGTTTTATGTAGAATTTTAAAATATTAATTTCATATGAAGAAGTTCCAAGTAACTGGAACCATAATACCGTTGCCTTCTGTGTGTTGTTATATGATACCTTTCTGACTCATGGGAGAACACTACCAAACTGGAAGATCGTGAAGCTTCTGCCAAAAACCTGTATGCTATTTTATCAAGAAAAGGTTAATATTCATAAAGCTCCCGATATTGTGATCATTTTAATTAAAACATGTTACTTTAAAATATTTAATATGGTTCTTTAACTTAGCAAATTGTGCTCAGACCATGCAATTCTAATTAAGGAAAGCTAATTTTATAGTCATTTCAGTTTCATTCATCATTACCAGAACGTAAACCTCTTGAGAGTTTATCCAGAGATTTTGTTTTGTTCATCCTGTATCCTCTCAGTTTGCTCGTGCTAGTAGAGTGGCTGCTGCTTTCAGGCTTATTTCTCTCAGTTATGCCGCCCTCCATCTCTCTTTGTTTCTCTGACCTATTCATCTCCCCGTTATCCCTCATCATTCACTGAAACCTTTGACAGCTAGCTCAGAGTTTTGTTCTCTCTCCCCAACTCTGCTCTGCTATGGATGACTTCAGCTTCTTTCCCATGAGATCATGTTACTCTCCTCTTCTCTATTCATAAGCTTCTAGTGGCTTCCTGTCACACTTGAGACAAATTCCAGGGTCCCTGTCATGGCTCAGAGCTTCCTGTGCTACCTCTTTTGACTTCGTTTCCTACCATTTCTCATTCAGCTCAGCCACACTGGCCTCCTGGCTGTTCTTTGTGTGTTACCAATATGTTCTCCCTTTAGGACCTCTGAACTTCTCTTCTGCTAGGAATGCTTTCTTCTAGATGTTTATTTAGTACGCCTTCACTTCAGTCACGTCTGTGCACAGCTATCTCTTTCTGCCTTGACTTCCCAATCGAAAATAACATCCTTATCCTAGTTTATTTTTTTCATAGTACTTATTATCTCTTGATATTTATTTGTTCATTCCAGTAGAGGAAGGGAAGGAAAAGCTTTATCTGCTTTGTTCACTGTTGTATGTTTATCTCATCTGCCTGGCAAAACTTTAACCCTGAAGCAATTCAGAGTTTTCTCTAATTTGTTGAGTGATAATAAAAGAAATTGTACACCACTGTATATAGGTACCATTTATCAATTAAGATACCATTTTTTATCTCAGCTGAGCCCTCAGCATTGCTCAGTGATTTTCTGTTGTTTTAGTAATTCTTGTCTTCTGACTTCCAAATACATGTTGAACTGCTTCACTTACATGTTCTATTCCACATGTGTCTTCACTTCAGTGGCTAAAATTAAACTCCTCTCTTCCCTTCCCTCCCAGCCCTGACTCTCTTCATGTGTCTCATCACCGTCCACTCAGTTGTCTAAGCCTGCATCCCAGGAGTTATCCTGAACTTTTCCTTTTTTCTCTCTCCAATATCTGTGTAGCCTTCATCTTCAAATCCTGTCAGTTTTACCTTCTAGTTAGGCCAGTTCGTCCAGTTGTTTCTATCTCCCCTGCCATTTTGGTTCTTAGCATCTTTCACGTGGGTTCATGCTACAGTTTTAAATGAATACCTTGCTTCCTCCCTGGCTTTCTGAAGTACACATCTCATTATGTCAGTGCTTTGCTCAAACTCTGCAATGCCTTCCATTGCTGTAGGGATTAAAATCAACATGGCATATTAGGTTCTTCATGATCTGGCTCCTGCCCGTCTCATTAGCCTCATCTCCTGCCGTTGGTTGCTTTATAGCCACATTTCACTTTTTTCAGCTCTTAAATGAGCCATGCTTTTTCTTCCCTCTCTAGTTAGCTACATAGGCCTTCTCCTTTCTCTGGACACACTCTTTCTTTGCCCTGTGATATCCTAGAATATTATGAATTCTTTGCTGATTTCTTTGTATTATTTATTTTTTTTTTTTTAGATTTTATTTATTTATTTGAGAGAGAGAGAGAATGAGAGAGAGGGAGAGGTCAGATGGAGAAGCAGACTCCCCATTGAGGAGGGAGCCCGACGTGGGACTCGATCCCATGACTCCAGGATCATGACCTGAGCCGAAGGCAGTTGCCCAACAACTGAGCCACCCAGGCGCCCTGTATTATTTATTATAGCTTGTCATTCTTTATTTTAATCGCTTGTTTTATGTCTTTCCCTGTATAGACTAGATATCTGGAGGACTGGGAATGTCTATGTCTTGTTCACTGTTATATCCTGGACTTCTAATGCACATTTGCTGTATAGTAGGCCCTCAGATATTTGTTGACGGAATGAATACTTTCTTATTTGGATAGGTAGGGGAATATAAACAAATGAGTATCCAAAATTCATTTCTTTGAATTTGAAATGGTGTGCTTATACTGGATAAAAATTATTTGATGATATAATTGTCTTTTTATTCCCTCTGTGCTCTTTACCAAAGGTAATTTAACGTAAAGAAAAAAATAAACGTAGGACAATAAATTGAAACCGAAAGTCAATATTATATATGCAATACAAGCTTTGGCCTTAATTACTTTTCAAGGTGGCCACAAATCTTTGAAGGGCACTGTGGCAGAGACTACTAGCTGTACAGTGTCTCTTCCTCCTGTACGTCCTTATGAAGTAATAGAATACCTGATTCTTTTGCCAGGCGTGTGGCCAACTGAACAAAGACTAGATTTACTAGAGTCTCTTGCAGCTAGGTGTGGTTATATGATTATGTTCTAGGCAGACGAATGTGAACAGATGTGGTATATGCAAGACATGTGGACATAATGCGTGGAGCTGAAGTAGCCGTTGTCCACCAGAGTGATTGTGCCAATGGAAGCAAATATAACGATGAAAGGCACCCGAGTCTCTGATACACGGAGAGCACTCGCGAGTCCTGGAGCTCTGGCTTGGATATTTGCCCGAGAGAAAAATAAATATCCATATTGTTTAAGCCATGATGATTTGGACGTTAGGCTGTTGCAGCTGAACTTCTTGTACAACTACCAAAACTTCTTTGACAAGTGGATCCTGTACCCTGCTGGGAACCCTTTCCTGCTTTCCTGCTGGGATGCCATTTCCTCTTAGGCAAATGCACATCATCAGCTTAACTTGAGGTGTAAAGGCATCCCAACAAAGTATCTTCTGGTTTCACATCTTCCTGCAATTTTGGAATGTATGCTATAAAAAGGAAATAAAAGTAAAGGAGCAAGTACATGGAATCAAAAAGAGCTAGAGTAGGAAAAGGAGGTCCCACTCAGTAAATAATTTAAAAAAAAGATACATCTGTTTAAGTCATGTGAAAAATTACTTGGATCTGGACATAGTGTGATGCGTATATCTATTTATTTAACTAAAAATGACTCCAGCAATCTGCTAATTCAGAAACACCCAGACTAAAACTCAGCTTTGTCACTCCTCTCAAAATTACAGAATGGACATATCTTCTTAGGAAAAGAAAAAAACCCGGCAATCTGGCTACAGTAATCTAATTCTTAAATTTGTTCATCAGTAAATTTCCCTTCATAAATTTTAATGGTATTAAAGATACTTGGCAAATGAAAGTTACTTTTAAATAGTATAAATATAGGAAATCATAACCATAAAATGGTTTTCAACATATTATTTCATAATACTTTGGCAACAAATCCCAACTTTTTTCCTTTTTTTTTTATTATTTCTTAAAGATCGTTATTTATTTATTTATTTATTTATTTATTTATTTATTTATTTATTTGAGAGAGTGCAAGGAGGAACAGAGGGGGAAGGAGAGGGACAAGCAGATTTCCCTCTGAGTGCTGAGCCTGACTTGGGAGCTCAATCCCAGGACCCAAGATCACGACCTGAGCTGAAGCCAAGAGTTAGATGCTTAACTGACTCAGCCAACCAGGCACCCCACAAGTCCCAACTTTTTAAAAAGAAGTTTATATGGTATAACCTAGACACTTTGTAGAATTCTTTGGAAGTAGGGAAGAGGGCAGTAGTTATATTTCCTTGAAGTATGAATTTACATTCAAAATGAGGTGCTTAAATTTTGAGATAGTCTTTAATATTTTATATCCATTAAAATAAAGTTTTAGAAAAATACTGATAAAATGAAAAAAATAATTGATCAAGATATCTTTATTGAGACTGATCACCGGAATAGAATATAAGGTCTGGTAAAGGAATCTGAATGCATAAATGAACTCTGTATATGATAAGGGATACAGTTGAAATGGTGGGCAAAAGATAGACTATATAAGAAAGAAATGGTGTTGAAGCACCTGGCTTAAATGGGGAAAAAATGTTCATCTGTATCTCACAAAATGTGTTCAAGGTAAGTTCAAATGTATCAGAGAGGTAAATGTAAAAAAAAAACAAACCACAAACAAAAACCTTGGATTTAGCTAAGACCTTGTTAGTCGGCAAAATCCATTAAAAAATCCATGAAGGGATGCCTGGGTGGCTCAGGCAGTTGAGCATCTGCCTGCCTTCTGCTCAGGTCATGATCTCATGGTCCTGGGATCAAGTCCTACATCGGGCTCCTTGCTGGGCAGGGAGCCTGCTTCTCCCTCTGCCTGCTCTGCCTGCTGCTCCCCCTGCCTGTGCTCTTGTTCTCTGACAAATAAATAAATAAAATATTCAAAAAATAAAAATAAAAAATAAAGAGGCACCTGGGTGGCTCAGTGGGTTCAGCCTCTGCATTCGGCTCAGGTCATGGTCTCAGGGTCCCTGGATTGAGCCCCGCATTGGGATCTCTGCTCAGTGGGGACCCTGCTTCCCCCTCTCTCTCTCTGCCTGCCTCTCTGCCTGCTTGTGATCTCTCTCTCTCTGTCAAATAAATAAATAGATAGATAGATAAAAAGTAACAAATAAAAATAAAACATTGATGAAAGGGGTACCTGGGTGGCCCAATCGGTTAAGCGTTGAACTCTTGGTTTCGGTTCAGGTCATGATCTCATGGGTGGTGGGATTGAGCCCCAAGTCTGGCTCTGCACTTAGCAGAGTCTGCTTGAAGATTCTTTCCCTCTGCCCCCACCCCCACTCATGCCTTCTCTCTCTAAAAGAAATGAATAAATATTTTAAAAAATTAATGAAAATTTTGTATAACAAAAATTAAAAAATTTAAAACAGCATTAAAAAATACTATAATCAAAGTCAAGAGACAAAACTGAGGAAAAATATTTATAGCTGAATGAAAGGCAAAGGACTCAGTTTTCTAATATATAAAGAATTCGTAGAAATCAACATTCATAGAAATGACAGCCCAGTAGGAAGAATTGGCACAGGATATGGACAAATAGGTCACAGACAAGGACATATACATGGATTAAAAACATGGAAAAAGGGGTGCCTGGGTGGCTCAGTTGTTAAGCATCTGCCTTCGGCTCAGGCCATGATCCCAGGGCGCTGGGATCGGAGCCTCACATCGGGCTCCTTGCTCAGTGGGGAGCCTGCTTCTCCCTCTCCCACTCCTCCTGCTTGTATTCCCTCTCTTACTCTGTCTGTCAAATAAATAAATTAAAAAAAAATGGAAAAATTTTAGCCTCACAAACATAAGAAAAATACAAAATAAAACTGCACCGAGATGCCATTTTTCAGATTTCAGTGAATTTTAGAGTTTCATATCATCTGAATTATGTGAAGGTATATAGACACTTATAGACTGAAGATAAGAGTATCAATTGTTTCAATTTCTATGGAGAGCAATTTATTAATAGGATCAATATCATAAAAATTTATATTCTTTAAACTAGTGGTTTTACTTTTAGAAGTGTATGTTGTAATGTACATGTGTGAAATGATATATACAAGATGGTTAATTGCAGCATTTTTGCAACAGCAAAAAATTTTAAGCTGTACCCATGTGTAGGAGAATGTTTGAAAGTATTGTGGTATATTCACGTGATATAAACAGCTGCAAGAGGGAATAAGGAAACTCTTGATGGCTGATATGGAAAAATCTATAAGATAGTTAAATGGAAAAAGCTAGGGTTGGAACCCTAAGTATAGTATGATCCATATGTTTAAAGGAGTTGGGAGGAGAATATATAGTCATATTTGTCTATACATTTTAAAAAATCTCTGGAAGGACATATACACTATTAACAGCGTATGTAGATGTTCCTGTGTGCATGCGTGGAAGGAAGCATGCAGGTCAAGTCTAAACATAGCTGTCTTTGTACAGTTAGAAAAGAAGAAAAAGGTGCTGGTCCTCAACAACCTCCACCTCTTAGCCCTTAAAAAAGATGATTATAATAACCTGAATTTTGTTAACATCAGGCACTTGGCAGCCATCCACTGGAAATTTTTAATGAAAATAGGTAATACAAGGATTTCTTTTTTTGAAAACTCTATGCTAAGCTTTTCATTATATTGAATTAAATTTTTTTCTAGGAAATTTGACTTAACCTTCAGTTAATTTATGATTATCTGGGGCGCCTGGGTGGCTCAGTTGGTTAAGCGACTGCCTTTGGCTCAGGTCATGATCCTGGAGTCCCAGGATCGAGTCCCATATCGGACTCCCGGCTCTGCGGGAAGTCTGCTTCTCCCTCTGACCTTCTCTCCTCTCATTCTCAGTCTCTGTCTCTAATAAAAAAAAAAAAAAAAATCTAAAAAAAAAAAATTTATGATTATCTGGTAATAATAGTTGTGTACTTGTATTAAAAATACTTGATTTTATTAAGATTATCTTGTAAATTATTCCAGGTAAAATTTTTATTATTCATTGGAAATGTAACCCCCACATATATAATTATATAAAAACACTAAGGTTGAATGAAAAGGTAAAACACAAAACTACACATTCAATATCATTTTTCTTTTACTAGAATTTTATATAGATATAGGTATTAATTTATATCTGTATGTATACTACATATAATTATAGGCATTTACTTACATATATGCATATTTATATGTATATGTCATATGCATTTATATCTAAATTTTTTTTATATCTAAATTTTTAATGAAATAATAAGTATGTCCTTATAGGTTTCTGTGTATGTACATGTATGTGTATATCTTAGGAAAAAGACTAGAAGGAATTAGGTACTTAGACCCAATTGTAGTATCTCTTAGTAGTAGGATTTCAGATGGTTTTTAAAATATTTTCTTTATAAACTTTTGTATTTTTCCACATTTAAGTGATTATATATTACATTACATTGATGATAAATGTTTTAATGTTGTTTCTCCAAGAATTTTTACTGAAACTTTTTTTCTCCTTCATGAAAAGAGTTTTTCAGCTTATATCCTTAATGGATACTGGATTGCCTCAGTGTTCTAATGAGAAAATAGAGCTTGCAATTCTGTGGTTCTTGGATCAGTTTCGTAAAACGTATGTTGGCGATCAACTTCAAAGAACCTCAAAGGTAGGTTTTTACTAGAGATTTTTTAAAAAATCGTACCTAAAATGAAGAAAGATGTTCACATATAATAGCTTTAAGCTGAATGATATATTTAAGCAATTTCTACCTAAGAAATTTAATTGATCAATTGAAGTCGACTGATTAATTGGCATTAAAGGCAACTTGAGATTAATTTGTTTGTTTTACGCCTGGATTTACCATTTTCTTTGAAGATTGATTGGCAGAGTTAGTGAATATTTTTTATGTGGCTAGTCATTAAATAATTATGATTATTTTAAACACTTTAAAAGATTTTGCCTTATATTTATTTCAAGGTTTAAAACAAAAGATTTACTCTTTTAGTAGTTTTGGGATTTTTTGGGCACTAATTTATGTAGTTTCCAGTATGTTTTTCTCTCATTGCTCAGCATTTTTACATGATAACTGAGAAGGACCAGGAGAACTAGACCTGTCTGTGAGAGGCCACAGTTAAATCACCTTAATGTAGAGGGTACTCGTAGTATGATGATTTAAAGTTTAGCATCAACAAATTTAGATGAATTGATCCTAAGGCATAATGAGGGATTATTGAGGGCATTTATGTGAACCCTAACTGAATATTTAGTAGTACTTGTGACACTGAGTAAGATCTATGAGGTTTTCTTCTTCTTCTGAAATAGTAACTCTTTCTAAGCCTTCTCTGTAAGAAGTCCTAAGGATAGTCTTATCTCCTTTGGATTTATAGCTTCTATTAGTAATGTTGAAAGATTTCTTACTTGAAATATTTAGAATAAGCTTTTTATATTGAACTGAGCTTTTTTCCCCGTGGGAAATTTAGCATAATCTTTAATACATTTATGATTTTCTGTTCAAATAGTCATATAATAGTGGGAAAAATTTTTGTTCGATTTTATTAGTATTATCCTTTAGTTTATTTCGGTTATTTTCTTTGGTTTTTTAAGAAAGCGATATAGCTGGTGCTTCCTTTGTCAAATATAATATGATATTTTATTGCCATTTCAGTAAAATTTTCTTAGAATTTAGCTGCCATTGAACGAGATCATTAGGGAGAAAAAGGAGTAACTAGAAATAAATGTTTTAGTTTGATAGTAAGACAAATTAGAGTCAGACAAAAATTACATGGTATGAAGTTTATACAGGGCATCTCTTTTAAAATCCAAGTTGTATTATTTAAAAGTTGAGAATAAATCAAATTATGATAAATTGTCTTATTTTAAATGTACCCAGAGAGCTTGATATTTTGCTTTCACAAAAGTGAATACTCTTCAAACATTACTAATCCAATATTTGTTTGGTCTGGATCTTAAATCAGAATAGTACAACATGGAGTAGAAAGCCTTCATATTAATTGTATTTAAAAAACTAGGAAAGAGATATGTAAAATGACACTAGCTGTTTACAGCAATGGGATTTAGGAATTTTTTCCCAAATTTTTTGTCATTTAAAAAAAAAAAGAAAAATATATATATGAGAGTTTTAGATGTCAAGAAACAGGTCACAGAAAAAGACAGACATATTTATATATCTTTTAATATAAGGTAATCATGAAAAAAAGTGAATTATAGAAGGTCAGTTTTTTTCTTTTTTGAAAGAGCTTACATATCAGGAAAAAATGAACATATCATAGACTGGTGTTGGTTCTTCCATTATAACTTAACATTTTTGGTATATGCATCTAATGCTGTTTTTTCAAAAAGTGTTTAGTCCTACAGGGATTTGATTGCCAAGGTGTTCCTACTGCACAGTCCTAAAGGGAAGCCAGAGCTTTCTGCTTTTCATTTCTCTGGCTTGTCTGCCAATCTGCCTTGAGGAGATTTTTGGGGGAGGGTTCCTTGATATGTGCCCTGGCACTCCTCTAGGAACTCTTCACACTTCTGCTAGTCCTTACAGTAATCCTGCAAAGTTGGTATTATTTTGTTTTTTTTTTCACTTTTTCAAAGTTGGTATTATGGTTCCCATTTTACAAATGAAACAGACCATCTGAGACATTTATAAGTTCTCTACATACTAGTTTTCTGGCAACCAACCAAGGAAGACCAGATGGAAAATATTTTTTTTTGGTGAGTATATGGTCACATTCCAAATTGTGGCAAAAAAAAAAGGGGGGGGGAATGTTAGATACTAGTAGGCAAAAAATATTTAGTTTGCACTTATTTTTTTTTTCAGGAACTGTACTAAACACTCTGAAGCATTATCTCATTTAATTGAATCATATAAAGCATGACTTACAAAGTTCTTCCCAGTCTTTTCTCTGTGTATGTCACCAGTTTCATGTTTCAGTCCTCCATATTTGTACTGCATACTTTATGTGTACTAAACTTTTTTCAACTTCAACAGCTTGTGTTCTCTGTCAATTCTGGGCCTTTGGACAACATGTTTCCTCTGCCTAGAACATTATTTTTTTAAAATCAAACTTCCACCTTCCTGCCTTACTTTGCTGGCTCCTACTTTATCTTTCACATCAGATACCCCATCCTTTAGATTGACCTTCTTAAATTCTGGGACAGTTCCTTTTTCTCTGTGTTCTCTAGCACCCGATTTTAGCATTATTACACTGCATTGTAATTGTTTGTTAGCAAAACATATACTGACTATAATTTGGGTTAGGGCTGTCTCCGCCTTTTTTATTATCACCTCCAAGTGCCTGGCATATTGCTTGTATGCTTTCTACTAGATAATGGTTGAATGTATATATTTAGTAGAATTCCATAGGATTTGGGTCTAGATCTCATACATAATACATTCATGTAATATAAGGTATGTTCTTGAGTTGGAAAATGAAATTAGTGAAATTATTTGGCAATTTTAAATAAGGTATACTGCTAAGCATCCTGAAATTTTTACATATGCATAATAAGTGCTTCAGGAACCCAGGTAGAATCATTGAGGAATCCTAAGTGATGCATAGAATAGAAGCATGTTCTGTAAATGAGAAAGAAGAGTCATAAATAGTAGCTGTAGGCATTTATTGAAGAGATAGTCTGTGTCAAAGATTTCACATAGCACTTGACAGGCCTCTAATTTCGTCTCACAAAGACCTGTAGGAATAGTTTTTTTAACGCTCTGCCCACCCCTTTTTACAGATTTGGAAACTGAGGTTTGAAATGGTTAATTAATGTGTTTAAGTGGTTGAATCTGGATTTGAACCCAGGACACCTAATAACAGAGCCTGTGATGCTTATCGCTTTGCTGTATTGCCTCCTGTTGAATCTTTCACTGCAGTATTGAATAGGCCTTTCAATCTCAGTAGGTCTTAATCTCCTGAAACCCATCCCACCTACTTTCCATTTTGAGGAAGAATGATGTGAACCCAAAATTTCCACTTTGTTCCTACTTCTTATATCTGCTCTGTCACCTAATCTTGCTGATTTTGTTTTCTTAATATCTCTCCGTTTGACTCTTTTCTCAGTTTTTTAATCCTCATTTGTACTATTTTCCATTTCTCACTGGACTTCAGAAGTCTTCTGACTTCTGACTGTCCTCTTTGTTTCCTTTTTTTGCCTTTTCCCCACTTCAGTCCATTTTCCATACTGCCGCCAAAGTAACCTTTCCTTCAATAGAAAACCAGAGAGAATAGTGTAATGAACACTCATAGACCCACCATCCAGCTTTGTCAAATCCGAATTTATGTTTGCTTCAGATCTGTATATTTTTAAATGAAACATTAATGGCCTGTAGTTTCTCTGATTCTATTCTTACTTCTTGCCCTCAAAGTAACCATTATCCTAAATTTAGTGTTATTTTCATGTACAGTTTTGTTCTCTTCCCGCATTTCTATGTATTTGTAAACAAAACATAGTGCTATTAACTTTATAGAAATTTAGTATGCAGAAACTTGCTGTTTTTGATCAACCTTGTTTTTGAGATTTATTCATGGTGATATACGTAGTCCTAATGTATTTTAATTATTGAATGGGATTACAGTATATTACTGTGCCATTACAGACTCATTTTTCTGTTAATATGTTAGATTATTTCCAGTTTTAAAGATCATAGAAAATACTGCAGTAAATATTCTATACCTTTTTCCTCATGCATATGTATGAGTGTCTTAAAAGTAAATACTGGGAATGGAATTGCTGGGCTTGTAGACTACATAGCTTCAGTTTTACAGGGTATTATCAAGTTGCACTCCTAAGTGTTTGAATAGTTTATTCTCCCTCTCCCAGTACAGTATGTGTTGCCATATGTTGTCTTAATACTTGCTTTTTTCAGACCTTAAAATTTGCAGAATTTCTCTGCTTGAAATTCTTACTGGTTTCTCATTATATGTAAAATAAGCTCCTTATTATGGTCAGGTTTTTTTTCCTACCTTTGTAAACTTTTCTTTTGACGCTGCATTCTGCTGTATGACATGTTTTGTGTGTGCTGCACTTCTTTCCCTCTTGCCTATTCCTACTTATTATCCAGTGAATATTAATAAATAACTACTACATATGAGGACTGGGGATACAATGGCAAATAGGATGACCCATCTCTCCACTAAGTTTGTTATTAAAGAGGAAGATGGACAAATAAAAAATTACAAAATTTACCCCCACTTATATATTGAAATGCTACATAAATAAGGAAAAGGCAGACTCTTACATAAAGGATGCTGGGCTTTTGGTTATATCTATGTAAAGATTTGGATTATTACTTTACAGCATACAAAAACCAAATCTAAATTAGTCAGTGAATCTTAGTGTGAAAAGCAGAAGATTATGATTTAAGGATAGGAAGGATATTTTTTTTAAAGGCATAAAAAGCCCAAACTGTAAATACAAAGGTTGATTAATTCTACCCACATTAAAAATAAAAATTTCTGCAGCTCAAAATACACAATAAACAAAATAAAAAAACAAACTAGAGACAGAATGAGACCCAATACATGTAACTTAAAGAGAATCAATACCCAGTTATATAAACAATTTCTTTGAATCAATAGGAGAAAAATAGCCTAGTAGAAAAATGGGGCAAAGATACGAAAAAACAATTTACAAAAGAGGAAATCATAGTCTCTGATTAACGTGAAAAAATGTTCATCCTTTCATGGACTTAGGGAAATGCAAATTAAAGCTATAGTGAGATATGCTATCATACCTATTAGCTGGAGACAATTAAAAAGTTTGATAAAAGCAAGTGTTTGTGAGGAAGTAAAATAGAAAACACTCCTATACACTTCTAGTGGAATCCAAACCAGTAAAATGTTTTTTAAAAATAGTTTAGCAATAACTTGGGAAGTTGAAAATATATATACACTTGGACTAGGTGAAAACTGTAAAACATCGTTGAAAGAAATGAAATGAGGCCTAAAAAAATAGCTATATACTATATTTATGAATTGGAAGACTCAGTAGTGTTAGGATTTGTTAGTAAAGTAAGGTATGATAACAATTTGTCACCAAATAGAGAATTTCAAAAGAGATACAAATTATTAAAAATAGAAAAAAATAGAAATTCTGTAGTTGAAAAGTGCAATAATTAAAAACGAAAAGCTCACTTGAAGGGCTCATCACTTGAAGGCCTCATCAGTATATTCAAACTGACAGAATAAAGAATTAACAAGCTTGAGGATAGCATCTTAAGCATCTGCCTTTGGCTCAGATAGTGATCTCTGAGTTCTGAGATTAAGCCCTGAGATGGGCTCCATGCTCAGGGGGGATTCTGCTTGAGAGTGTCTCTCTCTTTTTTCTCTGCCCCTCCCCCACTCTGTAGCATGCATTCTTTCTCTCTCAAATAAAGAAATCTTTAAAAAATAAATAAGGCAATAATGACTTAAAACTTACACATTTGATGAAAAACATTGCACATCAAAGAAGTATAACAAAGGACCACATTAAAAACACATCATAGTAAAAATACTGAAAGAGAAAATGTTGATAGCAGCAAGAGAAAAAATATTCATCACAGTTACCAGAAGGGAGGTGGGGGGGAATGAGATAAATAGGTGACGGGGATTAAAGAGTGCACTTGTGATGAGCACTGGGTGATTTATAGAAATGTTGAATAAAAACTTTAAAAAAAATAAAGAAAGGGGCGCCTAGATGGCCTAGTTGTTAAGCATCTGCCTTCGACTCAGGTCATGATCCCAGGGTCCTAGGATAGAGCCCTGCATCGGACTCTCTGCTCAGTGGGGAGTCTGCTTCCCCCTTTACCCCTCCCCCCTGCTTGGGTTCCCTCCCTTGACGTGTCTCTCTCTGTCAAATACATAAATAAAATCTTTAAAAAAAATAAAGAGAAAGAAAACTGCTCATTACATGCAAGGGGACACCAATAAGATTAATAGCTAATTAGTCTTTAGAAAGAGTAGAGGTCAGAAGACAGTGGATGACATGGTCAAAGCTCTGAATCAGTAACCAAGAATTCCATATCCAGCAAAACTATCTTGGAAAATTAAAGACATTACCAGGTAAACAAAAACAATTTATTGCTTTCTAAGTTGCCTTCTCAGAAGTACTAATGGAAGTACTTAAGGCTAAAAGCAAGTGACCTCAGATAAATCCACATTAAAAAAACAATGCTCATTATGTGTAAAATAAGCTCCTTATTGTGGTCAGTGAAGGTAATTAGGCAATTATAAAATATAGTACTTTTTCTTGTAACTGATTTAAAAAGCAATTATATAGGCAATTACGTATTTTATACATAGATTTACTGTATCAATGGCATATAACATATGTAATATATTTCCCAATAACAGCATAAAGAAGATAGGTGGGAGCAAAGTTGGGGAAATTGACTAAGGAAATGACACAAGATGGCAACTCAAATCCACAAGAACCAATAAAAAAGAACCAGAAATGGTAACTAAGAAAGTTGTAACAAACACTTTAGAGATATGTTTTTGCTCTTTCTCTCAACTTCATAACTTCATTAAAAGTAAAATTAAGTGAAGAAATAATTACCATGATTTATTGTTGGATTTATAATATATAAAGAGGTAATCTATTTTATCATGTAATAATAACAATAATATTACAAAAAGGGAGAAAAAGAATAGAGCTATATAGGAATAACATTTCTTTATCTTTTGAAATTAAGTTAGTATAAATCTGAGGTAAATTCTGATAAGATGTATGTGGTGAATCCTAGGGAAACTACCCAGAAAGTCTAAGAAATATATAGTAAAAAAATTATTAAAATTAAAGTTACTAAAATGTTACACTAGAAAATATTCATTTAATGTAAAAGCACTCTCACAGGAAGGCTAAAGGAAAAACATGACAAAAATGAAGGACATAGATCTAACAATGTCAATAACAACATTAAATTTAGACTGGATTATGCAACCCAACCAATAGCAGATATTATTAGATTGGATTTTTAAAAAATAATGTTGCCCATGCTATCTATCTATAGAACATACATTTTAAATTCAAGGATACAAATAAATTGAAAGTAAAAGGATGGCAAAAGATATATCACATAGATAGCAATCATTAAAAAGCTGGAGTGCCTATACTAATATGAAACAAAGTAGACTTAAAAACAAAATATGCCACTAAGGATAAACAGGAACATTTTATAATGATAGAAGGTTCAACCCATGAGGAAGATATAGCAATTATAAACATATATGTACCTAACAAGAGAAGTCCAAAATATATGAAACAAAAGCTGACAGAAATACCAATAATGGTTGAAGACTTTAATGACCTAGTTTTAACAATGGATAGAACAACTAGGCAGAGGTCTACAAGGAAGTTGTAGACTTGAACAACTCTGTAAATCAACTAGACCAGAGATGACTATAGAGCACTACACCCAACAACAGCAGAATATGCGTTCTTTCTTTCTTTTATTTTTTTTAAAGATTTTATTTGACACAGAGAGAGAGAGCACACAAGCAGGGGGAGCGGCAGGCAGAAGCAGAGGGAGAGGGAGAAGCAGGCTCCCCGCTGAGCTGAGAGACCGCCATGGGGCTCAATGTCAGACCCTGGGATCAGGACCTGAGCCGAGGGCAGACACTTAACCGACTGAGCCACTCAGGTGCTCCCAGAATTTGCATTCTTATCAAGTACTCACAGAACATTGACCAGAATAGACCATATGCTCAATCATAAAACAAGACTTGATAAGTTTAAAAGAATTGAAATAGTACAAAGTATGTTCTCTAATCACTATGGAATGCATAGAAATCAATAACAGAAAGAAATGTGAGGAACTCCTAAGTATGTAGGAATAAGCAATGTAGTTTTAGATAACCAATGAGTCAAAGAAGAAATTAGAAGGGAAATTAAGAAATACTTTTAGATGAAAGATAAATGATACAACTTATAAAACTTACAAGATTTAGCTAAAGCAGTAGTTAGCGATAAATTTAGAGCTAAAAACACCTACTTTAAAAATAAATATTTTAAGGGTGCCTGGGTGGCTCAGTTGGTTGGGCGACTGCCTTCGGCTCAGGTCATGATCCCGGAGTCCCGGGATCGAGTCCCGTATCGGACTCCCGGCTCTGTGGGAAGTCTGCTTCTCCCTCTGACCTTCTCCCCTCTCATTCTTAGTCTCTCTCTCTCTCTAATAAATAAATAAAAAATCTTTAAAAAAAATAATAAATAAATAAATAAATAAATAAATAAATAAATATTTTAAGTAAATAGCCCAATCTTCCACCTTAACACACTGGAAAAATAAGTAACTAAACCTAAAGCAAGCAGAAGGAAGGATATAATAAAGATTAGAGTAGAAATTGATGAAAGAAATTTGAAAACAATAGCAAAAGTCAATGAAATACAAACTTGGTTCTTTGTAAAAAAAAAAAAAAGGAATTGAAATACCTTTAGTTACATTGGCAGGAGAGTAATTAAAATCACGAATGAAATAGAGGACATTACTATTGACCTTACAGAAATAAAAATTATTATAATGTAATATTATGAACACCTGAATACCAGTAAGTTAGATAACTTAGATGGATTGGACAAATTTACATAACAATATAGACTATTGTGCTCGCTTTGGCAGCACATATACTAAAATAAAATGTAAACTACTAAAACTTATACAAGAGAATATAGAAATCTGAATAAACGTATGAGAACTAAAGAGATTGAATTAGTCATCAGACTTCCCACGAAGAAGAGCCCAGGCCCAGATAGATTTCCCTAGTGATTTCTACCAGGCATTCAAAGAATACCTAGTCTTTATAAATGCTTCCAAAACGTGGAAGAGGAGGGGACACTTCCCAACTCATTCTATGAGGCCAGTTTATACCAATTTTATACCAAGACCATATAAATACAAAAAAAGTACTGACCAATATCTTATGAATATAGATGCAAAAAAATTTTTAAAAATTCAGGCTAACTGAATCTAATGACTTATAAATACTTTCCTCTGATCAAGAATAAGACAAGGATATCTCTTACTTACATTAAACATTGTACTAGAGGTTCTGGTCAGGAATTTTGGACAATAAAAATTAAATAAAGGCACCCAGATTGGAAGAGAGGAAGTAAACCCTTGTTCACAGATGGCATGATCTTGAATATAGAAAATCTTAAGAATCACCTAAAATACTATTAGAACTAATTTTTAAAATTGGTATGTTTACAGAATAGATGATCAGTATAAAAAATCATATGAATTTCTATATACTTGCAATAAACAACCCGTGAAAGAAATGAACAAAATATTTCATTTACAGTAGTATCAAAAAGAATTAGATACTTAAGAATAAATTTAACAAAAGAAGTACAAAACTTATAAACTGGAAACTATAAATCATTGTTGGAAAAATAAAAGAAAATCTAACAAATGGTCATTCATGGTCATGCATGAGAAGACTTACTATTGGGGTATCAGGGTGGCTCAGTTGGTTGAGCATCTGACTCTTGATTTTGGCCCAGGTCTTGGTCTCAGGTTTGTGACTAAGCCCTGTGTCAGGTCAGGCTCCATGCTCAGCAAGGAATCTGCTTCTCTCTCTCTCTCCCTCTGCCCCTCCCCTCACTCTTGCTTTGTCTCTAAAATAAATAAATGTATCTTAAAAAAAAAAAAAGACTTACTATTGAGATGGCAATACTCCACAGATTGATCTACAGCTTCAGCACAATCTTTATAAAAATCTTAGCTGTCTTAGCTTGCAGGAGTTGCTAAGCGTATCCTAAAATTCATACAGGAATCAAAGGACCAAGAATAGCCAAAACAATCTTGAAAAAGAGGAACACTGTCTTTCCAATTTCACAACTTACTACAAAGCAACAGTAATCGAAACAGTGTGGTACTGCGTAACGATAGACATACAGGTCAGCAAAATAGAATTGAGAGAGTCTAGGTATAAACCCTCACATTTGCAGTTTATTTTTGACAAGGATGCGAAGACAAGGCAGTGGTGAAAAAGTAATCTTTTCAACAAATGGTGCTGAGACAACTGGATATCCACATGCAAAAGAATGAGGTTGGAACACTATCTCCCACCATACACAAAAATTGATTCAAAGTGAACCAGACTTAAATGTAAGAGTTAAAACTATGAAACTCTTAGAAAGAAACATAGAAGTAAAACTTAGTGACTTTGGGTTGGGTAATGGTGTCTTCGATACAACACTGAAAGCAAAAGCAGCCAAAGACAAAAAGAGAGAAATTGGACTTTGTCAAAATTAAAAACTTTTGTGCTTCAAATGACAACATCAAGAAAATGAAAACACAACCCACAGAATGGTAGAAAATATATGCGGATCATTTATATGAAAAGAGACTTGTATCACAATTTATAAAGAGCTCTTACAACTCTGTAACAAAAAGATACGTAACCTAGTTTAGAAATGGACAAAGGATTTGAATAGACATTTCTCCAAAGAAGACACACACATTTATTTGACAGAGTGAGATCACAAGTAGGCAGAGAGGCAGGCAGGGCGGGGGGAGCAGGCTCCCTGCTGAGCAGAGAGCCCGATGCAAGGCTCCATCCCAGGACCCTGAGATCATGACCTGAGCCGAAGGCAGAGGCTTTAACCCACTGAGCCACCCAGGCACGCGAGAAAGATAATATTTAAGTGGCCAATAATCACAAAAAGATACCTAACATTGCTAATTATCAGAGAAGTATTAATTAAAGCTCAAGTGAATTACTATTACACATCTGCTAAATGGCTAAAATTGGCTAAAAAGGAAAGAGACTGATAAAACCAAGCCTTGATGATGATGTGGAATACGTGAAACTATCATACCTTCCTGGTGGGAATGTAGATTGATGTGACCATTTTGGAAAATTCTTTGGTGATATCTGCTAAAGCTGAATGTAACCTACCCGATAACTTATCAGCTTTACACTTAGGTAAAGAAATGAGTTCATATGTAGACCAAGTGACATGTGCAAGAATGTTCATAGCAGCTTCATTTATAATATCTAATAACTGGAAACCCATGTCCATCAACAGTCGAATGGATAAATTAGTGTGTAGTCATGCAATGTAAATACTTCATAGCTGTAAAAGAAAAGGAAAAAATAAACATGCTACATGCAAAAATTTGTGGGTGAATTTATGCTAATCAATTGGCCATGATGATGAATAAAAGTATATACACTTTATGAGTCTACTTAACAATTTAATGACAGTCAAACTAATTTATGGTGATAAAAGTCAGAATGGTGGTAACCTTTGGGGAGGGAGAGTATATTCACTGCAGAAGTGAGCAGAGGACCTTTCTGAGGAGCTGGAAATATTTTAGTCTTGGTAGGAGTTCTGTGATTGTATACATAAGTAAAAATTCACTGAGCTCCATTCTGATTTATGCACTTTATGTGTTATACCTCAATATGATTTTTTTTACAAAAGATTACTCATAGAAGCATGATGTGTAATTGCAAAAATAAAAGGAAACTTGCCCATTGGCAGGGGAACGGATAAGTAGATTTTTGTATAGTCATACAGTGGGATTCTGTACAACAATGAGAATGAATGATTTAAACTACATTCATTTTTGGCTAAATCTAAAAAAGCCTCTGTATTGTTGTATGAAAAAAAGTTATTGAAGGATATATGTAATATGATACTCCCTCTATCAAATATGTTAAGAATAATATATGTTCATGAGTTCTTTATGTAGTAAAAATATAAAGATGTACATGAGATTGGTTAAAAGCTAAATTCAGGATGGTAGTCATCTCTGGTTGAGCAGAAGTATGGTATTCGAGAAAAAGGTACAAAAGACTTTACTTGTGTTTGTAATGATTTATTTCTTAGTCTGCATGTTGGATTTGCATGATTTTATTATTATATTTTATTCCTTTTACTGTATTTGGGATTTTTAATCTACAAAACAAATAATTATAGTCACTATACTTAAACATAGCAAATTGAATATTCACATTTATCCTCCTCCACACCTTGAAAACCTACTGTAATGATAGTGAAGGAATAAAAAAAAAAACCAACAACAGCAATATACTTACAAGGAAAAAAATGGGAGATGCTAGACCATGAAATACTTGAAGCTAGCAACCAGATATATAAGTTGTATTTGGCTTAATATAACTGGAAGAATCGAACCTCACATGCTTGAGTGGAAGAAGGCAATAATTACGCAGGCAGTTTGCACTAAGAATCCTAGAAAAGCTCAGAACTTGGAGATACTACTTTGAAGACTAGGGGTCAGGGTGTGGCTGAAAATAGGAGAACTGATTTGAAATATGTATTTGGATTAGTTCAGTTCTGATGGCTGCCACCTACTCCAGCACAGCTAGAGAATCCTCCCTGGTTCTTGCAGGACACAGGAATGTTTTGTTGTTTTTTTTTTTTTTTTTCATAGAACTTTGGACAGCCTGAGATGCAAATGAGACCAGACACTGGACTGAAAATCCTCCCAGACACTTCCCAACTCTTGCTATCCTAACACTGTTAGCTGGGCTTGAAACTCCAAAGCAGGAGATCGATGAAATGCTTTTAGGCGTAAGAAATATATTTAAGAGAATCCCATAAATACAGGTATGTGGGATCCCCAATTTAAAAATCAGCCTACATTATGAACCTATAGTCAAGTTAACTGGGTAATAAACCCTATTGTGAACAAAGTCTTGAGTGACTCATTCTCAGAAGTGAACAGATAGTTGATGACTGCCAGCCTTTTGAAGAAAGCCTCTTAAATGAAAATCAGAGAGAAAAACAAACAGAAGAAATTGGAGCAAAACAAAATAATATTACAACCATAAAACAAGACCAGGATTCCATAAAGAGGATAATTCAAAGAAGAAAAAACTCTTTGAAATTTAAGACATGATAGTATAAATTAAATCTTAGTAGACAATTTAGAAGATAAAGTAGCAAATATCACCAGAAAGTTAAAACAAAAATGGACAATAGAAGAAAAAATAAGAAAATTAGACAATCAATCTAAGAAGCCCAACAGTGGATTAATAAGAATGCTGGTAAGAGAATTTGAATGAGTATGAGAAAATTTCTTGTAACATAAGAGGTTTCATGTTGAAAAAGACTATCAGGGGTCCAACAAAGCAAGTGAAAGGAGATCCATATTTAGGCACATCATTGGAAACTCAAACCATCAGGAGGGAGGTAAAAGAGAAGATCCCAAAAGCTTCCAGAGATGAAACGGGTCACATTCAAAGGATTAGGAATGAAAATTATATTGTCCTTCTCAGTTGCAACACTAGAAATGGAACAGTGGAATGACACCCTCACAGTTTTTGGAGAAAAAAATGAATTCCAACTTGAAAATTTACAAACCAAAGTTAAACAAGTATGAAGGTAGAATAAAGACATTTTCAGACAGGCAGAGCTTCAAACTTTACTTCCCGTACATCCTTTACCAGGCAGTTGCTGGAGGCTGTGTTCCACCAAATTAAGAGAGTAAATCCAGAAAGAGGAAGGAAGGCATGGGATCTGAGAATCAGGGAATACAACATAGGAGAGAGGCAAAGGAAATTTCCAGCTTGATGTCATCCTAGAGCTTCCATTTGCCATCTGTGCCTCCAGCGCAGAGAGCAACCAGTCCAGACTGGAACAAGTGGGAGGTCTTTGGGGTTTCATTTCCTTTCCCCTTTCCTTTCCCTTTCCCTTTCCTTTTCTTTCCCTTTTCCTTTTTCCTTTCCTTTCCTTTCCTTTCCTTTCCTTTCCTTTCCTTTCCTTTCCTTTCCTTTCCTTTCCTTTCCTTTCCTTTCCTTTCCTTTTTCTTCTCTCCTTCCTTCCTTCCTTCCTTCCTTCCTTCCTTCCTTCCTTCCTTCCCTCCCCTCCCCTTCCTCTTTCTTTCTTTCTTTCTTTCTTTCTTTCTTTCTTTCTTTCTTTCTTGGAACTGATGGATTAATACATTGGATCACATTGAGAGGAATTGAGGGGTTTACAGATTTGGGTTCATGATACATAGAAACAAAATTTAAGCAAATGAAAAGTGAATCAAACTAAATGTACTAGAAAGGAAATCCAATAATAGTACTATGTAGCTTATTTGTGAATAATAGGTACATTGTCGTTAAGTATGTTAGGGAGTCAAAAGATAATGTCTAAAGTTCAAAAATCAAGAAAAGTAGCTATATCAGCATGTTATTTAGAAGAATGCATGAAAATAGTAAAAGAAATAGCTACAAATGTTGAAAGTGGGTTTACTGAGTATTGGAATCAGAAGTAGAAAGGAGTATGTCAGGATGGCAGCTTGATTTTCAAGTGATGTGTATATGTAATTTTAATAGAAATATGAATTAATTTGAAAAGTACAGTATCATACATGGAGTGATAATGGTAAGCGTAAGGTGTCATTAGAGCACAGAGGACAGGGTATTAGCCCAGATGTTGAGAATCAGAGAAGGCTTCTGGCAGAGGGAAATTGTTAATGGAATCCAAAAGAATTAGTAGAAGCCATGGGAAAGGAAGTAAAGCAGGGTGCCTGTTTTAGGCAGCAGGAGCAAAGCCTCAAAGGTTCCACATTGGAAGAAATTCCAGTAGATCAGTACAGCTAGGATTTGCAGTAACCCCAGTGACCATTGCAGAGTCTAACATTAGTAAATTCTTAATAAATGTTTGTTGAATTAATGAATACCTAGTTGATGTATGGAAAGGGATCTTTAAGAGTGAGAATTCTGGGAAAGGAGATTCATGACCATCATATGCAGCCTATACCTTGTATCTAAAGTACCAAATGTCTAGGCAGAAAAAGCAAATTCAGGTGTCTACAAACTGACCAGTTTGTCATCGAACTATGATGATTGTTTCTGAGATACATAAATATTCTGGACTTTAGTGACAGTATAATTACAATAATCCAGCACTCTCTGGGAATAAAAGGTACTAATTAAAAGTATAGCTAATAGTTTAACTGTATATGTAAATATATCACCCATGTAAAATATTAGGATAGAATTTAAAACATTAAAATTCTTTTAAATATAATGGATTCTTTCTTATGTTACATAAGAATTTGTGCTATAGTTTTTTTTTCATATTACATCAGTTCTGTAGTAAATATTACATGCTTCCTTTGATCTCATATACTCAATGATCTCATAAATCGATACCACTATTTACCATAATTATATATTGCCTCAGCCTATTAATTGAGATCAGTTTTAAATGTTACATTTCCATTTTAAAATGTGATATCCGTTCATTTATTGAGAAAAGTCCATTTTAATTTTTAATCCAATTAAAATTAGAAAAGGAAGAACTCTTTTTACACACGCACACATGCAGGCAGACACACACACACACACACACACACACACACACATCTTGACTTCTGACTATTTACCAAAGGCTGGAAATTCTTTGTTTTTTTTTTTAAGATTTTATTTATTTGAGAGAGAGTGAGCAAGAGAGGGAACACACAAACAGGGACAGAAGGAGCGGGAGAAGCAGACTCTCCACTGAGCAGGGAACCTGACATGGGGCTCAATCCCAGACTGTGGGATCATCAGACCTGAGCCAAATGCAGATGCTCAATCGACTGAGCCACCCAGGCATCCCTGGAAGTTTTGAATTTTGTTCCTAAATCCCTTTATTTATTCAAGCTAACCCTAAATACGAGTTTTGCTTTGGTTGGTTACAGAATCTCACTAATTTTAGTTAAAATGTGGTTATTTAGATCTTGGAAAACATTTTCATTTAAATATAGATCCACAAGGAGCTATTTTTTATTTAAATTCAATTAATTAACAAACGGTATATTATTAGTTTCAGAGGAAGAGTTCAGTGTTTTATGAGTCTTACCCAATACTCAGGGCTCATTACATCCTGTGCCCTCCTCCACAAGGAGCTATTTTATCAATGACACTGATAAGCCATAGTATTGATACAACTCATCTGAATCTTGGCCTCCTAGGCTAGGGTACCAAAAATTGAGGAGAAAGCAAGTTTCTTTTTCCTCTTAGGATTTGAAATTTGAAATAGGCAAATTAGTCTTAAAAATTTGCTCTGCCTTTCTTCACTCCTGGTTTTGACATCCTTGTTTTTCTCAAGACTGCTTTGGGCTCTTTTGTGGTTCTATACAAATTTTAGCATTATTTGTTCTAGTTCTGTGAAAAATGCTGTTGGTATTTTATAGGGATTGCATTGAATCTGTAGATTGCTTTGGGTAGTATTGATATTTTAACAATATTTTTCTAATCCATGAGCATGGAGTATCTTTCCATTTGTATCATCTTCAGTTTCTTTCATCAGTGATCTATAGTTTTCAGAGTATAGTTCTTTCACCTTCTTGGTTAAGTTTATTCCTAGGTATTTTATTCTTTTTGGTGCAATTGTAAATGGAATTGTTAATTTCTCTTTCTGCTACTTCGTTATTAGTGTATAGAAATGCTACCAATTTCTGGGTATTAATTTGTATCCTGCAACTTTACAGAATTCATTGATTACTTCTAGTATTTTTTTTGGTGGAGTCTTTAAATTTTCTAGATGTAGTATATTATCTGCAAGTAGCAACAGCTTAACAACTTCTTTACCAAAATGGATACCTCTTATTTCTTTTTCTTGTCTGATTGCTGTGGCTAGGACTTCTGGTACTATGTTGAATAAAAGTGGCAAGAGTGAACATCTGTGTCTTATTTCTGATCTTAGAGGGAAAGCTCAGTTTTCCACCATCAAGCTTGGGTTTTTCATATATGTCCTTTATTATGTTGAGATATGTTCCCTGTAAACCCACTTTTTGAGAGTTTTTATCATGAGCTGATGTTGTATTTTGTCAAATGCTATTTCTGCGTCTATTCAGATGATGATCATGTGATTTTTATCATTTGTTTTATTGATGTATATCATGTTGATTGACTTGCGAATAATGAACCATCTTTGCATCCCTGAAATAAATCCTACTTGATTGTGGTGAATGATCCTTTTAATGTATTATAGAATGTTGTTAATATTTTGTTGAGGATTTTTGCATCATTGTTCATCAGGGATATTGGTCTATAGTTTTCTTTTTCTATAGTATCTTTGTCTGGTTTTGGTCTCTGTACTGCTGGCACACTGAATAAATTTGAAACTTTATCTAGTCAGTCACCACCAGGGGAATTGCATCCTCTAAAATGATCTGTACCTCTCTTTCTCCATCACCACAGTGTTGCACACTGCAACACACACACACACACACACACACACCCTTACAAATTTGCTTTCTTTCCAAACACCTAGGCTATGCCAGATATCAAAAGAAAAGCCTTTCAGTGAATGGATGAAAGAATTCTCCAATAAAGGATTTGCCTTTTCTAAAGAAGATATTTATTAGGGCCAAAGAATTCCAAATGGTATAACAAAGTTAAGTAAGTGAAACATCAGCTGTGTTGTGGTAGTTACCTAGGTATGGGTACCGTGTGGTTAGGAGTGTGCTCCCATGTTGTTTCCCTCCACACACACACTTTTTTCCTCTCCTTTATTGTCTTGAATCTAGCTATTTCATACTAAAAGTTTCCAAATTGCTTTTCAGGAATATTCTTGAAGCATTGAGAAGGTTATTAGCCAGAGGGAGAGAAGGCAACATAGTAATTTATAAATAAGGTGACCATACATCCAGAATTGCCTCAGATAGTCCTGATTCACAATTGTCCTGGCATAATTGATAATTGCCCCAGTTTACATTCTCAAAGGTGTCCCTGTTTTGATGATAAGTTATACGGTCATCTTGTGTATAAGTCACATGTTTATAAATAGGATATTGTAGTAATCCAGAAATCGGAAATAACTTTGTTAAGCTCAGGCAAATGATCCTTTTCTTTGGCTCTCTAGTTATGAACTAGTGACATAGAAGCACATCGTATGCTTATAATTCTGTGGAATAGCTTAGAATTTGCATTAAGACAGTAAGGGCCCATTGGTGAATTTTCAAGTTATCAAAAATAGAAATGGGAATATTTCAACTTTTAAGCATCAGCTTTGTATACAGATTTCTAAATTGTTTTGTGTAATTAATCTACCTGTTATCCAGCCTGTTTTCTTCCGTTGAGTACACATATGAAGCAGCAGATGGCATTCTCTCCCTACAATTGTTAGGTCCTCCTGCATAGAATGTTACTAACAGTTACTGGTAATTTGAGTAGGAAAGCCCTTGAATAAGGAAACAAAAACATATTTTTTAACAGTAACTTCTGCGGATTGCTATAACTATAAGTGCAATCCAGTGTTGAAATAACGTACTTGCTGCTTTTCCAGGTACTTGGATATATTTTAGTTGTTGGCAAAATACATATTTGTATTTGATAACACTACATTTTAGTGAAAAGCATTTAAGAAATTCAATCACAAGAAAACTGTTTTGGGCATAGAATTTTTACTTTGGTGAAAAATAAGTGGCAGCTTTAAAACATTTTAAACAGTAAACATTTAAAGACTTAAAAATATTTTAGTATAACAAGTACGTCATGCAGCTTATAGGGAAAAAGTACCTTCAAAAGTTAAGAATATCTTTTAAAGTTTGAGTGTTAAGGAATAATGATGGATGACTTTTGGGGTTTTTCCTATTAAGTTTTTTAAAACTTTTCAGACTTTAACTCTGGGATGCTTTCACATTTATTCTAAATGTATTATGTAAATATGTTTTTGCGATAGTGTTACTAGAGAGGTTTTCTTTCTTAGAGAATGGGTTGTGCTTATGGGCAAAGTTAATGCTTTCACTGCTGGATTGTTTTATTGCTTAGAGATTTGTTCTTTTAATTGTCACATAATACATATAATACATCAGTATTCAGATAGATCTTTTTTTCAAAGGTAATTTTTCTATACTCTTACCCACTTAATCTTACATGATGTATATATTAACTAGTAAAAAACCCAAATATATCCCTTGCCCCTGCTAAACAGAAAATTAAGCAAATCTGACTAAACACCTAATTATTGATTTTAAAACTGTTTTTGCTTTATAAATGAATTTGCTAAGTTACACTTTTAAGTATGAACTCCCTAAGTGCATTTAAGAGTTGACTCAGGAGCATGAGGTACTAGACAAGGAAGCTTACAGCAGGAAAACCTAAGGTTAAAATCTTAGAAGCCACGAATTATTGAAATCATGATATGAATTGGAAAAATAGGGATTTAAGTTGGGAAACTATGGGTTTAAATTTTTTTTAACTGGTTTAAATTTTTTTAATTGACTTATTATTTGTCACATCAAATCAAATATACCATTCTTTGGTATCAAATCTTATGTGAAGTATCTATAATTATGTAATTCTTTATACATTTGTGAAGCACTTACTGCCTCCCTTGTGTCAGACACCATGCTAGAGGCTGGAAGAACACAACGATAATGGCTCTTTGTGATTACTGGATAGTGTATGCTAACTCACAGAGTATTTTTAATCTATACTTTCTCATTTTTTCCATTTATTTTTAATGATTATAAATTCTAAAGCACTTAGAAAATTTGACATCTGTGGGCAAAATGCACAAAGTAGAACTCCGTGTGCGTTCACAAATTATGAATGACCTTTTTTGAATTGTTCTCTTGATTGATTTTTAAAAAGTAAGGTGGAATGTAATAATTTCTTCTGGTGGTGATTTTATAAGTTTTCTGCTTCAGGTATATTTATCTGGCTTATTTTCGGATGTTGAAAATTTTCCTAATAATTCTAAGAAATTGTTGTGATAAGAGTAATAAAATAGGTGGTAGGCTCTTGTGATGAGCCCTCGGTGATGTGTGGAAGTGTTGAATCGCTCTGTTGTACACCGGAAGCTAATATAACACTCTCTGTTAGCTATGCTGGAATTAAAATAAAAACATAATAGGAAATAGTAAATGAAATATCATGTGGTATGTGACTATGGTATATTCTTGAAGAGTGGTCAGCACTAAAAAAACACTCAGTTTTAAGAGGTTTTAGTTTTTAAGTTTTACAGATATTTATTTTCTCTCCCCATTGGCCTGTCATTTTTTGTTGTTGTTGTTATTTTTAAGATTTTATTTATCTATTTGACAGAGAGGGAGAGATCACAAGTAAGCAGAGAAGCAGGCAGAGAGATAGGGAGAAGCAGGCTCCCTGCTGAGCAGAGAGCCAGATGCAGGGCCCAATCCCAGGACCCTGGAATCATGACTTGAGCCAAAAGCAGAGGCTTGAACCCACTGAGCCACCCAGGTGCCCCAGGCCTGTCGTTTTTCTTAATAGTCATTGGGTCTTGTGCAAATCATGCACAAGACAGTCTTCCCCCATAAATCAAAAGGTGAGGCATACAAAATAGTCATTTCCTGAGAAATATTTCTTGTAATTGAAATTATGTCCACCATTCATGATTTATTCACGATGTCTACATTTTTTTGATAGTTCTTGCTTCTGGGATAATGATGAATATTTTTGAAAATTCAAAGAATCTGTCAAATACATCATCGGCCACTTTGTGAGATGGAGATAGGAAACTTAATTCTTGGAGTCTTGGGGTAATATCTGCTGTCTTAAAAATATTTCAGTTGTTTAAAAGAAACATATGTGAAAATATTTCACTGACTTTGGCATCTCAATGATAGAGGCATATGCAAATTTCTGAATTCCTACTAGAAACATGTTCATCTGTGATGCTGGTACTAAAATTATTTATCTTTGTGGCACCTGGGTGGCTCAGTCAGTTAAGCGTCTGCCTTGGGCTCAGGTCATGATCTCAGGGTCCTGGGATCAAGCCCCATGGGCTCTCTACTCGGTGGGGAGTGTGCTTCTGCCTCTGCCCTTCCCCCCTGCTGTCTCTCTTTCTCTCTCAAATAAAAAAATAAATAAAATTGGTTATCTTTATTTAGTGTCAAAATAATTATAAATGAGAACCTCCTACTGTATCCTTGAAAGTTATTTTCTTTCTTCTGCTCATAATTGCTTTAAGTAGCTTCCTTGAAGTGAATCTAGGTTAGATAGGATCCATCCGACTTCTGCTGTAGAAACCTAGAAGCGGCTCAGTATTTGTAAATAATCCCTCACACATCTTTGTTTCTTTTTTGATTCAAGAAATGTGTAACACCTAGTATTTGATGACTTGATTAACTAGAACAATAAAAGTCTTTTTAGCTACAAGTTTTTTAATGAATATGGTTGAAATATTTCCAAAAATTTTAGACTTTAAGATAGTGATCCTGTAGCATTAAATGTTTCCTGTAGAACTGAATGAGGAATATTGTGGATCATTTCATTTTAAATTATTTATGTCATTCTTAAAAAGTATTTTGTATTATTCACTTATATACTAATACATTATGCTTACTTAGTAGGATAAGTATAAGAAGGTAAACATAGAATATTATTTCCAAAGCTCATTAGTATTTGAAGAGTAGGTATGTTTAGCCTGAGAGCAAGCCTCGTACTAAGTAGTTAAACATTTTAATAATATATTCATGTATGTGTGTTTATATTTTTATTTCTCAAATAGATACTGTTCATTGCTAATTGAAGTTAACTAGGAAGAAAAATTAACCTGGTAGGCTTACTGAAAAATATACATGAATGGTAAATCAGAATTTCAGACTATTTATTAACTTGGACATATTAGTATGATTATAATGATGTAAAACAAACAATAAAAACTAAGGTATTAGAGAAAAGACAAAAGAAATATAATAAAATAATATTAATAAAATTAATAAGATATTAATTTGCTGTCTCTAATATTAAAATGACAGGCAGTGTTTTCTTTATGTTTTTTTGATATTTTTAGATTTTCCCTATTGGTTATGTTATATATATTTGGGAAATTCAGTAAAGTCTATTAAAAGTGCTTAACTGTGTTTGTCCAAGTCTGAATGGCTCTGCCTTTGTTCAAATGATACTTTTAGGCAACAGTTTAATCTATAGCGTAGTAGGCAGTTTATTGAATGAATTTGCTTGAATGTTTTGTCAAAAATTTTTCTCCAGGATACTGTATTCTAAGTCTTACAAATTTAGGTTCTACTACATATAGATGGGTACAATCAGCATTTAGTAGATTTCTACTGATTTTAGAGAATATCGTGTGCTTATTATATTTCTGCTTATATTATCAAACTAGCTAGCTTCAGGTTATGTAATGTTTAAGCTTCTTACCACCATGTGGCAGTAAATCAGATAAATAGAAACTTCTGTAGCATAGATTATAATAATGTTTATATTCTATCTAGTACATTTATTTTTTTCTTTCTTGTGAAAAAGCCAAAAAAATATTTTGTTTTAGTTTAAACAGAGGATAAATGAGCATTCTGAATAAGGCTCCTTTACTGTCCTAATGATTAATGATCACCGAACACTTTTGAAAGATTAGCATTTTTCAGAGCTGCTAAAAAAATATACTGTTTTATTTAATTACAAGAAAGTAAAGGCTCTTCACACTGACAGGTGGTGGAAATTAGCAGGCAGTTTTGAAATTGTGCTGTGCACAAGAAATTAGATCTCATTTTAATTCTGCTTTTCTCAACTAGCAAATGAGGTTAATGCCATACATATTCAGCTGATATGGATGAAGAAATTGATATAAAGTAGATCAACATAGCTACAGGGCTAGATTAATTTATAGGTAAAGAGGCAGTGATAAATGAAAGTAATGTAGTAGTGGTCACTAAACTCCTCTGCCATGAGGGATTCAATAGCGTTAGTTGCTCATTAAAGGCATTGTCGGGGTGCATCAAATAGAAATTTGAAAAGGAATAGCCAACTAACCCCTAATTATCAAAATACAGAAAATACTAATTATACCTTAATTAGCTTTTCTTTTAATGTACTGAAATTTGTTACTTTTTGTGTGGCACAAATGGATAGTTATATCAACAATAAATAGGTTGTTTTAATAACTTTCTTTTACCTCTGGGAAAACTACACTCCAATTTTTAATATGCAATAATGCTTCTCTCTAGCCTGTAGGAGATGAAAATTATTAAGTAGCTTTATTTTTTTGAAGATTTTACAGCAGCTTTGGGAAGAATTATTTCACCATGCATCAATTACTTTTAATTGAACTGAATATTTTTCAGATTGTACCGAATGCCTCTCATTTAAGTTTAGCAGTTAGAGTTTAAGAAAGCATCATAATGAGAACCGCATATAACCTCTGTCTTGTGTTATAATAAGATAAGGATGATTATTTATTTTGAATTTTTAAAAAGCAGTCCAAGGTAGAAATTGTAAGTGTAGTCACCTTTTTTTCTTCCTGGCAGGCAGTGTTAGAGAAATAGAGACTATATATTGTAGAAACTCGGCTTGTGAATTTTTTTCTTCCCCCAAAAAAAGGTCGCTATCAAACAATCCAGTTAAGCAGGAATGCATTTCTTTAGAATAAAGATGCAGTGTTGTAGTGAAGTAGCTTGGGCTTCTATATTCTATAGTCCCATAGATCTCAAGCCTGTTCTGCGCTCCTCCTCCTATCCCCTATTACCCATGGCAAATCCATTAACTTTTCTTAGTATCAGTTTCCTCACCTATCTACAGGAGAGATGCTTTTTACAGAGAATTGTGAGGATTAAGTAAAATATGTAACAAGTGCCTAGCATAAATTTTAATACAGTGTAGGGGCATCTGGGTGGCTCAGTCGGTTAAGTATCTTGATTTCCATTCAAGTCATGATCTCAGGGTCCTAGGATTGAGCCCCACATTGGGCTCCCTGCTCAGCAAGCAGTCTGCTTTTCCCTCTTTCTTTGCCCCTCCCCATCCCCGCTTGTGCCACTCCCTCTCACAAATAAATAAATAAAATAAAAATAAATAAAATCTTTTAAATTTTATACAATGTAGATACATAAAAAGCTGCTGTTACTGTGATGAATAACAAGGTAGGACTCAATGTTTTAAAAAATTCTCTCTCCATGAATTTAATGTAATGCCAAAATTCTCCTTGAAAGAATTTCATGTACTGTAATCATTAGAGTATCTGATGCAATTCCTGTTGTTTCTGGAAACCAGCAGATATCACAGATTGTTTTTTTTGTGTGGAGAATTTGCAAACATTTCTCTTTGGAGATTTTTAAGGGTGATTGTAATACCAGCAGATAATCTAAGTTCATGTGGCAGAACTGGGAATTAAAAGTAGACAGTCTGATTCTGAAGCCTCTCTAGAAGACAAAAGTCATGACTTCTGACCTAATCAAATGTCTAATTGATTCACAATATTTATTTTTCTATATTCTTTTACTTTTGATAATTGTGTTGAATTTGTGTTTCCTCTCTTCCTCTTCTGTTGCATCTCCTCTTGTATTCTTTTTGGGGATCAGCCATGCACTGCACATGCTGTTGACTATGTCTCTGACACTGAACCTCGGTAATAACGTTGTTGTCTTTGTCAGTAGAATAAAAATCATAATATTCATAAAATGCTCTTTTTGGCAATAAATTGTATCCTAATACATTGGGTATCACAATGTATTGTGCCAGCATCAGTTGTGTCGTATCTTTTATCCAAGAAAGTCAGATAATTCAAATAGGAAAAAAAGAATGGACCACTCGAAGAGAAAAGAGCTGGGGGAGCATTTTATAATTTCTCAAGGTACAAATACTGGTACTACCTTAAAATGTAAGCACTGTCAGAATACTTACTAGAAGTACGAATACTGACTAAATAAATATATGTGAAAGTATTGTAAGCTAGGAAGACTTGTAAAAATCTTCATAATTTCAGGAAATTAGAATGCTGCCTTTTAAGTGCTTACAAACTATTTAAAAATAACTGAAAGCAGTGATTCTAAAGAGAATGAAAATGAATGGTTTCGTTTCCATGGAAATTAAAGGAGCATGGGAAAGATTGTCAGAACAAAAGAAGGGAGGTGAGATTTCTATGTTCATTGGAAAAGATTGGTATTTGAAATGTTAGAAATATTGAATTACAGCTGTGGTCTCAGACTGAGGCCCTGAATCCACAGCATTAAGCCACTTGGAAACTTGTTAGAAATGCAAATTCTAGTACACTATTGCACCTGACCTACTGACGCTCTGAGGGTGGGCCCAGCAATCTGTATTGTTACAAGATCTTCAGGTGATTCTGATGCTCACTTAAGTTTGAGAACCCTGGAATTATTAGCTTGAAGACAGATGCTGTACTGTAGTTTTTATCGTCATAAGGAGTTAGGTTTGTTCGTAACTCCTTCCCACCTCTTTTAAACCTAAATCCCTGCTCTTTTCTTGATTGTATTTTAACCTAAGATGTAGAGAAGGGTAGGGAGAAACGAGCACTTGTTCATTGTGTATCAAACATTGTGCTAAAATAAAATACTTTAGGGGAATGTGTAAGTCAGTAGAGGATCTGTGCCTCCTCTCCTGAAAGCTAAAATGCATATGGCTCTATAAGATACCTATGTAATAAACTATGGCTTATCCTAATCTTATCCTAATTTTTCAACATTTATTTTAACACTGTAAGTAAGACTAAAATGAACACTTTTTTTTTCCTTAAAGAAATTTTCTAAATCTAATTTCTTTTAATACATTTTTTTTTTTTTAAAGAAAACTGCAATCTGAACTAATTCCTCAAATGTTGTGACTCTTCCCTGTTTGTGGAATTTCTTTGTGTGTGTTGTGTTGCTCATCTGTGGACTCATTAACTTTTAAAAATTAATACTTTTTAAGAAAAGTCCTTCAAACACTGTAGCAAGATTAGGTCAGAAGTCACACTCTTTCCTGTAGCTAGAATTAGATTGATTGGATGTAATGCTCAGTTAGTGTTCTTTTGCCTTGTGATTTTTGGCAAATATGGAATCTCTTTGAGCCATTCTTTCTGCATCTAGAACATGCAAATAATAGTGTCTACCTCTGAGGAAAGTTTTGAGATTAAAGGAGAGTGTATGAGACAGTTGACACAGCACCTGACACGTGGTGCTTGGTGTTACCTGCTACCATAATAGTGATAATGACGCTGACAGTGGTGACAACAGCAGTGTGGCTATCACTTTTCTCCTGCCATTTAGCCAGTGTCCTGTGTTCTCAGTTACAAAATATTAGAGCCTAGAAGAGACCAGATATGACTTAAATGAGCACTTTGAAGTTTTCTGCATATCACAAGGCTCCTGAAAACAGAATTTAACAGGGTAATAATTCTTTTGAAAAAGGGTTGCTTTTGTTTTTTATTTTGCCATATAAATTTGGAAACTTGGAAAAGCCCATATACTATATTTCTCTTGGAAAATTTTCATGCATATTGGCATATTAAAGGTTTTAAGAAGGCATTGTCTTAAATAATCCTTAGCATTTATCAAAATTACTTAACCATTGAAACCTGTTCTCTGGGGAATACCTACTTGTGCTTTACAAAATACAGTCTGGGAAATGCTATCTAGACCAATCACTTTTGTAGGTAAAGAAGTATCTCCCCAACCCCATTTCATAGAAACTGATAACTTACATAAGGCCACACAGTTGTAGACTCAGTGTGGAACCCAAGCTCTTCCTAGTCATGTTCACTTGTTTTTTCTAATCAGTTTTGGATATAGAGAGGAAAATGCTTTGAGTGGAAACTTGAAGATGATTCTGTAGTGTAGGATGGCAGGGAGAGATGATTGGGAGATAATTCTAGTATAGTGGATCTCATGTTTGCTTGATTGTAAGGGAGTCTAGGATATTGTAAAAATATAGATTCTCATACTCCTGGAAATTTTGATTTATAAGAGTATGGTATATTATCATTGTTAGGTCATATATGAGTAGATCTAGGATTTCCAGTGAAGGATCTGTATAAAATTGTAAGAGTTGTTTGATTCTGAGTGACTAGAGAATTGGTGTTATCTTTCTTTATTGGCAGAAAAATGATTAAAAATAGACCAGCTTCTGACAAGAAATGCAGATAAACTGCACCTGCTATACATTCACATCTAAAGTCATGTATGTGTAGGGAAGAAAGGTACTGTCTTATTTATTGCCTTCCCTTTAAATAGTCTCTAGTAGCCATTACCTAAGACAATTACAGAAATCTATTAAGATAGCTTTATTAAATTCTGTTTATAAATTTATGATTCGTTAAATTCACTTTTTACTCTTGACCACAACTCTGTTGGATTCATGTGAAAGGGACAGGATGCCTATAACTTAAACTTAAATCTATATGGTCTCCTTACGTCAGAAAACATTTAAGAATTTCTCCATGAAAAATTTTGGAAAGATAACAAATAATATTTGAAGTAATAGCATAGACTTTATAGCTGATACACCTGTTTATGTCTGATAAAGACAGTAAGAATTCTCAATGAAATAAGAATTAATATTGATATATTTTAAAAGATCTGCTTTCCAATAAATATTCATAGTGTGTCAGTTAATTTTGAGAAGTCAGACATTATTTGGAAGAAATAAATGTATGCAAACTGTATATTGTTATAAAAAAGATTTTTATGACCATTTGTGGGGATTCTGTGTTACTGGTGAAGTGTTTCTGATGTTTGTTATATGCATATCTTTTCTTTAAGACCTTGAAATTTATGACCAAGCGACATACACATTTTTGCATTTAGCATTTTTATTGCAGATTGTCAGTTAGAATCTCTAAGTATTAAGTTGAAGGTATGTTTGTGAAATTTTGGCTTTCAAAGTAATAATAATGTTTATCTTTTGCTCTCCAGCTTATTTTATAATCCACTTTCCCTTCATGTTTTGCTTCAGAGAAATCAGACCAAATTATAGTGTAATTATAATATCAAGGTCCTTAAAAATACTCACCTTTGTTGACCCAGTATCTGGAAGTGTAGCCTGAGGAGATAATCTGAAATGCAGGCAAAGCTTTGTGTACCAAGGTATTCATCCCAGTAATACTTAAAAAAAGATTGATTAAACAAGTTATGATACAGACAATGGAATATCAGGCAGACAATGGAATTTGTTTAGGCTAAATGTAGAAAGTTTTGTTCTTTACTCCCTTGTCCTTTCTCTTCCTAGGTATAGCTATTGTATTATTCTGTACTTTTTTCTTATGTGAAAATTTTATTGATAAGGTATGAAGCTTTTGATATAATGTTAAATTTTTTAAAGGACAACAAATTATAAATATATAAATATTTTCAAAGCCACCAAAAAGCTCAGAAGAAAATATATTAAAATGTTAATAATAGTTATCTATGGGTCTCTGTAGTTTCAGTTACCTTCCACAGCCCTTCAGGTAATTTAAAAAAAAGAAAAGAGCTCAGAGATAAAGGATAATCTTTCTCATCAAAATGGCTAGCTAGGGGCACCTGGGTGGCTCAGTGGTTAAGCTACTGCCTTCTGCTCAGGTCATGATCCTGGAGTCCCTGGATCAAGTCCCATATCAGGCTCCCTGCTTAGCAGGGAGTCTGCTTCTCCCTCTGACCTTCCCCTCTCTCGTGCCTTCTCACTCTCTCAAATAAATAAATAAAATCTTTTTTTTTTAAAAAAAAGGGCTAGCTAGCAGTCTAAAAGTCTGAAAGAGCGGATGCTTAAAAGACCCTGTTTTCTCTCATCATTACTAAATTTAAATAATAGTTGAAGATATTTTCCCCCCAAAAGCAAGGCAACGAATGAAAAGATAAGGACACAGTGGTGTCTGTGAAATACAAGGTAGGAGGCATGGAGAAATTGTTCATGGAAATCTGAGTTGGATGGAATGGTTGTAATACCTGAAATGGATTTTAGAGGAAGCAAAAGTGATCTTTTTTTTTTTTTTTTAAGATTTATTTATTTATTTATCCATTAGGAAAGAGAGAGAGTGAGAGAGCAGGTCAGAGTGAGAAGCGGACTCCCCATGGAGCTGGGAGCCCGATGTGGGACTCGATCCCGGGACTCCGAGACCATGACCTGAGCTGAAGGCAGTCGCCCAACCAACTGCGCCACCCAGGGGCCCAGCAAAAGTGATCTTTATGAGAGTGGTTGTTTTGGTTATTTCAAATTGGGAATTTATCTGATTCTTACTCTGCTAAACAGCTTTTCCGTCACTATACGAGGTGAATATAAAGAAAAGTTTCTTTTCTCTTGGGAAGATTTTGATGTCAAGTTATAACATGCCAGAAGTTTTCACGGATAAAAAGAGGGTGAAAACAGAATTCAGACCTAGGTTGGTCAGATTCCAGAGCACTTGCTGTGTAGATGCATCATGTTTAGGATCCTAATTTCCACCTACAACATACTCGCTGATTGTGGAAATAAAAGATGTATCTCAAGATATATTGTCATCATTATGACTTTTCTTATTGGAAAGGGATAATTTATCTTTTTATAGCTTTACTAAAGAGAGTGAGATTTCTCTGTGTTCCTATTTGTTATGCAGTGGTTTCTAAAAAATTGAAAAGTGAATTGCTAGCCAAAAGAAAAAAAAATCCAATTTTAGTTAAGTCCCAGAAGCTTTATTATAACTCCAAATCCCCAACGTGATGTTTCTGGAAAGTTGTTCCTCAAACTGTGATGTACGTAAAAGTCCTTTGGGGGCTAGAGTCTGTTAAATGCAGATTCTTGTACTTCTCAAAGATTCTGAGACAGCAGATCTGGGCCAGAGATCTATACTGTAATAAGTACTACTACTAATTTTGATGTAGGTGATCCCTGAACTCCACTCCAAGAAACACTCGTCCAAAAGTTCTACCTACTAGCCCATATACTGGATATGTAACCAAGGGGTGAAGGGTGACTTTAGAAATCCTCCCACAGAAGTATAGATTGCTATATGCCTGTTTGGCTTTGTGAAGTCCCACATACTCACTCTTTTGTTAAATAAATGCCGGTTGACTAAATAGGTATTCGATATCCATGTCTTTAGGCCTTTTATTTTACACTGTTAGAAAACCATATACTAATCCAATATTCTTGTTAATCTGTTTGCAGAATGTGTTAGGAGTCATAAAAATGTGCATACCCTTTATCTGGTAGTGCCATGCCTAGGAATCTATTATTAGGAAATTGTCAGTCCCCATTGCTTTGGTATTTATAGTAGTAAATTTGATATAAAGAGACTCAGCTCTATTAGCATGGCATTTGAAATCACTTACAAAAATGCTACTTTTATAATGTTAATAGAAAATAGTACATAATGTTAAACACAGAATAAGATCAGGCACCTGGGTGGCTCAGTTGGTTGAGCATCCGACTCTTGATTTTGGATTTTGGCTCCAAGGGAATCAAGCACCATGTCTGGCTCTGTGCTTGGCATGGAGTCTACTTGTCCTTCCTCCTCCCCCTCTGCCCCTGCCCCTCATCCGCCTGCACACTCTCTCAGTCTCTTCCAAATAAATATTTTAAAAAATATGATTCAACTATATGAAAAAAGGAGAAACAAAAGGACTATAAGGAAAGCAGCAAAAATATTCATTTTCTTTATTTCTCAGGACAGTTAAAGGGAATTTTTAAATATTTCCCTATTTTCCTATACTTTCCAATATTATTTCTTTATTAAAAGAAATATATTAATTTAAAAATAATCAGTTTTTATGTCTTCACAGTTGACTTGATTATACAGAGGAGTATACATTACTTTCTATCATACTTAGTTTCACAGTATGCTATGAAGTCTGCCAAATGCATATAAATTTGCTGTTTTATATCTTCATGTTGTTTATCATTTCTTAATTCCTCATAGACTGGAAATTTTTGTTGTCATATACATACCGTTTTGAATATGATATTTTAAACATAATTGTCAGGTTGGAGCAGTTGCCATTTCAAACAATTAGGAACACTCAGGCCATTGTGGAATGGAGCTGTTTGTTTTTGAAGCCCATTTATAAATCTTGGGTTTTTCACTTTTTAAAACATTATTTCATTCTTGGGCATATCCATGTGAAATTACCTAAATGATTTTGGTTAGTCTTTATATATTGTTATGGTATTTAAATGATGTATGTGTTCATACAATGTAAAAAATGTATATATATATATATATATATGAGTAAAAATAACATCAGTACTAAAAGTAGTAGAGAGCTTTGATAGTAATATTAATTCAGTGGTAAGCCCTTCTCGATCAGCAGTTTAATAGTCTTGTTAAGGTCCTTGGAGCGTTATAACCAATGCTAATTATAAATGGACCTACTGACTGGTCTGTTTCACTTGTGTCTTGAATATCAGGTGCTTTTGCTGATGAAGGATAAATCACCTATTAAAGTTTCAGTGAAAAGAAAACAGAGGGATACAGGTCTTGGGGCTATGACTTTTAATTTTTTTTAAAAAAATTTATTTATTTATTTATGTATTAGGAGAGAGAGAGAGTAAGAGAGAGCATGAGAAGGGAGAAGGTCAGAGTGAGAAGCGGACTCCCCATGGAGCTGGGAGCCTGATGCGGGACTTGATCCCGGGACTCCAGGACCACGACCCGAGCCGAAGGCAGTCGCCCAACCAACTGAGCCACCCAGGCGCCCCTGACTTTTAATTTTTATAAATTTTTTTTATTAGAAATTCCAGGATGTTTTTTGTTATTTATCATTGACAGGTATTTTTTTTTTCTAGATATAGGAAGGTTTGTAAACCTAGATAGAATATCACATTTTAGGTTACTTTAATTTTGAGTTTTAATTTTTTATTTATATACTATGTAATAGCATTGTGAAGTTTAGACCTAGAAAGGATCTTGACAAGTTATTTGCTATCTTAAAGCAGTTTTAACCCTATTTTAATAGTAAGGGACTATGAGAGAGTAAATGACTTGCCCAAGGTCTCATTGTAATTGTAGAGAAAACTAGAATCAAAGCTTTTATTTTCCTAATGTAATTATTTTATCTAATTTTTTTCTTGGTTCATTACATTAATTTTTCACAAATACAGCTTATGTCAGTGTTTACCACAATTAAATTTTTAAGTATATTTCTATAATTGTAGATAAAATGCTAGTATTTATTACAGGTTTTCTTTTTTATCATTTGATAATATTCTTACAATAAAAATTAAGCAATTACAAAAATAAATAGCCTGTTTTTTCAATTGGTATAAGCTGGCCTTATTTTATACTGCTAATAAAAGCACATTATGTTCAAGCATTGCAATTATCACTGAAATGCTCGTCCATTAACTGAAACATTAGGCTGAGTATATAATTACAGTCTAGAGCCAGTATCTTTGTGAAGCTGCATCTACAAGGCTATTAAGCTTATATAAGCAATATTTGTAAACTAATATTTAAATGATTCAGAATTGATACCATCTTTTGCAAACTTAAAAATAAATACTGTACCTATTCAATTTGATTGGTTTCTCATGTGCTTAGAAAAATATAGTAGGAATTCTCAAAGATGATTGAAATATGTTACTTAGATGAATTTTAATACAGTTGCTATAACCTAATACATATAATCCTACTGAGGTCTTCTTTTGACCGATTTATTTTTTATCTTGGTAAGTACACATAACATAAAATTACTATCTTACCCATTTTTATGTACAGTGGTGATAGGTATATTCATACTATTGGACGACCATCACCACCATTCATCTCTGGAACTTCTTTCAGCTTGCAAAACTGTACCTCCAAACCCATTAAATAGTAACCCTTCATTCTCCCCTGCCCTTAGTCCTAGCAACTACCCTTCTGCTTTCTGTCGCTATGATTTTGACTACTCTAAGTATTTCATGTAAGTGGAATCATACAGCATTTGTCTTTTTGTGAGTGGTTTATTTCACTTAGCTAATGTCCTCTAAGATTGACTGATTTGTAGCGTGTGTCAGAATTTACTTCCTTTTTAAGACTGAATAACACTCCATGGTATGTAAATACCATATTTTGTTTATCCATTCATCCGTCCATGGACATTTGGATCGCTTCCACATTTCAGCTATTGTGAATAAAGCTTCTTTGAAGTACTTTTATCAATCTGCCTGAATTATAACTTCTGAACAAAATATTTTTTAAAAACCCACTATTTTAAGACACTGGAGAGTGACCAAAAGTAGGCAGAAACCAGAGAGTAGATGCTCCTTGAGTAAAAGGAATAAAACTGGTTGAGATTCACATTTATCTGGCTTTTCCCTTAAAGAAACTCAGAAGTTCCGCAGCGTACAGGAATACAGCTCAAGCAGACATCAGCCTTTTTTTTTTTTTTTTAAATGAGTTAGAGGTTGCAAATCAGGGCTATAGGGGCATCTGAAAATGAGCAGGATACTGGAAAGGAAGAAGGCACACAGTGGGGAACTCGAGTCTGAATACAAACTTATCCCAAATCCTTACAGCGAGACACTGCCATGCTCTTTAAGGCTTCTGCTTGAGGAAATACAAATGTTAATAAAAATTTTTTTGCAAAAGAGCAGTTGAGACCAACAACAAACTGTGGAGCAAATAGGTAAAATGACAGAAACAGCAAACTTGAAGCTCACAAGATCATCCCACAACTGTCAATTCTTGATTATAGTGTTGTTGCCTACCTTCTCTTAGCTGGTCTTTTATGTAGGAAATGAGCTAATTTTAAGTATTCTGCCAAGGTAAAAACCTACAGTTATTTTTAAATTCACAATCTATTTAGTTTATATGCTGTTACTGAAAAATCCACTTCCTAGAATTTGAATGTTATAGTTAGCGTTTTGTATTTTCCGAGGATATTTTTGAGAAAACTATTTTTGATGAGGATTCTGAGTCTTTCCTGAGGGGAAAGAAGAATTTGGGCAAGGTATCCAGTCCTTCTGAAAGTGAAAATTGTGAAATAAGTGAAAGCAGAAATTAAATAGCCAAATGAGAAATTTTCAGTGTTCAAACCCAAAGAGAAGATATTAAGATTATATTGTCTTGTTTAAATTGTTATTTGCTGTTCTATTTTGAGTTGCCCCTGATTGTCAGGGTAGTTTTAGTATACTGAAATAATCACTTTCAACTTGGACTTTCTTCGCAAACTAAATAATTTCAACTTAGATTCTAAATTTAAAGAATATTTTTTAAAAGAGCAGCTTATATGCTTACTGCAGATATAATCAAATCACAGGCTACTTATATTTTAATTACTCCCATCATGTTAAGATGTCTTGTATAGCTTCGTCTTTCATCTGTCAGCTTTCCAGTTAACCCAAAGAAGAAAACAGTCCATTTTTGAAAGATGTGCAGAAGCTTTGAATGTCTATTTTGATTCTAGAGTTAAATTTCAGAAGATATTCCATTAGGTTTGTGTACATATTCATTTTGGACCTGCCTTGAAATGACACAGTAATACTACTTAATGATCATTTAGTTGATACTGCTTGTAGTTCCTTATGAACTTGTTTGAACCAACTTCCAGAACTCTAAGTTGATCCTAACAGCCAGCTTCTTATTTTGAACATCCACCATATGCAAGCATTAGCTGGCCTGATCTAATCAGCTCAGCCCCCAATTGGAGTGGAACACCAAACTGAAGCAGAACCCTAAACTGTTGGATTTTGAACCATAATGTAACCCGTCTCTTCACTGAGAAATCACACTGCTCCCCTCTTGGTTACTACCCCAGTTTTTGTTCTCTTTCTTAACCAGACCTTGTAGAAGGGTTGTCTCTACTGCCTGTCGCCACGCCCTGATCACCGACTCATTTTCTCTATTCAAATTCATTCTTTTAAGCTCTTTCTAGTTCATTCCCTTTTACATTCTAAAAAATCAACTTTATTGAGATCTACTTTATATACACAATATACAATTTGAGGAGTTATGACAAAAGTGTACATGTATAGAGAGTGCACTTAATAGTGGCACATTCAAGATAGAAAATATTTCCACCATTGCAAATACAGGATTTCTCTGTACCCCATTCCAGTCAGATCCTACTTACTAACAGGCGCACGCCACCGATAATCTACTTTTTTCATTGTTGATCAGATTTTTCTTTTCTAGGTTTTTTGTGTTTTTTTGTTTTGTTTTGTTTTGTTTTTAGCATAAATGGAATCACATAGTCTATACTCTTTGGTGTCTGGCTTCGTTATCTCAACATCCTGTTTTTGAGATTGAGCTATATAATTGTGTATTTGTTCCTTTTTATTGCTAACTAGTATTCCATTTTCTGCATATCCCTCAACGTATTTATGTTCACTTGTTGATAGACTTTTTTTTGTCCTTTTTCCTCTTTGTTGTTATGAAAAAAGCTGCTGTGCACGTTAGCTGCAAGTCGTTGTGGGGGAATGTATTTTCGTTTCTCTTAGAGCTTTCACTGCTCTTGGAATAAAATTGCCACGTGATGGGATAGGGGATGTTAACTGTCAAATTATTTTTCAAAGTCATTGTACCATTTTATATTCTCTCTGACAATTTATTTGTTATAATTATTCTACATATTTGCCGACATTGTCAGTCTTTTAAATTTTAGTCATTATAGCAGGTGTAGTGGAATTTCACTGTTGTATTAATTTGCGATTTCCTGATGACTAATGATACTGAGTGTCTTTTCATGGACTTACTGGCCTTTTATGTATCTCCCTCTGTGAAGTGTCTCTTCACCTCTTTTGCCCATTTCTTATTATGATATATGTTTTTTTATTATAAAGGTTTGTTTTTAGTAAATTCTATATGTCAATTCTTTGTCAGACATATGTATTATGAGTATTTCCTTTGCATCTGTGATTTGCTGTTTTTTTTCTTTAATGGTGTTTTTTGAAGCGCAGACATTCTTAGTTTTAATGAACTCCAGTTGATGTGTGTGTGTGTGTGTGTGTGTGTGTGTGACCTAAGAAATTTTTAACTACTGCAAGGTCACAACTCTCTTCTCCTATATTTTCTTCTAGAAGTATTTTTAGCTTTTACATTTATACCTATGATTAATTTCAAATTAGTTTTTGTCTTGAGTTGTTCCCCCTACCATATGGGTGTCAAGTAGTTCCAGTACCACTTGTTGAAAAGACTGTCCTTTCTTCCATTGAATTATCTTGGGTCCTTAGTAGAAAACTAATTCAGTATGTGTGTAAACATCTAGTTCTGAAGTCTCTTATTCTGTCTCGCTGGTCAATGAGCCTACCCTATGCTAATATCATACTGTTCTAATTAATTACTGTAGCCTTTAGTCAGTCTCAAGATCAGGTAGTGTAAGTCCTCTAAATTTTATATTCTTTTTAAAAATTACTTTGGTTATTCTAGTTTTTTGCCTCTTGTACAGATTTTTACATTCAGCTTATCAATCATCATTTATTGGAATTGCATTAAGTGTATAGATCTGTTTAAGGAGAGAATTGAGATTTTAAGAGTATTGAAGTTTTCTGTATTCTTTCTGATTTTTTTGGCTACTCGATTTTGTTGATTATTGAGAAAGAAGTTTTGATATCTCTGACAATAATTTTGCAGTATTAATTTCTTGAAGTTCTGTTTTGATTTCATATATTTTGAAGTACTATGGTTAAATCAGTGAACTTTTAGAATTGTAATGTCCTCTTGATGAATTGGCCCCTTTATCGTTATGAAGTGACCTTCTTTATTCATGGTAATAGTCTTTGCCCTGAAATATACTTTGTTTGATATTAATATAGCTACTATCACTTTCTGTGCATTCTGTTACCATTCTTTTACTTTTAACCTATTTAAGTCTTTATATATAAATAGAATTGTAGGCAGCATGCGGTTCAATCTTGTGTTTTTTAACCATAGAAGATAATTGCTACCATTTAATTGAGCTGTTTAGACCACTTACATTAATGTAATTATTAATATGGTTGGATTTAATCCATTATGTTGCTTTTTTCTATTCGCTTCAACTTATTTTCTCCCCCATTTTCTTTCTTTCCTTCCTTTCTTCCATCCATCCTTCCTTTCTTCCTTCCCTCCCTCCTCCCTCCCTCCCTCCTCCCTCCCTCCTCCCTCTCTTTCTTTCTTTCTTTCTTTCTTTCTTTCTTTCTTTCTTTCTTTCTTCTTTCTTTCTTTCTCTCTCTCTCTCTTTCTCTCTTTCTTGTCTTTGTTTGGATTGAATTCTTTTTATTCTATTTAAATTCCTTTTTTGACTTATTAGCTATAACTTCTGTTACTTTTGTAGTTATTCTTTAGGGTTTATAGTGCATATGATTAGCTCATCACGGTTCCCTTTCGAGTAATACCACCTCACAATAGTATACTTTCCATCTCTCCTCTGGCCTTGTGCTATTATTGTCATACATTTTACTTCTACATATATACATTATAAACCCCGTAATATCTTGACATTATTTTTGCTTTAACAGTCAGTTATTTTTTGGACAATTATTATATGATCTCTCTGATATGAAGAATTTGAGAGACAGGGCGGGGGGTCATGAGGGGAAGGGAGGGAAAAATGAAACAAGATGGGACCACAGAAGGAGACAAACCATAAGAGACCCTTAATCTCAGGAAACAAACTGAGGGTTCCTGGGGGACGGAGGGGATAGAGTGGCTGGGTGTTGGACATTGGGGAGGGTATGTGCTATGGTGCATGCTGTGAATTGTGTAAGACTGATGATTCACAGATCTGTACCCGTGAAGCAAATAATATATGTTAATAAACAAACAAAAAACAGTCAATTATCTTTTAAAGATACTTAAATAAGAAGAAAAAAGCTTTTTCTATTTATCCAGATAGTTACCATTTCTAATGTTTTTCATTCTTTTGTGTAGATCCAGATTTCCAAGTGACATAATTTTCTTCCTATCTGAAAGATTTCTCATGAAATTTTATGCAGTGCAGAAATCCTGAGGACAGTTCTTTCCTCTATTTGTATGTAGGAAAGCATTTATTTTGCCTTCTTTTTTTTTCTCCCCAAATATGTTTATTTTAATTTTTCAGTGTTACAAGATTGATTGTTCATGCACCACACCCTGTGCTCCATGCAGTACATGCCCTTCTCGATATCCACTACCAGGCTCACCCACCCCCCCACCCCCTCCCCTCGAAAACCCTCAGTTTGTTGCTCAGAGTCCACAGTCTCTCCTGGTTCATTACCTCCTCCGATTTTCCCCCATTCGCGCTTCCCTTCCTTCTCACAATGCCCTCCATGATTTTCTTAATACTGCGCATGTAAGTGAGACCATAAGATAATTGACTCTCTCTGCTTGACTTATTTTGCCTTCTTTTTTAAAGATATTTCCAGGGGCGCCTGGGTGGCTGAGTCATTAAGCGTTTGCCTTTGGCTCAGGGTCCTGGGATGAAGCCTTACATCGGGCTCCCTGCTCTGCAGGAAGCCTGCTTCTCCCTCCCCCACTCCCCCTGCTTGTGTTCCTGCTCTTGCTGTCTCTCTCTCTGTCAAATAAATAAAATCTTTAAAAAAGAAAGAAGGAAAGAAAGAAAGAGTTATTTCCTTCGTATATATGAATGTAGGTTACCATTTCTTCTCTTTCAGTGCATTGAAGAAGTTGCGCCCTGGCTCCTCTTGATGACAAATCTGCTGTAAGCCTTTTCTCTAGTCCTGTGTATGTAATCCACCCCTTCTCTCTGCCTCCTCGTAAGATGTTGTCTTTATCACTGATTTGAGCAATTTCAATACCATGTGCCTTAGTGTTCTTTTCTGCATGTTTCTTGTGTTTGAGATTGTTTGGCTTCTTAAACCTGTGAAATTTTAGTGTAAAAAAGTTGGTAAAACTTTGACTTTTATTTCTTCAGAATTTTTTTTCTAGCCCTCCCCCCTTCTTTCTGTGGGGACTCCAATTTTACATGCATTATGCCATCTAGGGTTTGACAGCAGCTTATGATGTCTTTTTTTCCTCTCTGTATTTGATTTTGGATTATTTCTTTTGCTGTTTTCAAGTTCACTAATATTTTCTTTCATGATATCTGATTTGTGGTTGATTGCATGTAGTGTATTTTATAATTGAGACATCAGTGTTTTCTAACAGTCCAGTTTGGGCTTTTTTTATATATATATCTTTTCTGCCTCTACTTAACATCTTTCCTCTAACTTTTTGAACATATCAAGTACATACTTTATCATAACACTTTCTTTCTTTGACTACTAATTCTGTCATTTATAGAATTTTCTTTTTTGCATTCCTAATAATTTTTTTATTGAACGGCAGATTTTTGTATTCCTATACATACTCTTGGGGTTCTGTTCTGAGAAGTAACTACATTACTTAGAAACAGTCTGATCCTTTCAGATCTTTTTTTTTAAACTACATTTAGTCTTAAATTTAGCCTCAATGCTAAAACAAAACCTTTCTGAGTCCTTTACAGACTTAGATTTATATTCAATACACCGTGAATTATAAGGTGTTCCACAATGGCTGTTGAGTACAGGAACTACTTCTGGCCCTCTGTGAACCCCTGATGCTATTCTCTTTTGTCCTTTTGCTGGGTTTTTTCCTCTAACATTGAATAGTTTCCTCAACATGTATGTGGATTGATAAATACTCTACGCATCTCTGGGGTTCTCGCTTTGTAAAGCTCTCTCTTTTCCAGTACTCTTTCCTGAAAACTATAACCACCTTGGTCCTCTGAACTTCTGTTCTATTTCTATTGTGTTCTATTTCTATTTCCTGAACTTAGGGGGTTTGCTGGAGTTCACCAAGCTTGTATTTCCCAGGACCAGTCCTCGGACTCCTGTGTTTCTCGGGGATCCTTTTGTTGTTGTTGTCAGCCTCTAATGTTTTTGAAATTGTTGTTTTATGTATTTAATTATCTGGATCTTTAGTTATTTCAGGCAAATGGGTAAACATAGTCCCTGTTACTCTGTATTGACAGAAGGTTTTATTTTATTCTGTCCTTTTACTTTTAACATACCTGTTTCTTTTTATTTGAAGTGGTTTTCACATCAACAGTATTTTATCTCACAATCACTGCATTATAGAAATGTTTAGAATAGATATCAGCAAACCTTTTCTGTAAAAGGCCAGATAGTAAATATTTTAGGCCTTGCAGGTGATCTATGTCACAATTGCTCAACTCTGTAATTCTAGTGCAAAATAGCCATAGATAATATGTAAATCATTTGGGTTGGCTCTGTTCCAATAAAATTATGTTCCCATAAAATTATGGATACTGAAATTTGAATTTCAAAAATTTTCATGTATCGTGAAATATAATTCTTAAGGAATTCCTTTTTTTTAACGATTTATAAATGTAAATGTCATTCTGAACTCATAGATCATAAAGAAATAGGTGGCAGCCTAGATTTGACCTGTGGTCTGTAGTTTGCTGATTGTTGGTTTATACTGTTTCTCTTTAATATAATTATTGATATGACTGTCATCTTGCTATTTGTCTTTTATTTGTCCTATCTGTGTTTTGTTTCTTTTTTTGATCTCCTGCCAGTTTTGGATTAATTGAGCATTTTTTATTATTCTACTTCATCTCTACTATTGGTTTATTAGCTATATCTCTTTTTAAAATTTTTAATAGTTTATCTATGGCTTATAGTTTGCATTTTAACTCATCTACCCTGAAAGGATATTACAGCATTTCACATGTAAGAACTTTATAACAATATACTTGCATTTAAACCTTCCATTCTTTATGCTCTTGTTTTCACAGATTTTACTTCTACATTTATAAACTTCTCAATACATTATTACTTTTAAATTGTCTATTGTTATCTTCTAGAGAAATTGAAGACTAGGGAGGAAAGTCTTTATATACGCCCACACATGTGCTATTTGGCACTTCATTTCTTTATATAGTTCTAAATTTCTACATGGTATCTGTTTTCCATTTGAAAACTTTCTTTAGCAATTCTTGTAGTTCACATTTGATGGAAACAGATTCTCCCAGCTTTTTCTCCTTTGACTGAAAAATTCTTTATTTGACCCTTTTGAAAGATAGGTTTACTACATATAGAATTCCAGTTTAATATTTTCTTTCCTTCAGCTACTTAAAAATGTGTTTCATTGTTCTCTGGCTTTTATAGTTTTCTGACAGTAAGTCTGAACATTCTGAAACTCTTTCTGGAACTCTGCCCTGAAAGTTCAAGTTGCCTCAGATTCTGAACTCTTTTTATCTCCTCAACTCCATGAAACTATGGTGCTATCGCTGGGATACCGGCTTCTCTGCAGTCTAAAATGCTCACCCTTTTTGTTTCCCCTCACACAGGAATCTTAGTCCTGCACGGCCTGTTTTCCAGTGTCTTAAAACTGTTCCTTCTTACATTCAATCCAGTTTCCTTGTCGCTTAAGGCATGTGGCTAAGCCAGGAGCCTGTTAATGCATCATGTTTAGAAGAACAAATTTATTCTTTATAAAAATCAAAAAATAAATATTCATTGAATGCACTGGGAACTACATTCCTGCTTTAGATGCTAAAGATATGAAAACCTAAAATGTACAGAGACCTGATCTCTAGTCTCACAAAACTTACAGTCCAGAGGAAGTAGAGAGAAACATTTAATAACCAAGCAAATCAGAAAGTCCATGTAAAATAACAGATAAGCGCTCTAAAGATAGTAATGCAGGATGATATAATAATGTGCTGGGAGAAAGAGTCTACACTGGGAGAACATGGAGCTTTGCTGAAGTGGTAATATTTGATCTGAGACTTGATTGATATAAAACAGGAATCTCCAAACTATGGTCTAAAGACCTATTTTGTAAATAAAGTTTTATTAGAAAAGAGGCACACCAATTCCTTTATTTACTGTCTGTGGCTGCTTTTGGGCAACAGTGACAGTGTTGCGTAGTTGGCCTATAAGGCTAAAGTATTTATTATCCGGTCTTTTAAGAAATAGTTTGCCATTCCCGACATAAAAGAACTGCACCACTGTTGCTGGAGCTGAGATCTCCAATGACTGCCGTGTTTATAAAGCTGCTACTTACTTTCCTACCCTTATCTTAATGAACTTAAAGCATCATTCAACATGATCAACCACCTTCTCCTTGAAACAGTTTCTCCTTTCTTAGGTTCTCTGACACGATGATCCATTGATTTTTTTCTAAGCTCTCTGACAATTTCTTAGCTTCTTTGTGCTGTAATTTTCCCAATTCTGATTATCTGACCTTTAAGTGTTGGAGTTTTTCAGGGCTAGGCTTAGGTCTTTCATGTCTCTCTTCTCTGGTTTCTCACTTATCTCTTATACTCCTATGTCTTCAGTTACTATCTATTTACTGATGATTCCAAATATGTATCTCTAGCTAGGCCTGTCTTCAGAAGTGTTTTGGGTTTTTTTTTATGATTTATTTATTTATTTGATGGGAGTGGGGCGGGAGGGGCAGAGAGAGAGACAGAGAAAGTCCCAAGCAGATTCCACGCTGAGTGTGGAGCCCCACGTGCGGCTCAGTCTCACGACCCTGATATCATGACCCGAGCCAAAAACCAAGAGTCAACCACTCAACCAATTGTGCCACCCGGGCATCACTTGAACTTTTGACTTATCTATCCAATTGTCTATTTTACACCTACCTGTCATTGTAAATTCAAGAGGCTCTAAAGAGAATTCATGACATCCCCTATAAAAGTTGCTTTGGATATCTCTATTCAGTAAGAGGCATCTGATACTCATGTCAGTAACCTGAATGTACTGTTGTAGCCACTAAGACCTTTCAATTCTCCCTCCTAAATATTTGGTTTTGTATAATTTTATTTGTGTTGGTATGTTCCTAGACCAGGCCACCTCTCTATGACCTATGTGACAGCTTCCTTACTTGTCTGCCCATATCCATTCTTACATCTCTCCAAGTGGTTCATCAGATGCCATAGCCAAAGATTAAAACAAGAACCGGTAGATTCCCATTACTTTTAGGATAAGGACCAAAATCTTTTACATGGCTTATAAAATCTACTGAAGAAATTGTCTTCTGTCTTCCTCTCCAGCCTTATCCTATACCATTTTTCTTTCTTTTTTTTCTTTTCTGTAGGTGCTCTGGCAGTTTTTCAGTTCCTAAATTCTCCAAATATTTTACCATAGCCTTTGCATGTATTGATTCTTGCACATGGGATGATCTTTCCCTTTTCTTTGCCTAGCTAATTCCTTCATTGTTTTCTCTGGTCAGCCTTCTCTCATCTTGCCTTCCCATCTTAGGGCCCATATTTATATGAAACCATATTACTTGGCCTTTAGTTTTCAAAGCACTTATCACACTGTGATTAATTGTAGCTATAATTAATGGAGTTATTTGTCTGTCTTCCTCACAGAACTATGAACTCCATAAGGGAAGGGGTTGTGTCTTTCTTAGTCACCATCATATCCTCAACATCAAGCTTATTTTCTGACAGTAAATATTTGTGAAATGAAGTAATAAATGAGTATATTATGTGTTAATTATCACAAAAAACCTGTAACTTATAATTTCTCTTTGGGAGGCTTTTAAATTCCTTGGGAAAAAGATTTAGTATAGAATAATGATAATAGCTGCCATTTATTGAGCAACTTCCATATGCTTACTTATCCCTATGCCACACACACAATCATAGTTGGACCCTCACAACAGTCCTACAACGTAGGACTTACCTCCATGATTCTGTGGGAAAACTGAGGCTCAGAGAGTTTATTTCACTTGCTCAGTGTCACACAGTAAGTGGGAGAGCCATGATTCAAACCCGGTTGGTTTCCCTCCAGAGGCCCGTATGCTCTTACTCTTCGTGTTTCAGCCTCCTACCACATTATTACTGGGAAAACTACTGCCATTTCTGACTTTATCACAGGACTCCATCTAATCTTCCCTTTTTACTCCGCATTTAACTGAGGGAATTGAAGTTAGTATCTATACATACTAGCTCATGTATTCACTAATAGTTAATATTCACATAATGACTGTGGAAATACTTCTTAAACAAACAGCTGTAAAATATGGGAAAAACACTAAAATTTAGTAATTTGGCTTAGGTCTTTGAAGACGTGCTCTAGAATAGCTAAGCAAAAATTGCACCCAATTTGCAAACGAAATTAACCCCATTTGACATTTAGGTTTTTTTTCTCTAGTTATCGTTAACAGTTTTGATACTAAAATTGAGAAACTAACCACAAATTCAAGTTAAATAATAGAATGTTTTGCATTTTCTCTACCTTAGAACATGTAGTAAAATTTGAATTGATCTTTAAGAGTCTGTTCCTTAAATGAATTTATCATGTAAGTCAAGGTACTGCTTTGAGAAACCACAAGTTAGCTTCATTCTATTATTACTGCATGGTTTAGGAATCTTAAAGATTTAGCTACTTCTCTGATAAATTAGTGTCATGAAGAATTCATTTTTGACTTTTCTTTCAGCATTAGCAAACTCGTTTTTACCATGAAGCATCTTATTTACTTATAGTGCTCATGAAGTATAAATAAAATTACCCATAGTATTTTGATAATGCTAATAAACACTTCAATTCTTCTCTTATTTTTGTGCTTTGTGGACAGTATATTGGCTCTTTTCTGGAGTTTTACAACTTTCCCCTCAGAAAAAACCCTTCATCTACCTATATATGCAAAATTAGTTCATAAGGCATTTGAACTAACCTAGCATCATATTATAATTAGTAATAATAATACTGTTGTCAAGCCTTGTCTTATAATAATTTCCTTTCACACTTCGGTTTAAGTACTAATTATTGTAACCTTATATAGTGATTTTCATTACAGAAATCCACTTTATTATTTGCCTCTTGAACTACGTAGGACATAGACTACTGGACCTAGTAGTTCTGGGTATTTTGTAGAATGGGATATGAGAACTAGAATTGAGGAAGGAATTTCGATTTCATTATGATTTTGTCAGCTATTAATTAGTTGGTCTGCTAGATTTTTATAATAGTTATTGAATTTTGCAACCAGTCTTATTCCTAGTCCTTTATTATGGTATTACTTATTATCTTCTGTAGCATCTCATTATATCATCTCATGTGAAATGGAGTTTTTTGCCTATCGATTTTTTAAAAATAAAAATTAAGTGATACCCATACATACAGAACATTGAGATTCCAGACTTGCCCATGAAGGAGAACAGTTAATATTAGAATTGATGAGGCACTGAAAACAACAATAACAACAACAAACAAAAGACAAAAATTAGTTGTGTTTGGGAGGGCAAAATAGACATTGTAAAATCCTGGAGTTTAGCAATTCTCTAACAGAAAATTGTGCATATCTGTAAGAAATATTGACAAGATGTTTTTGAATAAAAATTAAAAGAAGGAAATCATCTATTTTGTAGGGAAAAACACAATATTTTTAGAATTCTTGTTTGAAAACTTCAATAGGGATATTTTATACCTGTGGGAAACCTGACTGGAACATGTTAGAGACATATCAAATCCTGGCCATCGGAATGCCAGATAATTTGAACCCTGGAAAGATAGAGTCTTTTAAATCACCATTACAGTAGCTGTAATTCCTGAAAATAATTTAATCATTTGGATCGACACTGGATTGTTGACATATCCAAATTTAAGCATTTTTAGAAATATTCTAGGACTAATTACTTTGGCCATGGAAGCAAACTTGACTATTAATTCTCCCAAAATTAAATTTTAAGGAGCCATGAAAATAATCAGTTATAATTAGCATCTTTATTATTGTAATCTCCATTCCAGAGTGATTTAGACTTTTGATACCTTTGTCTCTCCTAACTTTCACAGAGACTTTCTTTGCCTTATGTACAGAAAAGAGGTAGCTAATGGAGAATATGCATACCTGACTTTTTTCCTCTCCTAAGAAAGGAGAATTCATCCACTGCCACTGTACCTTTTTTTCTTTTCTTTTTTGTCTTGCACAGAAGACTGACATCTTCCTGTGAAGGGCTTGTGGCAAACCTATCCAACTCGGGTTTCTTCCTCCTTGAGAACGATCTGATCCATCATCATCCGAACCAGGGACCACACTCTAAGGGTCCAGGTGAGGGCAAGTCAGTCTATATGTTAAGCCAATTTCTTTTCTGGTCAGGTAAGTCACACTCAGGCATGATCTCACCCAGCATCAGTCAGCCTTAGTTTTTTAAAGTTTCCCGGTCCCCAGAGAGAGACACAACTCATCATTAATTCTCTGACCCACCTAAACTATTAATGATTAATCACATCTTCAAAAATTCTCTTTGCTATATAATATAATCATTTTTAGGTACTTATTCATTTTTAATTCTAGAAATCTTCAAAGGATTATGTGTATGTGGTGAGAAAGAAAGACATATGCTGAAACAAATAGATTTTCCTAGTTGCAGGTTGTATTTGTAAGACTTTAGAGAGACTTAAAATCAATCTAGCACCCTCATAATTTTTAGTTTTCAACGGTGTTTGTAGATGTCTTGAAACCAAAGGTAGAATACCAGAGCTACTAACATCGGCATGCATGGTCATCATGAAGGTCTTTTTTGGTTTGCCATGGATTCTTTCATTTAATGTCAGAATGATTAAGGCCAGAGACAAGAATTTCCCTGTTCTGTATCCAACTTCCATATGCTAGGTATAAGAAGAAATTTATGATTGCTCTTCAGGCAAGTGGTCTTAGCTAATTGAAGTTTGGCTTTGCACCTTGATGCTATCTTTTAAGTTGGGAGGTGAATTAACTTTGTAGCTCTGAGGCTATATATATATTTTCAAGATAACTTGTTTTTCAAAAGCTTTTTTTTATTGGAGAAAAAAAATTTGCCTTATCTTCTGACATTCATAGTCTATCCTTCAAAATGCACTTGTGCATTATATAATTTGTCTCATAGATGACCTTTATTTACAATAATAAATTAGTTGTCAATCTTATAAAAGTTTGTTTCATCATGATACTGACATTGTATGCCTTTAATTATGAGGAAAATAAAAGTAGTTCTACTCTGATATACCTTGTCTCCTTTGCCAACACACAGATAGGAATAAATTTGGCTTTCATTTCCTTCTATTAGCTAAGTCTCCAAATGACTTATAAGTTACGAACTCAAGTTAATACATGTCATTGAGTTTGCTACAGTAATGAGTGATTGCTAGTCACTGGGAAGAAGAGATTATCTTTCTGAAATTTTGCCAGCCATGAGGCTAGACGGTTGTTTTACCCTAATACATTAGCTTTTTGAGATTCATTGTTTTGTGTTTATTATTCAAAAATGTCAGTACGATTTTTGAATAAGAGAAAAATTTTTTGGCTAGAAAAACAACGAGCATTCATTATTCAGAACTGCCTGATATTTTATCACTGGGACCTAAATAAGACAGTTGTTTACTTGATTCTGTATCTATACAATTAAGTCAGTGTGGACTTAAGACACAATTTGTAGGGTACAAATCCCATTTGTTATACCCTTATGTTTAGCATAACATGTGGAGAAGCAGAAGATATTCATTGGGTATTAAAATATTTCTGTGGTATCGGTCTTGAACAGAAAAGGTGTTTACTTAACTCTGCTTCAGATTCTAATAGAAAGTTATTTCCCACTAGATCATAACTGTTTTAATATGATTGGGTTCCTATATGTACATTGTATGGGAATGTGAACATATTCTAACCCAATCATATAAATACATAATTTAAATATTTAGAAACATGAATAATAGTACTTAACCAGGAATATCATAGACATTGAAATGTTAAATATTAGAATCTTCATTGTGATTAATTCAGTGGTCATGTTTCAAAGGCTTAGGAAGGAAGCCAGCTTTCCCATGCTGTTCGTGGGCTGGGCCAATCAACTACATTGTTGAAGATTTTAATTTTGAAAAATTAACAAACTATGAGTAAAATTTGAGGATTGCATTTGACTGGCTTCGGAAGTACTTGTATGTCTAAAGAGTGTAATAAATAAATAATAAATTTAAGATAACTCTTTATCCTTCTCATACATTTACTTTTGTAGCTAGTAGTATTTTTAGTAGATGTAGATGTAAACGTTAGACATGTTGATATTTATATCAGTGAAATCATTACAACATCAGTTTCAATAAATGAGTGAACTATAATTTAGAGACTTAAAAGATCAGTTTTTAGTCCTTAAAACATCATAATGAGATCTGCTAGTAGTGTCTGCACAGAAATTTATAGACTTTAAATATATAAATTTAGATTACCTGTAATAACATTTTCATTCTACAGCAGTTAACACATTTCAGAGATGCCTGGCATGTGTAATAAGGGATATGCTAGCTAATTCACCTTACTCTAAGCAAAACAAGACTAGAAAGGCAGATTATCCAAGAAAAAATAAGTAATTGATGAATTACCAAACCAAATACATGACTTTGGGACTCTTTCCTGTATGATAAGGCTGATCTGCCCTTTCTAATACAGAGGCAATGCTGCTGACCCACCATAATAAGCTTTGTATTATCTCTTAAGTAAACTATATTAGATTTGAAATAAAGCATCACTCAGGCCTCGGCATTAGAGAGGTTATGTGCTGAAATTGGGGCTTCCTTTCCATATTCTCCCTTCCCAGGATTTAATTGCATTTCACTAATAAGCTTTAATATTAAAATCATGTTTTGTATTTCTTCATGTCCGTTTTCTGTGCCCTCTGTAAGGCAAAAACCAAAAATGACCAGTGGGTGTGATTTTTCCGAGAAGCTCTTATAATGCATCCAAGATGCCAGAAACAATCCTTTCATACCTCCTGAATGGTGGCAGCAAGCAATCATCTAGGAATACTCTACCTAGCTTTTCTTTTGGTGAGGTCTCGTCATTAACTCATAGAAATGCGTACCATACCTTCAAGTAATTGGTTAGATTGCCTGACGTCTACTAATGTCTCAAGTTAATAACCATAGAATATTTCAAAAAGGTGGTGCCTGCTTCATAAAATGTATCTGTGGTTGCTAAAATCTTATTTGGCTTGAAACAAGTAAATTTAGTAGACTCTAAAATTGTAAGTTGTTAGAATATGATACTTCAAACAAACAAACTGTGATTTACTTTCCGTTCTGAAAATATTCAGAAGGATTTGTTATCTCTTGCAGACTTTTCTGCAAACTGCTAATGGGATGAACACAATATATCACTTTTATAATAGTGAGCTATTAAAGGCAAGCATAAAGCAGTCTGAAGCCCATAAGTGCTGCCAACAGCTCCTGCTTTAATGAATTCCCTTTTAGATGTCCATTAAATGCTCGTGGCAAATGTACTCATAATGGAAATGGCAAATCTAAATGGGTAGATATGAATAATCCATGGAGTTTAAATTCTGTTTATGATCATCTTCACATTTAGTTTTCAAGACAACGCAGTTTAGTTTTCATTACAGTTTGGAATAAAGAGGACAGGGAGTAATTGATTGCTTCAAGCAGATTAAAATCAATGGTTTTCTTTTCAAAGAACCAGTTCAATGCAGTAATTCCAACTTTAAACATTGATTTAGGGTACTCAACACAAAATGTTTTGTGCTGTGTGAACTTTTATATAGAAAGACTAGTATTAATTTTATTTCCCTATATATCTATATAGTGAAATATAGAGGTTGTTAGTAGCATGTGCATGACTTAATAGTGATCTATATTAAGTCATTTTGATATTATTGCAGTCATATAATGAATCAATGAGATTCCCGTCATCACTGTAATACTGTTTGTAACCCATTAGCACAGAGAAATTACAGCCCATCATACATCATTACTGTGATTGAGGCTTTATTACCATATTCTCAAATTGCTTGCTTGCTATAAAACTAAATAGACACAAGACAACTATAGGTGGAGTATAGACTATGCATTATTGTGCTACGGTAATGAGGGATTATTGTACCATAATGGGGTGAAACTTATGAGGAAAATAAACTTAGCAGTAATAGAAAACTGGAGACTCTTTTTACATTTGTTTTTATTGCCTTAAAGGTCAAATATATTTGTTATGCTCCGGTTATTGTTTATGTATTACATGAATCATAGCCTCTTGATATTTTGTAAAGAGTCCCCCCCCGCCAAACATACCTTTTCAAAGTCTGTAGTCTCATGCACTTGGACTGCTCAGGGCTGGATTTGGAATCTGCATTTTGCCACTTGAGAGAGTAGGCATTTTACTGCTGCTAAGCCTGACATTTTTGTGGGTAGGTAATACCCTCTAAACTTTAGGCTATTTTTCAGTACTCTATGTATTTTATTAACAGTGTGACTAGGTCAGTAGTCTTCTGGCTCTTCAGTTGAAATAATAAATGTATGAATGCAACAATATTCTAAGCATGAAGAGAGGTAAAATATGGAACAGTTGCCTGGGGCCTGATTGTAAAAGACTTTTGATGTCTCAAAGAGAGAAGTGGAAGAAATATATTGCCTCTATATTAAAGGGGAAAAAAATCCCATGACACTAAAACTTGTTAGTTAAATTGTGCATATGTTCATTCTATCCCTGTTGAGTCTTGTTTATCAGTTAGAACATTGAGAGCATTATTTAGAATAGTAAAAAGCCCAGTGTACTGACTTTTGAGCTAAGATCATTGCTTGGAATCAAAGCCCTTCTTAGTGCTGTGTGGCTTTCTGATCTCAGCCTCATTGTGATTTGGCACCATGACAATTTAAATAGCAAATAACAATATAAAATAAAAAAACAGAAGCTGGCATAAGATATATTCATGATTATAAAACACTTCACATACAAATTCTTAGCCAAAGCAGTAATAACCAACTACAAAGTAAAAAATGGCAGCATAGCTTTCTCCAAAAGACTAAAAGAGATAACCTGTTCTCAGTTTATAATATCCTTACAAGTCACATAGACATTACTCTTAGGCTTATCATGATATAATTACCACACCGTTTATAAATTGTGGATTTTTTTTTTAATTTATAATGCATATGGTTTTTGCAGTCATATAAAACCTGAATACTTGTCACGGTGTGTCTTGACAACAGCTGAGAAGTGCTGCCTAAAAGGAGAGTTCAGAATTAGCCAAAGGGACATAGACCTAAACTAGTCCTCAGCCAACTCTCAATTGGTACCTTCTGAAAATGTAGACACTGTAAAACCTCCTGACTAACCAACTGCATTCCTTACTCTTTGGGGTACTTAGCCCTTTTGAGCCATAGAATATTTTTGTGACTTCCTCATAATTCATTTCATCACTTCTTGGGAGCACTTTCCATGTTAAAAGCAGAGGGAACAACACAAAAGCAAAATGCCAGGAATAATAGAGGCAAAGTTTAGATTTTAGAAATTGTAATTCGAATGTTTAAAATTATCTATGACTCATATTATACTTAATCTAATTTCAAGTAGGATTTGAAATTGTATTAAATTTGTTACCTGCCTCAAAATCTTTTGGGGAACAGGGGAGAACAAGACTAAAGCAAATTATTTTTGTTGCTTTTAATAGTCTAGTTGGAGCAATACTATAAATAAAAATAATAACAAACAAAAAATAAACAATAAATGCTAAGAAGAAAATAAAATAGGATATAGAGGATAGGGAGTGCTGGGTGGGATTATTTTATATAAGATATTTATAGAAAGCCTTTCTAATGAGATAACATTTTAGCAAAAATCTGAATAAAGACCAGTCGTAATGGTATCTGTGGTAAAAATGTACCAGGAACAGTGAATACAAAGGTTCTAACACAACAGCTTGTTTGGTGTATTTGCAAAACAGCAAGGATACTGTAGCTCAGCAGAGTAAATGAGAGGGGTGGGGGTAAGAAATTAAAAATAATGTCTTAATAATTTTTAAGATTTATAGTGAATTCAACACCATTACAGATTTTTTTATTTGGTAACTTTTTTTTTTTTAATTTGGTGACTTTTTTGCCAGTGAAAAAGTCATTCAAACTCAGATGATTCAATAATTTTCTTAATTTACTATAAATGACCTAATTTTTAACTATTTAAATATAAAAACTTTTAATATATTCACCCTATCATGTGTATATTTTTGTGGGGCTCTAGATTTTTAGTTTTGATAAGCAGAAAGTCTCAGAGTGTAAGCCATGGACTTTCTATATATTTTTAGAACTTCATAAACGGGGAATGCTTGCACTTGTACTGCTGATCTGGATAGGTTTGTAGTTTGTTTCTAGCACTTGGTGAAAACTAACATGTTTCCATTTAATGGCCCTTCCAAAGCAGTGCATAGGTCCATGAAAGCTTGTGAAGTCTTGCTGTTTTATTGATTTGAGTTACTGACAAGTGGAAATAAATGAGATATAGTTTGGGG
>CM052809.1:84426305-84448684 GCA_028533885.1 Nasua narica | reverse complement strand
CCAGTCTGCTAGTGATGACTTTCTTAGCTTTTTACTGTTTTAAATCTGTGAGTGTCTTAATTTCCCCTTCATTTTATAAGGACAGTTTTGCTGGATGTAGAATTCTTATTAGCAGCTTCCTTCTTTCAGCATTTAAAATATAATTCCACTGCCCTTCTGGCCTCCATTTTCATATATATATAATATTAGATATATATATATATAATATCAGATAGATATTTATATATTTTTCTTTTGATAGGTTCATTATAAAGTGTCTTAGTGTAGATCTCTGTTAGTTTATCATGCTTTAAGGTCATTGACCTTTTTGGATATGTGAATCCATGTCTTCCATCAAATGTTAAAGGTTTTTGCCATTGTTTCCTCTTATATTTTTTCTGCCTTTTTTTCCCCCTTTTTTCATTCTGGGACTCCCATAATGTGTGTGTTGATATACATGGTAGGTTTTCATAGGTCTCTTAGACACTGTTCATTTCTCTTCATTCTTTTTCTTTCTGTTTCTCATACTGAATACTTTCAGTTACCCTAATTCTCAATTTTACCATGTCTTTCTTCTGACTGCTCATATTGCTGTTGAACCAACCAGTCTAGTGATTTTTTTATTTCAGTATGTACTTTTCAGCTCCCACAATTTTTATTTGGCTCTTTTTTACAATTTCCAGTTTTTAAGTTAATAGTCCTACTTGTTTATAGCATTCTTCTGATTCTTTTAGGTTTTTTTTTTAATTCATGTTTTCCTTTAGCTGTTTGAGCATTTTTAAGACAGTTACTTCGAGTCTTTGTCTAATAAGTCCAATGAATGGACTTCCCTCAGGTATTATTTCTGTCAATTAATTTTTTTCTGTGAGTGGGCCATCATTTCCTGTTTCTTAGTATGCTTTGTAACATATTTTTTTAATTAAGAACTGAACACTTTGAATATGCTATGTAGTGTAATATGCTAACTCTGGAAATCAAATTCTCTTCCTTCACCAGAGGTTGCTATTGTTGCTTATTGAAGACTGTAGTTGTCCATTTGTATAGTGACTTTTTCAAATTATTTGTGCAAAGACTATTCCTTGTTGTGTGTGGTCACTGAAGTCTCTGTTTTGTTATCTCCATGAACAGCCAGTGACCTGACAGATTTACTTGAATACTAGGATCTAGTAGGACAAAAGGTAGGAAATAGGCATTTTGTTTCTCTAAATTCTTGCAACAGAGACTGTCCAGGAATTTGCTTCTAATTGAAGCTGAAACAATGGCTAGCCTCTGTGCTGGCCCCTCAGTGAAACATACAAGCCCAATTTTTAGTGGACAGGGTCCTTATTGCCCACTGGGGAAATAGCAAGGTGAACTAGGAATGTAACCTCTGTCCCATTAGCTGCCTGCCACAGGTCTGGGGGTGTGATGTGGTAGCTGCTCTGCAAAATGCTAAAAGTTACCATCTTTGTTTTTGTTAGAAACTTCCCTAAATACTGTAAGTATTCAGCTAGACTCTAGAGTCCTGAAATAGTTGAATATGACAGTACTTTTTTTTGGTGGGGGGAGGGATAGAAGGAGAGGGACAGAGAATCTTAAGTGGGTTTCACACCCAGTGTGGAGTCCGACGTGGGGCTCGATCTCACAACCCTGAGATCATGACCTGAGCTGAAAGTAAAAGATGTTTAACCAACTGAGCCACCCAGATGCCCAAGAATCTGATATTCTTTGATAGCTCAGTGGTTGTTTCAGTGAAGGGACCAATTCCTGGGGCTTTCTACTCTGGCATTTAATGTGACATTTAACTTAAAATGTCTTTTCTTTTTTTTTTTTTTAAATGTCTTTTCTGTATCACACTTTTTGTCTTCTCCTCCCAAACTCTAGTGAGCCACAGGGGCCTATGTGAACTTTTGTTATTTTCCCACATGTCTTTGAGGCTCTTTTAATTGTAGTTTTTCCTATTCTGTTTAAACTGGATAGTTCCTATTTATCTTCGCTTTTAACTGAACCTTTCCCCTGTCACTTCCATTCTGCTATTGAACTGATCAGTGAATTTTTGATTTCACGGAAATTTCCACTTCTAAATTTTTCCATTTGATTCTTTATTGTTTTAATGAAAGGGTCTGTCTTTCAGTTTAAGAATGTTCTTCCCTACTTTTTGGAGCATGGTTGTAATAACTACTTTACAGTCATAATTCCAACATCCATGTCATCTCAGGATTATAGTGACTGGTTTTCTTTTTGTTTGAGATTTGAGATTTTCCTCTTTCTTTATATGAGAGGTGATTTCAGATTGGATCCTGGCCATTTTGAATATTATGTTATAAGATTCTGGGTCTTCTTTAAAACCTTAAGAGAGTATTACCTTCTTATTTTAACAGACACCTGACCTTGTTAGATTCAAGATGGACTCTAACCCTTCTTTTATGGGCTGTAGTTCCAATGTCAGCTTATTTTTCAGAGGCTATGCAGTACCATTAAAATCTGTCCTGTGTCTTTGGCATATTTATTCCCTGGTCTGATCAAGCCCAGTAAAGTTCTCAAAGCTTTTGGTGTGCTATGTAGTGTTAGATTTATACATGTGCTGATTACCATTGAACTTAGGTGTTCACTTATTACTTAATGGGATGGCTTTTTGAAGTCCCTCCTTCTTGCAGTATCCTGGGAACTTTACTCTCCTCTGGGGCTCCTTTTTAATAGTTCTCTGGCCTGAAAGAGCTTTAGTTCTGCTATGCCATATATGTCCTGTGACTGTGTCTGAATCCAGGGCCAAGAGGCAGGAGAACAAAGAAAAAAAGCAATGGGAATTTGCCTTGCCCTCTTAAGACCACAGCTCCTCTGGTCAGAGAGGACTTCTAGGTGTCCACCCAGCCTCCATGCTGCTGCTCCACCATGGGATTGTCTGGGTGTAAAAGCAGAGAGAATGAATAAAAGAAGCACAGGGGATCTCCCTGAGATTTGTGAGTCTACCACCTACTTCTTGGGCCAAAGAGGGAAGGCTCTTCTTGAAGTTCTGTCTTTGCAGTCCCAGTACAGAATTCTAGGCTTTAAGGCACCTATGAGTCCAGACTGGGCAGTATTGAAGGAAAAGATAATGGGAAACTTAACACTGGTTTGGTAGTACTTTGAATTATGGCCCCTCCCCTAATCTGTCTACTGTCTTTCACTTTTCAAAGTCTTCAGATAGCTTCTCTATGCTTTCTGCACAGGATACAGGTTATTTATTTCATCTTTCTGAGATTCGCAACCTCCCTAAATCTTTCTTACTGTTAAACTGTATGCCTCCCTGCTCTAGAAAAAACATAGTTGATTTTTCCAGACTGTTTGGCACATAATATATGCCCAGTTAAGAATTTATTGACTGATTATTCTACCCGGTTGTTAAGAGCATGAGACATTACTTAAGTTAGAGATTCGTCTGCAGTTTCAGTTAAGTGTGCATCAACAAAACAGTATGTAGTGATATTGTAATAGGGATGTATGGTGACAGATGGTAGCTATACTTGTGAACAGAGGATAGTGTATAAAGTTGTCCAATCACTGTGTTATACACCTGAAACTAATGTAACATTGTGTGTCAACTATACTCAAAAATTTTTAAGTATATTATTCTAACTGGCATTAAGATAAAAACTTGGAGAAACATAAAGTATATTATGAGTAGAAGACAGTTGAAGGGGGTGAAAACATACAAACTCTCAGCTATAAATTAATTAAGGCCTGTGATGTTACGTACAACATTGGGATTGTAGTTAATAATATCTGTATTATATATCTGAAAGTTGCTAAGAGAGTAGATCTTAAAAGCTTAAAAGTTTTTATCATAAGAAAAAAAACTATGTATGGTGATAGATGTTAACAAGACTCATTGTGGTGATCATTTTGCAGTAAATATAAATATTGAATCATTATGTTGTACACCTGAAACTAATATGTCAACTATATCTAAATTTAAAAGTATAGAACATTTAATTTAGTTTACTGTCCTTACGGGTTTGTATTCCTAAAATGTGTTCCCAGAGTAACATGCCCATATGCAATAATGATTGTTTATATGTCAGTTTATTTAGTGATTAACATGGTATCTTTCATATCTCTTCTGAATGGAAAAGTCAATAAATCTTGGAGAAGGGAAGAAAATATAATTCCCAATAAAAAATTAATATATTAGAAAATTTTTTAAAAAGCAGTATGTAGGGGCGTCTGAGTGGCTCAGTTGTTAAGCGTCTGCCTTCAGCTCAGATCGTGATCCCAGGGTCCTGGTATCGAGTCCTACATCTGGCTCCTTCCTCAATGGGGAGCCTGCTTCTCCTTCTACCTACGGCTTCCCCTGCTTGTGCTCTCTCTCTCTCTCTCTCTCTCTCTGACAAATAAATAATAAAATTTAAAAAAAAAGGAATATGTGTACACAATAATATCAACTTAATATAGATCACATTTTTTAAAGTTAAATGAATAAATATCAGAGCATCTAATATAGAGATTACTAGTTCAATTGTCTTTTCTTACTTTAGCACCTGAAAAAATTAACTTGTTTTATATCTTAAATATCTTCTGTGGATAAGGGATAGAAACTACCTTACCTATATTGGAAAATGCTATTCTATCTTTGTAACTTTTAACTAACTTTTTCCTTCCATTAATTATTAAGAACTGATATATATAGCTTCAAAGAATCAAGATAATCTGGTATCTTAGATGTCAAAGGAATTTTTAAGAAGAGAGGAGTTCTATGTGTTAAAAATGGGATGTCAGATAGCCTTAAATTTCAAAGTAAGATGAAACCTGAGATTAAGGTTGTTAAATCTGCATGTAAGGGGCTTCTTTGAATTGAGTGATGGTACAGACATCACTTGACATAGTTCATTGTAATTGTTTATTCACGTTTTTCTTCCCTTCCAGACAGAGCTCTGTTATGGGAGGGCCTGTGTTTTTCATAAATCTGTATTAGCAGCACCTAATATTCGACCTGAAGTTAAGTGTTAGATAAATTTTTGAGAAGGGAGAGTGTCCTGGGAAAACTCCATGTTTCTCCTTTACTCTCACATTACACTTCACTTCTGATATCAGACAAGTGGATTTTCCACAGATCAAGCAGTTTGCTGGTACCAGCTGGGTGTCCTGTAATTCAGTTCAGTTCCGACACTGTCTACTTGGAGTTAGCATCAGATCACACAAGTTAAGGGCTCCGTCCCACAAGATAGCCCCCAGTTCCGATGGCAATCCCAAGTTCCAGATTGTCACCTGTACTTCTGACCAAATGGCTATAAATTGAGGTTCCTATGTCCCCCCTCCTTGGGTTTGATAATTCGCTAAAATGAATCATGAAACTCAGAAACACTTACTTATGTTCATCAGTTTATTATAAAGGATGTAATAAAGGGTACAGAAGAACAGCCAGATGAGAGAGACGTATGGTGAATTCCAGAAAAGGGGTATAGAGTTTTCATGCCTTCTGCAGACAACACCACCCTTCCAGCACCTCCGTGTGTTTAGCAACCTGGAAGCTCTTGGAACGCCATACTTTTGGTATTTTTATGGAGACTTCATCACTGAGGCATGATCAGTCATTAACTCAGTCTCTAGTCCATCTTCCCTTCCCAGAGGATGGGGGTGGGGCTGAAGGTTCAAAGCTACTAATCATGGTTTGATCTTTCTAGTGACCAGCATCTGTCATGAAGCCCTTCAGAATCCCAGCAAGAGTTGCCTCATTAGAACAAAAGACACTCCTATGACCCAGGAAATCCCAAGGGATTTAGGTTCTAGGTCAGGAACCAGAGTCAAATGCCAAATAGTAGAACAAAAGATGTTTCTAGTGCTGTCATAATTTGGGAAATTACAAGGGTTTTAGGAGCTATGTGCTAAGAACAAGGGTCTGAGAGACTAATATATTTTTCCTATTATTTCACAGAAGAGGAAGGAAAGGAAAAAGATAGAGCCTGTGCACATGCCAAGGTCATCCACAAAGATTTGTTTGTTTTCATAGTAGGTGACAGATAAAAGTTGAGTGGGGGTGGGGATAGGTGGAGAAAAATCACGGAGCCTTGATCATCCCAGCCAAGTGGGAGGCAGATCTCAACTGAAAATAAAGAGTTCCTTGTACAGTATGATTCTAACATGCAGTCACAGAGTATTGCTTTCCATTCTCCTCTTGTCCTTTTGTTTCCTAAGTCTAATGTAGGTATTCAGTAAACTATGACCATAAATCTTCCGTGACCACCCTAAGCTGTGCCCAGATTGGTTTAAGTTCCCTTTTATCTACCTTCTTAGAACCCTGTACTGCAGATTTGGACACCTATCATTTTGACGAATTGTCTTTTCATTCCTCTGTGTCCCTAAAAGCCTATAAACTGATGGAGAGCAGAGATTGTGTGTTTTGCACTGTAGTCTCTTTATTTCCCAGAATACTGTCAGGTACCAAGTAGGCAGTGAATAGATATTTGTTGAATGAGTAAACATGATTAAAAGTTGCATTGGTATTGGGCAAAATGATGCAATAGGACAAGTGTGTCAGTAGTCCTGTCTTTCCCAGCTTTCTCTCTGAGTCCTTCCTGCCGCCTTTTTTTTATAATTCAGGGATCCCACATCTCCATGTGGCCTTGAGTCCCCTGGCATCAAGGCAGTGGTGGGAGGTTGAGGATCTGGGTAACATTCTAATCTAGAATAAGAATTTGCTTCTGTAATTTAAAAATATCCTTATAGTCCTTGTTGGATGTCTTTTTAAAAATGTGTGTTTATAGAGAAAATAATACAGTCGCATAGTACAAAATGCAGAGTACAGAGAAGAATGCATGTTGACAGATAATTACCGTTTAACCTGTCTCTCTCAGCCATCAAATTCTGGCCCTTAGAAACAATAGTTCTCAGTTTCTTGAGGATTATTATGTAGCTGTTCTGTATATACTCATGCTGTATGTCGTCTCACTTTTAGCTTATAGTATCTTTTCTTTTAAAGATGTTTTAAACTTACAGGTAACCAACAAGCCAGATGGTTTGTCCTGTAGAATTTCCCACAGTCTAGATTTTGGTGATTATATCCTTATGGTATAGTTTGGCATGTCCTTCTGTCCATATATTTCCTGTATATTAGTAGTAAGATCTAGAGACTTAAGGCTTGAGTTTTTTTGTATGTTTTTGGTCAAGACTACTCTATAACTTAGGTTGTATACTTTTTTTAAGGAGCCATATAATGGCTGGATGTCTCTCCATTGCTAATTTAATTTTGGCCTGCGTCATTAAAGATTGCACAACTGGTAGATATTCTAATTCTGTCATTTTGTCTTCATTTATTTGTTGGATATGTCAGTTATTTCCTTACCCCAAGGTACAGTTGAGTATAGTCAAAGCAGATATAAATGTTGAATTCTTCTCACTAATATCTTTCAAGTGATTTTTTTCTTTAGTATCCTTATGAATACATGGATTTGAACATAATTGAAATTAGTGTTGATACTGAAATTATCCTCTCTGTGGTCCTTGGAAACTTCTTCAAGTTGAATTCAAAGTCAACATCTCCTGAGTCCTTCTGATAAACCTAGTAGTGTTGATGCCTTCCTTGCTATCTGGTCTGACAAAATACTCCAAGCTTATCTTGTACATTTCCTGCCACAAATCTGGAATCAGCCATTTGTGCCAGAAGCTCTTGTTCCTTCGAGTGGAAAATAGTATTTATAGACCACAATTTGGGCTCTAAGAATTTTCATTATTGCAGGAGTGATCCTTACTCTAGTCATTTGTAATGGACAGACCAGGACCAGGAATATGTAATTTTTTGAAAGTGAAACAAACATAAGATCATACTGATTCTTCCAATAGAAATTCAGCACTTGAAGGCATTTACTGAGCCTCATATATTTTTCATTATTGCTTCTTTCTCCAGAGCTCCAAATCCCAGTTTAGAACTTCACCAATATAGTTACTTCTTTTATCACAGAATACATATCCTATTTGTGGTCTTCGAATAATGGTATCAATTTTACTGTCAACTATATAATTAGAGGAAACCATTCACAGTTTTTAAAGCTGTTTTTGACCTTCAGGTACATTTGATTTTTTAAAGGCTTTATTGAGGTAAATGTAGATACCACGAATTCACCCATTTGAAATGTACAGTTCATTGACTTTTCATATATTCCCAGAGTTGTGCATTCATCACCACAATCAATTTTAGAACAGTTTTTCATCACTTAAAAAGAAACCCCTCTCCTTAGCCATCACCCTTTAAGCCTCCATGTCCCCAGCCCTACACAACTGGTAAGCTACTTTCTGTCTCTATAGTTTTGCCTCTTTGGGATATTTCATATAAATGGAATCTACGTAATACGTGTTTCTTTGTGATGGACTTATTTGATTTAGCATCATTTTTTCAAGGTTCATCCATGTTGTAGCATGTATCAATACATCATTTCTTTTTATTATTGAATAATATTCCTTTGTGTGAATATACCACAGTTCATTTATACATTCATGAGTTGACGGACATTAGATTGTTTCCACTCTGTGGCTATTATGACTAATGTTGCGATGGGGGGAGACTGGAGGAAATAATGCTCCTGTGAACATTCACATGCAAGTTTTTAGGTGGATATTTTCATTTCCCTTGGGTGTATACCTCGGAGTGGAATTACTACATCATATTACAACTCTTATGTTTAAAATTTTGAGAAACTGTCTGTCGGTTTTCCAAAGTGGCTGCACCATGTTACATTCCCACCAGCAGCATATGAGGATTTTTATTTGTCCAAAACCTTGCCAATACCTGTCTTTGTTAGTCTATCCATCCTCTCAGTGTGAATGGTATCTTACTGTGGTTTTGACTGATGCCTGATAATATTGAGCATCTTATGATCTTCATCTGCATCTTTAAATGGGTTTTTTTTATTATTGGTTATAATTATTTATATATTCCAGATATAAGTCTCTTATCAGATATATGATTGCAGGTGTTTTTCTTTCATTCTGTGGGTTGTCTTTTCAGTTTCTTGATAGTATCTCTGGAGCTTAAAACTTGTCAATTTTGGTGATGCCAGTTTGGTCTCATTTTTTTTCTTTTTTAGCCTGAAGCTTTTGAGGTTATATGTAACAAGTGACTGCCTAATCCAAGATCATGAAGATATACTCCATGTTTTCTTCTAAGAGTTTTATAGTTTTAACTCTTATATTTAGACCTTTGATTTATTTTTGTATATAGTATGAGGCAAGAGTTCAGCTTCATTCTTTTGCATGGGAATATATAGTTGTCCCAGCACCATTTGTTGAAGGGTATTCTTTGCCCGTTGACATTCTTCTTGCAAATCAGTCGACTATAGAATGAATTTGGAAGTTTTCCTTCCTCTTATATTTTTTGGAATAGCTTGAAAACAATAAGCATTAACTCTCTTTTAAATGTTTTGTGGAATTCACCTGAGAACCCATCTGGTCCTGTACTTCTGTTTGTTGAGAGTTTTTGATTACCAGTTCAATTTCACTAGTAGTAATTGTTCTGTTAAAATTTTCTATTTCTTCTGATTCAGTTTTAGTAGATTGTAGGTTTCTAGTGGTTTATCCATTTCTTCTAGGTTGTCCAATTTGTTGGCATGTAATCTTTCATAATATTCTCTTTTAATTCTCTGTATTTCTATGGTGTTGGTTTTATTTCTCCTCCTTCATTTCCGATTTTATTTGAGTCTTCTCTGTTTTTTTCATGATGAGTCTGGCTAAACATTTATATCAATTTTGTTTATCTTTCCAAAGAACCAGCTCTTGGTTTCATTGATCTTTTCTTTTTTCTTTTCTTTTCTTTTCTTTTCTTTTCTTTTCTTTTCTTTTCTTTTCTTTTCTTTCTCTTTCTTTCTTCCTTTCTTTCTTTCTTTCTTGTGTCTATTTCATTTATTTCTACTCTAATCTTTATTATTTCCTTCCTTCTTCTGTCTTTAGACTTTGTTCTAATTTTTCTAGTTCCTTTAGGTATAAGATCGAGTTGTTTATTTAAGATTTTTCTTATTTCTGAGGTAGGACTGTATCACTATAAACTTCCCTCTTAGAGTTGCTTTTGCTGTGTCCCAAGGATTTTGGACTTTGTGTTTTTATTTTCATTTGTCTCCATGTATCTTTTGACTTCCCCATTGGTTGTTTAGTAGCATGTTGTTTGGCTTCCATGTGTTTGTGAGGTTTTTTTCAGTTTTTTTCTTGTAAATGCTTTCTAGTTACATACCATTGTCATTAGAAAAGATGCTTGATATGATTTTAGTCTTCTTGAAATTATTGAGACTTGTTTTGAAGGCTAACATGTGATTTATCCTAGAAAATATTCCATATGCTCTTGAAAAGAATGTGTTTTCTGATATTTTTGGTGGAATGTTCTGCATATGTCTGTTAGGTCCATCTGGTCTAATATGTCATTCAAAGCCACCTTTTCCTTGTTGATTTTCTGTCTCATCTATCCATTGATGTAAGTGGGGTGTTAAAGTCCCATACTATTATTATATTATTGTCATTTTTCTCCATTATGTCTGTTAATATTTGCATTCTGTATTTAGGTGTTCCTATGTTGGATGCATAGATATATACAGTTGTTATATCCTCTTGTTGGATTGATCCCTTTATCATTATGTAGTGCTTTTCTTTGTCTCTTGCTACAGTCTGTTTTATTTTGTCTGTTATAATTATCTATCCTGGCTTTTTTTTTTTTTCTCTTCCATGTACATGGAAAATCTTTTTCATCCTTTCACTTTCAGTCTGTGTATGTCTTTAGGTTTGCCTGTAAATGTGAGGATTTATTTCTAGACTCCAAATTCTATTCCATTTACCTATACATCTGTTCTTACACCAGTACCACACTGTCTTGATCACTGTAGCTTTGTCATACACTTTGAAATTGGGAAGGAATTGTTCCTTTTAAGATTCTTTTGGCTATTCTGGATCCTTTGGATTTTCTTGATTTTTAGGATCAGCTTGTCAATTTCTTCAAAGAAGCTGGGATGTTGACAGTGATTACACTGAATGTATAGATTAATTTGGGGAGTATTTTCACCTTAATTATATTGTCCTCCAATCTATGGACATGGGATGTCTTTCCATTTATTTAGGTCTCCTTTAATTTCTTTCAATAATGTCTGTAGTTCTCAGAATAAAAGTTTTACATCTTTTGCTAAACTTATTTCCAAATATTTTATTCTTTTTGATGCTATTGCAAGTGGAATTTTTTTCTTAATTTCATTTGTGTTTTGCTCTTTGCTGTAAAAATAAAATTGATTTTGTTATTTTGACCTTTATCCTATAACTTGCTGAACTCATTTGTTCTAATAGTTTTTAGTGGATTCTTTTTCTGTGCACAAGATCATGGCATCAGCATGAAGCTGTTCCATCTTGGTGTTAACAGAGCCTGTCTGTAACAGTCAAGGTTAGCTTCATCCCTTAAGCCCGTCTCCTTCATGTTTTCATTTCTAATTCTTTTTTCTCCTTACAGTCCGTTCTGTCTTCTTTGTAGCTCTTTCTCAGTCCATCTCCTTTCTGCATTTGAGCTCTTCTCTACTATCTGAATCATGTCTACTTTTCTCCTTTGTATTCTCTCTGCTGGGATCTCTAGCCTTAAATAGCTTTTCCTCTTCTCTACCTCCTTCTTTTTCTTGCACTTTCTTCTTCTCTAATGTCTATCTTTATTGCCTGCTGAGGCACAGTAGCCCTTTTCTGTCAGGAGAGGTGGCTGGAATAATTTCTGTGTTGTAGATTGTGTTTACCAGTTACCTTCTTACAGGGGTGGTTGTAGCAACTATTTTAAACTTTATTGAGGTATAAGTTACTTATAATAAAATGAACAGATTTTAAATGTTTTATTTAATGGGTTTCAACAGATGTATACATAAGGGTAACCACTACCCAAGAAAATTTCCTCATTTCTCTTTCTGGTCAATGTTCCTCTGCCCCGGGCCACAAGATGAACCCTTTCTAATTTTTATTGACCATAAATTAGTGCTACTTACTTTTAGACTTTATATAAATGGAAACAAAGTATGTGCTCTTTTAATTCTTGTGTTTTTTCACTCAACATAAGGTTTTTAGATTCTTCTGTGTTGACAAGCATACAGTAGTTTATTCCTACCATTTTTAAAAAAAGATTTATTGATTTATTTGAGAGAGCGCGTGTGCACGTGTGCAAAGAGGGGAGAGGTAGAGGGAAAGGGAGAGAGAGAATGTCAAGCAGACTTCCCACTGAGTGTGGAGCCTGCCATGGGGCTTGATCCCAAGACCCTGAGATCATGACCTGAGCTGAAGTCAAGAGTTGGACGCTCAACTGACTGAGCCATCCAGGCGTCTCTCTTCCTTCCTTTTAATTACAAGGTGATATTCTGTTGTATGAATATACCACACTTTGTATATCCATTCTCCTATTGATGGATATTTGGATTGTTTTCACTGGTTTTATTTTTTTTAAATAATAGTAACTTTTTTTTAATTTGAAAATGACAAAGGGGAAAAAATTTGAAAGTAGAAGCCCAATTTCTTACCCCCTCTCTCCCAATATGATTTCCTCAATTATATTCCTTTGATAGAGTCATGTGTATATCCAATATTTGTTTATGTTTTTGCCATTTTCATACAAATGGAATCATTTCATACAAATGAAATCATTTCCCACATATTTCTTAAACATCATTCTGGATTAATACATGTGGATTGCATCACTGATATTCTTACCTATCAAACAGTATATATGTACTATACTTTATCCCATTGTACAGGTGTGCAATAAATTATTTAACCAGTCATATTTAATTACTGGATAATCGAGTTGCTTCTTTTTTTCTCTCTTAGAAATTTTTCTACAGTGAGCATCCTTATATTTGTATATTTGTGCTATTTGCTTGGTACATAAATGCTGTAAGATAACTCATATAAGAGGAATTGCTAGGTCAAAGATTATATACATTTAAAAATTTGATAGAAATTGCCAAATTGCTCTCCAAAAGTGTTGTATTAAATCGAACCAACATTGCCCTTTCCATACTTACTATAACATTTAAAGGTTGTTTTCTTATACATGATAAGGGAGGCATTCATCTGTTATTGAAAACCACCAACAGTGTCTGAGAGTTTTTGTGCATACACAGCCTGACAGATACTAGGTCATGTTCATCTCTGCCAATCGTACAAGTGAAAAATGTTACTTCACTGATGTTTTCATAGCATTTCTGTAGTAATTAATTTTTTATATATTTATTTTCCATGTATTTTTTTTTATTTTAAAATTTTTTATTGTGTTATGTTAGTCAGCATACATAGGTTTTGATGTAGTGTTCCAAGATTCATTGTTTGCGTATAACACCCAGTGCTCCATGCAGTCCATGCCCTCCTTAATACCCATCACCAGGCTCCGTGTAGTTTTATCTGTAAACTACCTAGTTATATTCTTTGTCCATTTTTCTATCTGATTTTTGTCTTTTTTCATACTGATTTATAGGAGCTCTTTGTCATGTGTCACTAGTTCTTCCTAGTTAGTGTTTGTGTATTGACTTTGTTTATAGTGGTTTCTTAACAAAAGAAAGTATCCTCTGTTTCCTCAGTGGTGTTTACATTTTTAAAATAAACTGTTGTTTAACCCAAAAGAGTTTAAGGGAACTGTTTAACTGTTTAAGGGAAATTTAAGGCACCTACCAGTTGAGTCGGAAAACTATTTTGGTTTACAGAAGAAATATCAAGAAATTCATTTCATTTTAATCTTTAATCTTTTTAAATCTTTAGTCTTTCAAAATGAATCCTTTTTTGAAAGACCTATGTCTAAAAAGGGGGGGAGAATGTGTGATATAATATCAGTTCTTATGCTATGAGGATAAAATTTGTCTTTACTTTAGCGCTAAATTTATAATAATATGGTTTATACAAATGCAAGTATATATACATTTTTCCTGTAATAGTGCAGTTAGTTATTTTGTCACTTGTGGGTGTTACAGATCCGGTACTCATCTCTCTTTACTTTATTCTTTGTGTGAGTAATGACCTCAGAGAATTGTAATATCTCAGAACTGTAGCATTCAAAGGGTTCTTGTCATGGATTTCAGGAAAAGAAGTTATCTATCTATATTTTGTCATCAAAGCACAAAGTTGAGACTTTCGCTTTGCTTAATGGATAAGTTGAATGCACTCAAATATTGCCATTGCTTCACTTTCTTCTCTTAAATAATTCCTGAAAATCTGGCTAAGATCTTATCTGAAGGAATAAGGGAATAAAAAACCACTAAGATTTAACTAGGGACCTGCTTCGTGGGTACTCATACAATAGATGTGACACTTGAGTTGCTAATGCTGCCACATCTTCTAGGTAGTCCAGTTCTAGACTCATAGAAAGCAAGTGCAAAACTGGGTGCTTTATCTGCGCTCTTAGTCTCTGCAAGGTAGGTTCTATCATCCCTGTTTGAAAGATAAAGAATCTTGAGGCTTCAAGAAGTAAAATATCTTGCCCAAAGTCACTACTAACTGATAGCTAACATCTGTTGTTCTCTGCAGAGAATAAACTTGTTTATAGTTATGCATTCATTATGGTTATCAAGTAAATCCCACGCTACTCTTAGTCCATGGGGAACTGACCCCATTTCCCGCCTCAGATGGGCAGACATGACGTGGGCCTGGCCATCAGCTCATTCTATTTTTCTGGCCGTAATTTTTGGTTTAATAAGAGTTTGTGAACAATTCCAGGTTCAGGGCAATGAAGTTTAATTTCTGGGACCTGTTGAAACTATTTAGTAAAAGAAGCTCTCTTTCCACTGAATTTATAGCTGGGAAAATCTAAGTCTTAAGCTGTTGAGGGCTACAGTGTTCAGAAAGCCAGCTTGAAAGTGAGTATAAGGACTGAAAAGAAATACTAAGAAACAGAGAGAGATCGGATCCTGATACTATTTCTTTAGCCTCTGGATCCAGTGATCCCACCTTGCCTATAAGAAGATATAGCAGTGGTTCGTCCAGATACTCCATGCACCTGTGCTCCCTGCTTTAAAACAGAAGACCATGCTCAACTTGTATAACCAAATAGCTGCTATGATTTGAAGTGATATGGGTGATATTCTCTCTGAGTCTCTTAAACACAGACACACAGACACACACACACACACACACGCACACACACAAGACTTAAGTCCAGCATGACCACTAATTCTAAAATAGGAAATGACAGTGAGTGAAGATGCCAGAGGAAGGGGGAAGTTTTCTGACCTGTTGCCAACTCTTTTTTTTTTCTTCTTCTTCTTCTTCTTCTTCACATCCACGCTGCATGTATATTCTGTAATGGTCACTGCAACTCTTTTTTGTGAACTGTTTACATGTCTGACTTCTTATTTGGATTTTACTTGGTGATTTGATATGAATTTTTAATGCAAAAGCACTTAGCATTAGGAGTTTGACATTTTGTCTGACCTTAATCACCAGGAGGATCATGAGAGGTTTATTCAGTGGGAAGAGAACTGTTACAGCTCTGACAGAAATGATGGGAAATAAGTAAACAGCCTTTTAAATCTTCACCAGAAATCAATAGGGTTTAAAGATGATGGACGTTGGTGTTTTTTGCTGCTTAAGGACTTCAACCTTTTACGGGAAAATATCTTCTCAACGTGTCAGCAATTTTTTCCATGCACACAATGAATCACTGCTGCAAATAGAACATTCTGCATAGAACACTCTTTATCATTATTATAAGGAAGAGATTGTATATGACTGCCCATGGTAATATAGAGCCTTTTGGGGCATTTTTGTATGAAAAAAAGAAGGCCATTTCTCACCATTTTGTTGTCGTCTTATGTGTAGTTCATACGCCAAACTTTTTCCTCAGCACGATAATAGCAGTTGTTATTTATTGAGCATCTCCATTTTAGAGGGCATTGGCTGTGTGGCATGTTAAGGTAGATCATATGACTCCATTTTATAGATGATGAAATTGAGGCCTGAAGGCTTTGTCATAGGTCATCTAACTAGTGACATAACTGGTATTTAAAACCCTAGCCATAGAGTTTGAAGCTTATGCTTTTACCGCTCTTCCAACTACATCTCTGAGGACAGGCACTCAATAGGTGTGCTAAGACCTTTGACTCTATTTCTTTAGCAGTGGTATCTCTTATTTTCTGTCTTTGCTCTTTTCCCTCAGTCAGTAAAACTGACTTAAGTGACAGATTTCCACATCATTTAATAAGAGGATAAGAGCTACACCATGGTCATTGAATAAAGGGATATGGGTTGAGAACTGCTTCCCAATATACTCTGCAGATTTGTTTTTCATGAATGATTTATAAGATATTAGATTGATACAGCGTTTAGCAGTATATTCACAATAACCTGAATCTGATGCAAGTGTTCAAATATTAACCAAACATGTCATGCAGTGTCCTTTGTTTCAAGGTATAGAATTATGGATTTTATTGTAAAAAATACTTCTGTTCTAAATACTACTTTAAAACACAGAACACTTGCCATTATAGAACAGCTGACTTTCAGGTATTCAACTGATTCATACATATCATTGTGCAGCTGTTATCTTAGAGCAAGTAATGTGTTTATTTTGTTATTTGGAAATATTCTTTCTAATTCAAACCAAGAATACCAATTCAGTCTTTTAATAATAAGTAATCATGAAACATACTGGTAAATAAAAATTTTCACACAAAACCTCCTGATTTGATATGAATTTCAATTTAGGGACACATTACTTAATGGAGTTTTTTTTAAAGATTTTATTTATTTATTTGAGATAGAGTGGGAGAGAGAGTATGAACAGAGGGAAAGGGAAAGGCAGAGGCAGGGGGAGAAGCAGACTCCCTGCTGAGCAGGGAGCCCAACACAGGACTCGATCCCATGACCCCGGGATCATGACCTGAGCCAAAGGCAGACACTTAACCTTAAGAGAAGCTTAAGCCACCCAGATGCCCCAATTAATTAGGATTTTTAAAAGAAAAGATGAGATAAGTCTTTACCAGCTTATTGTAATACATGCATGGAGCGCTGGGTGTTACACACAAACAATGAATCATGGAACACTACATCAAAAACTAATGTGTACTGTATGGTGACTAACATAACACAATAAAAAAATAAATAAATTTGAAAAAAAGTAATAGTGAATGCAGATACTATCAGATGTAAGGTACTTTCCCCACTTTTTTATTATTGAGTCATGAAACAGTCACTTAACTTTTGTAATTCTCCATTTCCTTATTTAGAAACTGAAATAAACAAAATGCCCTGAGGCTCCTGCTCACTCTAAAGTTCTGTATAATTCCTTAGGCTTAGAATTTTGACTCGAAGTAATTTTTTTCTATCAGATATTTTTAAACTCAAAACAATCTTTAAGGTAATTTTTCCATAACATTTTAAAAGATTTCTCCCCTTCCCCCTCAAAAGCAGGTATTTTTCTAATATCTAGTGGTCTTCTCTGAATTGGGGGTGTTGTATTGCTGACTTATGCTCACCTCAAGTAGAGTGACATAACCTTTGTTTCTCATATGAAAAAAAAAACGTAAAACATTGTTATTCCGGGGATTCTAAAGGTGCTAATCAAGGAATGACTGATCAGCCATTTTCATGTGTTCTCTGGGACCCTGGAGTTTTCAGGTACGTGGTAACTAATTCCATATTTAATACAGGAGTAAATTGATCAATTTGATTGGGTAACTAACTCCTGAGTTTGTAGGAAATAGTTGAACTTGTGATGACAGGGTGATTCTCAGGCAATCTCAGTATAGGAAAGGCTGTATGTAAGAAATACAGGCATCCGAGGGTCAAAGTGGCAGTCTTATCTCCCCTTTGCTCAAATTTACACTGACTCGGGACCTCTGAAAAGAGAGTGTAGTAGAAATCAGGAATCTTTCGTTCTAGTCTGATTCTTCCCCCTAATTTTTTGGTCACATAGATTAGAAGGTCACACTACCTTTTGAGGTCCCAGTTTTCTCATCTGCGGACTGGGGAAAATAATACCTACTACGTAGGATTGTTGTGAGAGTTATATGAGTTAACATATGAAAGCATTTGAACTCCTGAATAATTGCTTTGGCGGACAGTAATTTATTTAGGTATCTTGCCAGTACAAGTTTTTCTTACCCAAGTTTGATGCATAACCTCAGATTCTTATACTGTGACTTGTGGGGTATGACCAGGTAAAACTTCTTAAAGGAAACAAGTACTGCTGAGTTTATTTATTCACTTAAATGTTTCACGGTCTTTGTCTTTGCCCTTGTTATCAAATGAACATGTCCATTTAAAAAAAGACTAGCTTTCCCAACATGATAGGAATTACAGATTCAACAAATGGAAAGGACTTTTCAGTGTATTCTGTTCTATTTAGTCCAGTTCCTTTCCTTGTTTGTCTTTGAACTTTCAGTCCTCTTCTTGTTAAATATAAAGTCTTTTTTCAGTTACTTTGTTTTTATAGTTTGCATTGGTTACTGTAGGCTTTCATGTTTAAAGGTGATCCCTAATGGTTCATTTTGTTAGCCAGAAATCTTGTCCAAGAACATATTTTAAATGTATTGAAGTTAGTGAGAAAATATGATTTGATACCTAAAAAAATTACAGTAAAACCAAACAATTTTTTTTACTTCAAAATTGTACTTAATGTAAAGTACTGGTAAACTGTGATTATGTCTATCTTACCTATATACATTTGTTCCTTTAGGTTTTTTAAGAATAATTTATTTGAGAAAGACAGAGAGCAGGGGGAGGGGCAGACAGAGAGGGAGAGATATTCTCCGACAGACTCCCCACTGAGTGGGGAGCCTGACTTGGGGGCTCAATCTCATGACCCATGAGATCACTACCCAAGCTGAAACTGGGAGTTGGACGCTCAACTAACTGAGTCACCCATGCACTCCACATTTGTTCCTGTTAAAGAACACGCAAATTTCCTTTCCTCTTTTTTCTCTTTTCATGGCTCCTTGGCCATCCTTTTATTGCAGCAGTTATATTGCACACTTACAGATCTGGCCAGCACACCATCAAGAGCTTCTTAAGTTCTGAGAATTCTCAGAGTAAATACTTTGGTCTTCAGTCTGTAAAGCTCTGCATTTGGCATTTAGTGAACTCCCCGTAATATATTGAATGATACTTCAAATTATGTTGAAGATCTAAAAATACTTAACCAAATTGATCTATGACTATATAAACAAGTTCTGTTGCAGTGACTCTTACAACAAAAATGTTCCCAATTTGTGACTGATTTACTTCCATAATAAACAGTTACCTTTCATAATAGTGTCATCATAATAAATTAAGATAAAAGAGATTTGCTGAGACTTCTCTCCCAACCGTTAGGATTAACTAGGTATAAGGCTCTACCTCTTGTTAGCTGTATGACCATACTGTCTTAAGGATTTATATATAAAATGAGGGCTTATACTGGATTATTGCTAAGGTTCTGTCAAGCTGGAAAAATTCTCAACTGGAAGAGCTGCCCTTACATTTATTTTTGCTGAGAGACCATTTGGCTTCTAAAAAAACCTAGGAAGCCCAGCTTATTCCTAGCCGCACCCTAGCAGTGCTTGAGGAACCTGAACTGTACATCCCAGGGGCTTCTTACATGCTGAGAAGAACTGTTATTCCCCTTTGATCTCTGGTCCTTAAACTCAGTGCCTGCCATTTAGTGAACACCTACTGATACTTAGTTTGGTTTGGGTTTCGTATAGTTGGAAAGTACTCATCTGTAGGTAACGTCTATACTTGTGTCTTCGAATTTACAATATTGTAAAGTCGCCTTCCTGCCACCCCTTCTTTCTTAGAAGTCCTTGCAGCTGTGTCTAGTCCCCCCAAATTTATTATAAAAGATAGAAATACATTGTTCTACATATCATGGACAATCAATACAGGTTTATGGATGGCCTTGACCCCTGTGGACTATAAGCTACTCGAGGGCAGACACTCTGCTTTATTAATTTGTCATCTTCTTCTAGTGTTTGTTACAACTTAGCACATATTAGACAGTCAATTATGTTTACTAAGTTGATGATTATGCAAAATCACACACATGATGTCATAGCTGCATTGTTATTGGGGGGAAAAATCACTGCCTTTGTAATGCCTGTGTAATAATTCCTCTCTCCAAGAAAGAGCATCAGGAACCCAGTTGTATGTGTTAGCTTATGTGAGATGTGAACTTTTGGAAAAGCATCCGCTGGTTGTCACAGTCTAATACATCATTTCAGTGTCAAAGGACAAATATAGTCACAATTGCTGCTGTAATTTTCATGCACCCTAAACAGTTCTGTATTTTGTAAGTGACTAGAGAAATTTATTAGTTGTTTGCACTTTAGTTCTTATGCAGTCTAGCAATATAATCAGATTAAGTGTGTGTCATGCACTGTTTCACTTGCAGCAATAATCCCCTATCTGCATCAGTCTAATTTAGTGCTTTGAGCAGTGAAGTAATGCAGACTAAATCAAAGCTGGGCTTGAGCCAAGATGATGAGTTGGAAAGATCCCTGGTTTTATAATCATATAGACCTGGATCGCCACTAATTGAGGTAACATTACCTCATAAAACACTAAACATAAAACACTAAACATGGTACCGGGTCATGGTAAGTTGCTGTGTAAGTGGTAGCTAATGTTATTTTAGTTTAAAAGGTATATCATGAAAAATAGTCATGAGGTGTGAAAAACTGTTTCAAAGGTGTAAAGTCCATTGCCTTGAAAGTACAGCTCACCGGCATGCAAGATATCTTGGCATGTGTTAGCTGCACAGTAGGTTTTGAAAAGAGACCAAGGAATGAAAGAATGCGCTCTTTTGCAAGGCCTTGTGCTTTTTTATTTATAATAGTTGAAAATAATAGTCATCAGATTCCAGTCTAGATGGTGGCAGCCAACGTGCATATGGTTTTTAATTGTACATTAGGTGATGAGAGATTTTGGCTGTAGGCAAGTCACTTAGTACTAGATGAACTCAACTCTGTTACATTTGTCTAGTGAAAACCAGGCCAATAATGCCTGCATTGCAAAGATATTTTGAGGTTTGGTGATTATGCCTGCAAAATAATCGTTCCAAGTGGCTGGCACTCTCTAATTATTCTATAAATTGAATATTTTGTTTTCATTGTTCTCATTGTTAGCATCGTCATCGCCACGGTCATTTTTATATAATGATCTCTGCATTCAAGGTGGGTTTGTGCCCTTGTGGATCGTCCTAGTGTTTCTCTGTTCTTCAGATCCTTTGAGTGAATAACCACAGAACTTCTCTAGGCATCTGAAAGCAAAATGCTTCATCAAATTCCGTAGCCTCCTAACTTTGTTGTTCTCATCCAAGTCTGTCATCTAACACTTATTCTTCTGATCTTTCAGAACGATGCTGTCTTCACATAGAGGAATTTATGGATGTTTGCTATCTCGCTGATCTTTGTATATGTTAATGACTTTGTGCAATCTTCATCTGATTGTCAGTCCTACTTCACTCACATTGGCAAATTTTCTGTATTCTCTGCCTACTTTTCTTTTCCTAGTGATAATTTCATGTAATTATACTTTCCCTGAGTTTCTCAGAATCCGTTAATGCCTAATAAGGTCAGCTTTGTAAATTCCAAATCCATTCTCACTAAACAGTTCATAATGCAATGGAGGTTTGTTATTTTACTTCATTTTGCTTTCTCTACTCTCTATCCCCTTGGTGTACTTGTTATGATGACTTTAATCATGTTTAGAGTGGTTCATGGAGAAAAGGTTGTGGTTGGAACTGACGTGGGCCATAGACTTTATTTACATGGTTGTGTGTTTCTGTTTTTATCATCTTAAAGTTGAACTTTAGAGGACATTGCTGGCTATAAATAAAAAGAAAACACAGTCCTTTCCATCTGGTATTAGGTTTATAGCGCCCAGCAAAGAAAGTCCATTGTTGATGCTGATGAAGAAATGCATGGAAATTCAGAAGGGTTTTAGTGGTCCAGTTACCTTTTGAAGGTCATAAGCTTTCTGAGCCTTAGTTTTCTGCAGTCCAGAAAGTGGGCATTTAGCTGCCTTTTGGATTTCAGCGGACCGTGTGAAGATCAGATAAAATCATGTGAAATGTATGTAAAAGGAATTTGCCCATCCTGAAAAGTGTTACACTCTTTATGATTATACAGTATTAGTGGCGTTTTATCCTTTGAGGATAAGAGACTTAAGTGTTGATATATCATATTTATTAACATGTTTTTGCATCTTCTACCAAAAAGGATTTGAAGCAGAGGTCGGTAACGAAGTCATTGAGTTGAAAGCGTTATTTTTGGCAAGAAGGGTGAAATAAGAGGAAACCTGAGGAGGAAAATATCTTGTAAGGAAGTTGAATTATTTTGTTGTATAGGCAATTAGTATTTAGGAGCCACAACCTCATAGATAGAATGAAATGTGCAAATTAGATGTTGGCAGGAGTGATATGTACTTATTTATTTAGGGAGGGAAGGAGGGAGGGGCAAAGGGAAGCGGGGGGGGGGGGGGGGGGGGGGGGG
>CM052809.1:84413955-84426205 GCA_028533885.1 Nasua narica | reverse complement strand
GGTTAGATAGGGTAAGAAATTATGAATTTCCCTCTGAGTTCTTGGAGGAATTGTTGCAACTTACAAGAAAAGAATAATTTGGGAGAAATAATAGTGAAACATGGAGAGGCCCTAAATTTTGCATCTGAAAGGAGGGGCTAGTTTCTTAACAAGAGTTGTGGGAGGAGGAGGCGGGAAGAGCAGTATTTCTGACTTATTTCTGAGATCCTAGTGAAAATTCTAACTACACATTAGAACTTTTAGAGATTCATATCTTGGTACAAGAGCAATTATAATGGTTTTGGATTACATTATGAAACATTAATTGTGGCTGCGTGATTAAAGTTTGTGATTTTTTTACTTCACATCTTATTTTTTAAACTGATGTTTTATAAAATACTTTATTACTTTCTGTTTCAAGGAGCTACTGAAGAAATTTCCCTTAGTAGTTTCCTACATCCAGTGCTGAAATTGTTAGAGGCCAGTAACCAGTGTTAGGGAAGAAATCTGGACCACCTTAGCTTACTTTTTCCTTTTTTAGTTTCTCTCTCGTTACTTCTTTCCTCCATAACAGTGTAAGACAAAGTTCCTTTTACTGCTACGTACAAGTTCTTCTTTAGGCAAGTTCCTTGGCTCTCTAAACTTCAGTTTCATTACAAAATGTGAATAATAATATCTAGTTTTTACAGGGTTGCTATGCGGGTTGAAATAATATGCTTAGCATGATAACTGGCATACAGAAAGTACTCATTGAAAATTAGTTGCTTCTATTATTGTTGATGTTGTTAATGCTGTTATTATTACAACCATTCTTATTATTATCTTTGAATATAGTCATTTGTTTTTCCCAGGGGCTCACTAAATCAAAGAAAAATCATTGGGACATAATCCCCAGGGGATGTGTTTATATAAGTGGTGGTCATGTATTCTATATTATAGGTTAATAAGCTTTACTTCTTAGCATGTTGTGAATATCTTTAAACTAAAACTTTTGGAGAGGAAAGAAGAGTTTTCTCTATTTGAAAGTATTCCTATGTTTTATATCTTTGAGTAGCAAAACCTGTATTTTTTAGAATTAGTCTCTCTAGATGTTAGCCTGATACAGAAACCAAGGTTCTCTGCAGCCGGCCATTCTGAGGTTGGAGGTGTTGTTGGGGGCGGCGGGGGAATGTACTTAGGACTCACTATACATCCTTACATTTCTCTGTATTATATCTATTAAGCAATCACCCCTTCTCGTTGTACTTTAAGCAGTCATCTGAGGTGCGACTGCAAGAGGTAAATTGTTTAGTAAGCTGAGTGAACAAAGTATTGAGCATATCTCATTGGGCTCCTGGACAAAGTAAGTGACTGACCTAAGCTTTTGGAAACTCAGGCCTTCACATATTGAATGCCTGTCATGGACCAGACGTGTTGTGAAATCATCATTACCCTTAACAATCCTGTTTTTAGTGGTGAGACAAACAAGGTAAAGCTGTGACCGAGGTCAACACAGCGCTGCAACAGCCCTTAGGAGAGGCACCTCCCTTGGGCTTGAGGAGAGCAGGACAGATAGATCGAGGAGTCAGTGGACTTCATGACGGTAATATCTGTTCTGGGCTTTGAGGCCAAACCGGGAATGGCTGGGTAGGTAGGTATGGGGTGGGGGTCGAGAGGGGTAAATTTTTCCAGGTTGAAAGAGCAACACGTTTGGGGAACTATAAGGCAGGGGAGTAAAGATAAAAATACTAGTCATGAAGGAAGAAATGAGATTTTTATTGTGGTCTTGGATGTCTATTTTATGAGAAAACGAGTCAGTTCAAAGGAGAAAAATGATATTCATGGAATTATTTTATTCTGTTGACTTCATCAGTCCATTTCAGTAAAAGTACTTGAGCCTAATCATTTGGGCATGGGTTTGTTTCTGTTGTTACTCTTTTGTAATTTGTAATTTGTAATATTTTCAAAATTCTCATGTGGTTCTCAATACTGGCTGTACAATATAATCACATAGGGAATTTTTTTTAATGCCAGTGTGAATTTGCTGTAAAATATTCCAACAGAAATTTTTAAATGTTGGAGGACTGGGGAACAGATGATACAAGACTGGCAAAATATTGATAATCATTGAAGCTTGGTAATGGGTACCTGGGGTTCATTAAAGTATTCCCATTATGTTTGTATGTGTTTAAACATTTCCATAGTAAAAAGTTTTAAAAGTAAAATTGGTTGTTTTTCTGAATGACAACCAAAATATCCATGCCTGGGTCCCCGACTCTAAACCAATTCAATCAGAATTTCTTGGAGTAGAATCTGGGTATCTTCTGGTTTTCGTTTTTTGTTTTTTGTTTGTTTGTTTGTTTGTTTTTTAAGTTCAGTGTGGCCCTAGTTGTATAGCCATTGTTGAAAACCTCAACTTCATGGGACCAACCTAGCAGGAATTATTGTTCTTATTTTACAGGTAGAAAATTGAGACCCAGAAAGGCTAAATGTTTTGTTAAAAGGCCACACAGCTAGTGAAGAGCACATCCATTATGTTGTCAGCCTCATATCCTAGTGCTCATTTTGTTACAACACTCTTCTGCTATTGCCTACCATCAAAGGAATGATTTTGTTGCTAGTTCTTATCACATGATCTGTTTAGAAACTATGCTGTATGGATGATATCTTAGTCCTTACGACCCTGTTTTAAAACACACTAGTTCCTCTTCTTCCTTTAACTGGCAGTGAGTTTTGGGTGCAAGCCACCAAAATTGCTAAATTGGTTTTATTTGTGAGTAGATGGTCCTAAGTCAGCCTGCCATTTTCTTTTCTTGGCCTGTAAGTAAGGGAGCAGTGTAAGTGCCTCTTGGAAAGAAAACATGCTGCTATTTGTCTAGTGCCCTGTGCACTGGGGCAGTAAATCTACAGGCAAATTAAAGATTTTGGTGACAAATGATAACTCTCATCATCAGTCTAATCTCCTCTTAACTTTCCTGGGTATTGTTAATTCATAACATAGTTTGAATTGACTTACCATTATTGATTCCTGTATTCATTAAAATGAAAAGGGAAATCTTGCCTTTGCAAGGGAAATACAGTTATAAGACACTTTCCTTTCTCATAAAATAAAAGGACCTGGCGGGATATAAACTGTGAGAATGACAGTTAAATTGACATGGTGAAGGTTAATGCTTGCTTGCTACATTGACGTTGGAGGTTCCAATCACTTGTCAGTATGCTCCTATAATACATGCAGTACATCTTCATTAGGAAAGCATATAGCAATCAGTTTCAGGTTTCCGGATGAGCCTGTGGCCAGGCCATAATTAACCTTTTGAACCTGGAATTGTAACAGAATGTACTATTGGCTTAGGTTATCAATTATGGTCAGAGTCAATTGATACTTTACTCAACAAAGGCTTATTGGTGATGGATATTATCATTTACTCATCTTCCCATTATGTGATTAAAAATAAAGTTGACATGGTAAAGTTTTCCATTTTTTATTTTTGGAGAGAGAAATTTTTGTAAGCCAGATGCCTTGCCAAACAGTTAGGTAAGTAACTGGGTGGGTATGTGTGGAGGGGGTGGGGGTTGCCTCAATTTAGGGGGAGAGAAGTTTGGCCTCAATTTTCAGTATTATTTTAAATTTCTTAAGTATGAAGTAGTGCAACTACTAAGGGAGCTTTTAGAATTACATGATATGTCAAATTGTAATAGAAAAGAGTCATACACAGCATATCAACATACTTTAAGCGTAAGTTTAAAACATTAAAGTTCAGGTATATTCATATAACTGTTAAGTGTTTGGTATCTTATACTTCTTTTTCTGTCTTAATATTTTACTCAAATAATATCAGAAAAAATGGCTGGCAGAATTTCACTTATTTTGGAAAAACTTAATGGTTTGTGTGTTAATCAAATAAAACTGAAAATACTGTCAGTTCAAATCAAGGGAATAGCTTGATTTTAATGCACTTCAAATTATCTATTATGATTTAAAGAGAATTACTCAAATTAAGAAGTTATTTGCTTTTTTGCTGTATTTCTGTTATGTTATCATTATACTAGTCTTTAAAGTAATTTTCTATTAAAGTTAAATAATGACAATGTGTGTTAGAAGTTGTTTCTATAAAAAAGTTACACTTATGTTTTATTTATAATTTTTATCCACTGTTATCTGACTATGCATGGTTTTTTGAGATCATCTATGAAGCTGTCTTGAGAGGATTTATTTTTAAGTTATGGGCAGAAATAACATTATGTGCAAAAATGTATTTTATAATATTTTTATAATAGTGGGAAATTGAGAACAACATAAATGTCCAACACTAAGGTATTTGTTAAGTTTATTAATGGTTTGAAGAAATATTACAGCCATTAAAGTAATGATAGGGTAGAAATTTTGATATCCTGGGGAAATAGTTATGTTACCTTAAATTTTAAAAAGTAGGCTAAAAACTTGCATATTCAAGGGTAAGAGAAGGTCATTGAAAAAACTGGAAGGAAATATACTAAAATGTGAACAGTTGCTTTGAGGTGGTAGTATTATATGCCTTTTTCTTATTTACATATTTTGTTACATAAAATATTTATTATAGCATTTATATATAAATATATGTTTATATAGCATATATAGACATTTAGAAGTAAATTATATTTTTATAAATAGAATTGTTTCTGAGTAGTATTATTCTTATCAGAAAAAAATAATTTAAAAATTATTTTATTATTTTAATTTAATTATAAATTAAATTTAAATTTAATTTATTAATTTAATTTATTAATTTAAATTTAATGTATAATTTAAAAATTATTACAGGTCTCTAAAAATAATGTTTTTCCTATCTGTTCATCAGTAGCACAACATTGTATATAAGGCCTAACTGCCTGCTTCAAATTCCAACTCTCTTCCTGGCTGTGCGACTTTGGACAGATAGATGTATATTTTCTTTGTACTTCCATTTCCTCATCTGTAAAATGGGGATAATAATGTACCTAGCTTATAGGGTTGCTAGGAAGATTACATTAGTACATATGAAGTTAAAATAAGTAAACCCATAATTACATGATGCCATGCATGCTATAATCTTGTCCTCACTCCTTGGGGCGTAGACCCTCTGGCGCTGAGGCGCAGGACACATCCTGCTCCTGTATCACTGACTGTTCGTTAGCCCTTTAGCCTCATATCTGTCTTCTTCTGTGTAGCTCCACCTGTTTGTCTCATGAGCTCTTTCAAACTCATCATTCTGAGATTTAAGCGTTTACCGTCTCCCCAAACATCTCCCGTTCCTGTTAAGTGAATGTCATTCTAACCTTAGTCACAATGGGAAAGATGTGGAAATCACTTAGACTCTTCTTCTCTCTTCCTAAATTCTCTCGAATATTCCTGCTTTTTTCTTTCCCTTCTGCTGCATTCAGATCATCTTTATTTCTCATCTGCTAATCCAAGTCTTGACTTTCCCTCCCCAAACATCCTAAACAGAGCTGCTAGGGCAGTGTCAGTCTTCATAACTCCCCGTGCTTTCAAGGGGAAAGCCAGACCCTCAAGACCTGGCCCCTTTTCTGGACTCTGTTCATTCCACCTGACACTGGCCTCACTGAGTAATATTTGCCAGTCTTTGAACATGTTGTGCTCTGTCAGTACTTCTAGGCCCTTGTACACGTTTGTCTGTCTCTGGAATACTGTCACCTTCTGTGATAACTCTGTGCATTAGATATTCCTCCAAATTGGTTCAGCTCAAGGCACAATGCCATAAAAGCGTTTATCATATTCTGTGGTAATTCTCTGTCCTTGTCACTGGTCTTCTTTAGGATGTGAGGCCCTTATATTTAGGGACCATGCCTTATGCATCTCTGTACATCTAGTTCCTAGAAAAATGACAGACACCCAGTAAACACTGAATGAAAGAGTAAACCTAATGGAAAAGTAGTGGGTTACAGGTGATGAATAATGTTTCTTACAAAATAATATCTGTACAAGCTATTCTCCTCTTCTTACTATACATAGCAGAGCCATCTTGGCCCTTTCCACCACAACCATCATTATTCTCCTAATAACTTGTCTTTAAAAATAATCATTCTTGCCTTTTCATGAGCAATGGTGGATACACTGAGTCAGGAAAGTACTAATACTTGCTGAGCAGGAATAAGGGTGGCCCTCAAATGATCACTTTTCTCTAAAACAAAGTTTAAGTCAAAATCATGTCTTCTACTTCTGTTCTTCACCAAATCTATCATTCTGTGTTTCTTTTTTCAATCTGGTGGCAGTGTATAAACCTCCCTTTAAAGAGTTCTAAAAAAATATTGGCTCTGATTAGTGAACAGTGACCCTCTTTGCTGCATGATATCCTGTGTTTCCATGATGTAATTTTATTTTTCCTTTAATAAGCCATCTCCTTTGGATTGAATACAATCCGCCATCTTCATTCTGTAGACCTTCATTGAAGATCTATAGTGTGCAAGGAATTAGAACTCTGGAGAGATATTTGGAGACATTGCAAGAAATAGTAGGAAAAATATGTTAGCTGTATAACCACAGGCAAACTTACTTGAATCTCAGTTTCCCCTTTGTAGCTTGGGGATAAAAATCTGTACTTCTCAAAATGATGGCAGCATAAAGTAGATATTTAATAAGAGTGGCTTTCCTTTCTTCCTTCCCACTTCCCCATGTGGTATCTGTAGAGTATAATCCTAGTAAAGGAGCCCAACCAAACTGTAGGTTGCAAACAGATCTGAAGTCTAATCATCTGCTCACTTAAGCAGTCCCGCCCACCTTGTCTCCCCTTCATGTGATCACATATTTTTCCTTGGCTACTAAACTACCAATGGTTAATTGTTTGGATTTGGACATTTTTGGCAGTCATTGCCCATCCTGATGCTATTTCAAAGTAGAGAGCAATTGTGTTACTGTTAGAATTTGAATGCATTCATCATATATGGTTAGTTATTTGTTCACTCATTAATTTAGTCACAAATATTTGATCACCTTATATGTTCCAGCTATGTTTCATATTGTGCTAGACATTAGCACTACATTTGTAAAATGGGTGGCCTCAGCAAATTTTAAATGGAAAGATGGTCGTACCTCTCATACCCAGGGAAGTTAAGTGATATCCGCAAATTTACACAGCTAATAAGAAAAGGAGCTGATAGGGGCACCGGGTGGCTCAGTCATTAAACATCTGCCTTTGGCTCAGGTCATGATCCCAGAGTCCTGGGATCAAGCCCCACATCCGGCTCCCTGCTCAGTGGGAAGCCTCCTTTTCCCTCTTCCTCTCCCCATTTGTGTTCCCTCTCTCACTGTGTCTCTCTCTGTCAAATAAATAAAATTTAAAAATAGAAGAAGAAGAGGAGGAGGGGCTGATAACGCAGACCCAGCAACTATGAATCTAGAATCTGTGATTTTAACCTCTCTGGCAACAGGTCTCATCGTGTGGTTCAGAGACACCTGGAGATCCCAAGACACGTTCAGGAAGTCACTGAGGTCAAAACTGTTGTCAAATGATGCTGGGACAATAGTAACCTTTTTATTTTCGTACTCTAATGAATGTACCATAAAATTTTCTAGAGGCTATATGCCATGTAATATTACAACAGATTTAAGGCACAAGCAGATCTAAAAATCCAGTTGCTTCTGTTTCCATTAAGCCATATATTAAAAAGATACATAAAAATATAAAATGGTACCACTGTCCTTACTAAATTTTTTGTTTCAGAAAATATAGTTTTCATTAAAAATGTTAATTACATTGGCATGTAAAAAATCTATTCTTTTTCTAATAAATTAATATATTTAAATTGTTTTATTTCTAATGCAGTAAATATCAGTAGATATAGCCCACATAAACGAAAGTTTTTTGAGTTTCTTCCTCAATAGTTTTTAAAAATGTAAAAGGGTCCAGAAACCAAAAAGTTAGAGAACTGCTACTGTACACTGTTATTCCATATTTCAGAACCTTCTTTTTGGAGTACAATTGAGTCTTTTTTAAAAAAAAATTTTTTTGATAGAGGAGAGAGAGAGAGAGAGCCAGGGAGGGGTGGAAGGAGAGAGAGACTCCCAAGCAGACTCCATGCTAAGCAAGGAGCCCTGCACGGGGCTTGATCTTACAACCCTGAGATTACAACTGTAGCCGAAACCAAGAGCTGGATGCTCAGCCAACTGAGCCACCCAGGAGCCCCTACAATCGAGTCTTTTAAATGAACCTCCCAATTTCAAAGAATCCACAGTTCTGTTCAGGAATAATACTTTCTCACGAGTTGTCAAAATCATTAGCAGTAGTACTTGAAAAAAATAAAAAATAAATTAAAAAGCAGACTCAGACTATAAATACAGAGAATAAACTGATAGTTACCAGAGGAGAATAGGGGTGGAAGGATGGGCAAAATGGGTGAAAGGGAGTGGGAGATACAAGCTTCCAGTTATGGAATGAGTAAGTCACAAGAGTAAAAGGTACAGCATGAGGAATGTAGTCGATGATCCTGTAATAGCCTTGTCTGGTGACACGTTGTAGCTACACTTGTGGTGAGCAGTGCATAACATAGAGAGATGTTGAATCATTATGTTGGACACCTACAATGAATGTTACACTATGTATCAACTCTTCTCAAATCAAAAATTTAAAAAAATACTTGAGACCCTTGTATATTCTTTGTCTAGATCCAATGTGCCTTTTCAAAGAGCTCACAGTACAAAATATCAGAATATCACGATTCTGGTGTACTTGATTCAGATTTACAGAGTTAATTTTTAGGAAGTACATGAAAAGAATTACATCAGTCTTAAAGCAGATTGTGTTTAAACGTTCTATTTTAGTATATGACTGGTATTGCGACTAGTATGTCACCACCTCCAGAAGTTTATCCAGTCACGAGAAGAGAATATTCTGTTTTCTTTCCTAAATAATGAAATGGCTGAGTGTTCTAAATAGGATTTATCAACTGTATATTTTTTAGCATTTCAGAAGCATAGTATAGTACAGACACACTAAATGGTTTCTAAAGGAACTGTGTATTGCTTTCATTTGCCAGTTACTAAGCATATACCAGATTCTGTGTTTAAGTACTGGGCAGACAGACCAGCTGTAGTCTTGGTTATGTTAGATGGGAGAAACAGAAAAGATAACAAACAAAAGATATTTTTGCCAAACTGGTATAAAATTTCTCAGAAATAATATCTTCCTTATTTTTTATGATGTTTACCATTGATTTTATGTGAATAAAAGGTCAGACAGCCTCTTTTATATAAGTTAATTAGTAATAACATCTTTCTGCTATGAAATATTGTTCAGATCTATACAATGCTAAAGTATTTTTTAAAACAATGAATATATGTTCTTTATCTATTCTCCCTCAAGATAAAATGAGCTGATATTGTCTGCTTTATTTATATAATGGACCCAGGAAGATGTTTACTGTAACACAAAATTTACTTCCAAGTCGAGTTGCACATAACATCATTAAAAGAGAACAATATCTTAAATTTCTTAGAAGGTTGAAGAACATATAGGTGTAGATTTTACATATCCCTGTATCACAGTGAAGTACCCCCATTTATGCTGGGAGAAGGGGTTTTAGTTTAATTTTTGCAGCTAGGAGTATTTTATGAGTCTCCCTACTTAAATACCTAGTGCTTGACCTAACAGTATTCCAACAAACATTACTAGTGTTTCATGGTCAAAGGGATTTGGGACTCCTGCAAGGTGAATACCATTAGCCTGGACATAGGTGACAGTTTGCCCAGGAACAAAATTTAAAATCTTTTAAAACCTGCTAGTTTTTACTGCGATAAATTTTATTCTAATGAAATGAGAGCTAGTAGGACCTAAGACTAGGTAACATCTTTTGGGGTACACAATGTGAAACTAAGTAGGACAGCATTTGTACCCTAATGTTATCATTCAGGTTATATCGTTGGGGGGCTCGATGAAATGGACATGAATAAAGAGATACATTTTAATGAAGTCATGACTTTAATAAGGATTTTTGGATGCCACGTGGATTGTTAGTTTTACTGACTTATAGAGAGAATTAAAGACAAATAAATTTAACATGCATGGCTTTCTGTTACTGTTAGGGGACAAAGGAGATACATAGTTAGAAAAATATTCAATATATTGTTAATTTGGGGAAATTTTTTTAAAAATATGTTTTCTGTAACACCACTTACTACTTACTGAAAGAAAGCTCGATAAAACAGTGGCTAATGAAGATATTGTGATTTTTTTTTTCCCCTTCTATAGGAAGGACAAGTTCCTCCCCCCAGTCCTGTGAAGAGGGACTTAGTGAGTGTCTGGGGTGACTTGAGAACTTGATGTTTACCAAAATGGTGATGAAAGGTGGAAGGAGAGGGATAAATGTGACAAGCATGAGAATGATAAGGTTGATAACATCGGAATCTACACAGAGTGGATTCCATTCATGAGTGCTGTCACTAACTAGCCTGTGAATTTCAAGAAAAAAGTTTGAAAGTGAATTTCAGTGATGAAAATTCTCCCCCTCTAAATTCATAAATAACCCTGAATATCATTTTTGCTAATTTATTATTTCAACAGGTCTTATTGGATCTTTACATTAATTAATTTGGCCCTTCCTCATAGATTCTGTAATCTAGTTTGAAGAGATTAGATTCCTATACTAGTGGATGAAGTCCTCAAGAAAAGGTGTCTCTGTCTCTCTCTCTATCCCTCTTGTCCAGCGTAGAATATGTTGTTCTGTGTCATAGAGGTTTGTTTGAAGTGTTTGTTTTTTAGAGAAGGAGAGAAGGGGGAGGCTCAAAGGGGGAGGAAGAGCAAGAATCCTCAGGGTCCACCTCCAACGAAGGGCTCCATCTGACAGTCTCAAGATCACGACCTGATCAAAACCAAGAGTCCGACGCTTAACCAACTGAGCCACCCAGGCGCCCCTCTTTTGGGGCTTGGGTTTTTTTTTTTTAAGTCATTGACCAGATAGTGATGGTAAAGGGGGAAGTGGGAGGAATGGGTGGAAAAATGTAAAGCTACAAGCCTAGCAGTTCTTGTTTCTGAGAATCAATCAAAACAAAAATGAAATTTTATCCGTTTCACCTTTGAAATTACAGTATGGGTCAATAGGAATCAATTATAGCATTCTATTGCCACATACTTTGTTATAAAAATGAAATATAGCTCTGCTTGTCCCTAAATCAGATGGTATTTCAGATAGCTGGCTCATAGTTAAGGAAAGCTGTGTGGGGTTTAACTTAGAGGAGAGTTTTTCTTCCTTCAACTCCTCCTCTGTGCCCGAAACCTTCCCTCAATCCAATTTGGCACTGGAGCCTAGCCCATAGCACCATGTAGGAATCAGGGGAGGTGATGGAGTGCACTCCCCAAACCTCGCTGCTTCAGCCACTCCAGAGCTCTCCTCCCCACCTCCAATCCCTCGCCCCGCCCCCCACTAATGCTGAGTCAGCCAGTAGCCACCCGGGCTGCCTTTTTCAGTTAATGGTTCTGTAATTTGTAAAATTACGTCAGAGAAACAAATGAGCATGATAAAGAGTTTTCTTCCCGGGGCAATCTAAGAAGGCAAGTGTATACACATGGCAGAAAACAGTGTTATACAATGAATAGTATCATACAAGCTTTGTTCCAGACTGACCTGGGTTCAAAGACACCCTCTGAGCTTGTAGGATTTTTCATATTATAATGTGTAAAGTGCTTGGGACATAGTAATAAGCCCCTCGGAGTGAATCATATATTATGTTTCAGAATCATATGGGTAAAATTAGATGGAAACAGAAAAGGATCAAATTCTAGAAAAAGAATGAAACTGTTTTATGCAGCATGAAAAAAAAATGAGCATTAAGCAGATCTACTTGGTGTCAGGGCTCTACTTTTTAAAAAGAAGAATCGGGATGCCTACATGGCTCAATTGGTTAAGTGTCTGCCTTCAGCTCAGGTCATGATCCCTGGGATCTTGGGATCAAATCCCGCCTTGGGCTCCCTGCTCAGTGGGGAGCCTGCTTCTCCCTCTGCCTGCTGCTGCTCCTGCTTGTACACCCATTCTCTCTCTCTCTCTGACAAATAAGTAAAATCTAAAAATAAAAAGAAGAATCATAGGCTGTATTGTAGATCTAAATCAGGAAAGGACTTAAATTCACATTAAATTATTCCAGTTACAGCATAGTAGATAGAACTATATAATCATCAAAGTAAAACTGACTGAAGTTTAAACATGTAATTAAATTGCACTTTGCGTAGAAGCATTAAAACAATTCTTGTTCTCCTCCTCCATCACTACCTCCCACAAGATACAAGAAATCAGTAAGAAACACCATTTCTTTCTTGGAATAAGC
>CM052809.1:84396577-84413455 GCA_028533885.1 Nasua narica | reverse complement strand
AAATTTTAGATTCTACATTTGTGGGAGATAAGACAATATTTTTCTTTTTCTGTCTTACTTATTTGCCTTCAGGGTCTATCCATCATGTTGTAGAAAATGTCAGGATTTCCTTCTTTTTATGGCTGAATAATATTCCATTATATATATTACATTACATATATACCACATTATATATAGCACGTTACACACACACACACACTGCATTTTCTTTTTTTTTTTTTTTTTCCACACTGCATTTTCTTGATGATTCATTCATCAGTGGACAATTAGGTTTTTTCCATGTCTTGGCTATTGTAAATAATGCTTCAATGAACACAGTTGTGCAGATGTCTTTTTAAGGTAGTGATTTTGGTGGTTTTTTTTTTTCAGACCACTACCTAGAAACGGAATTCCTGGCTCATATGGTAGTTCTATTTTTTATTTTTTGAGGAAGCTCCACATTGTTTTCCAGAGTATCTGCACCAACACTTTTCCACCAACAGTGCACAACACACACAACAGTGTACCTTTTTTCCACATCCTTACCAACACTTGTTATTTTTATCTTTTTGATAATGGCCGCTGTAAGACGTGTGAGGTAATATCTCATTGTAGTTTTGATTTGCATTTCCCTGGTGATGAGTGATGTAGAGCACCTTTTTATGTACCTGTTGGACATTTGCATGTCTTTTTTGGAAGAATATCTAACCAGATCCTTTGCCTATTTTTAAAAAGATTGTTTGTTGTTGGCTTTTTTTCCTGTTGAGTTGTATGAGGGGTTTTTTTTTATATATTTTGGATATTAACTTCTTATCAGGTATATGATTTGCGTATATTTTCTCCCATTCCAGAGGTTGCATTTTCATTTCGTTAGTGGTTTCCTTAAATGTTCCTGTGCATTGCAAGTAATTCTAATTTGTTCTGCTACTATTGTTTTCCAGATTCAGAAATAGCTTCCCAATAATGATACTTCTTTAAATGGAATGATGTTAATTCATCTAGCTCACTGCTACTGTATTGTATAGCTTGGGAAGATGTGCTGTTTTTGCAGTGTGTTCATTCAAATGGTTTATGAATTAAAGCAGAGGCCTATCATGTTCTTAGATCCCATAGTTCATTATTGCAAAATAAAGTATCCATTTATTAGGCAAGGAATGTCTACAATGTCTGCAAGAGTAAACAGACCCACTCATAAGAATAAGTGTTGCCTTCAAATTTGTACTGAAGTGTGCTGAAAAACATGTATACTATAGCTGTGATAATGAGCAGTACAGTAGAGAGAGGTGATTTATGATACCTGTTTCTGACAGCTATAGTGCTGAGATTCCCAGGGTATCTGATCATGGCATTAGCATGCTGACAGCTCAGCATTTAGAACATTATGGTAATTTATCCTGCCTATGCTGTCACCTGCACTGTCAGAGTTTCTTTTTAATGATGGTATAACTATTTTGTTTGTTTGTACTGCATTCTTTTCATTTGGCTAATGCTTTCTCATTAGATTGAACCTAGTAAATGAGAGTAATTAAGTGCTTCCTATAGCTCAGATGCAATGATTAAGTTGCAGAGCTGCTACTGATTATGTTTTGTCATTTATCTCTATTAATCTGAGAATAATCCAGATGATAAACACATGTAATTTTTTGCTAATGTTCAATAGATGAAATTTATAGTTCCTCAATGGAGCTAGGCAGTAAATGTATATATATATATAGTAAGTTGTTATATGTGAACTTGCTTTAAATAAGCATACAAGTGACAGCTAGTGTTAATAGAAAAGGAAAGATGCTTTTAATTGTCATACTGAATTTATTCCTTCTTGGAATGTCCTTTATTCTGAAAAAAAGAAAAAGGCTTAAATCCTAGTTACGGAGCAAGTTTCTCTCACTTTCCCTTTCTTTGAGTTATATGCAAGGACAAGATTAAAATTTGTTTTAATATACATATTTGAAGTTCTTTTGATCACTTTATTCTGACAATTTTTTGATTTTCTAAACTAATATTTATGTATTCTGATTTTCTAAACTAGTAATTTATAATGATTCTAAAAGAAAATGTTTCAACTAAGTTGTTCATTAAATAACTCATGGAATTAATTTTAGAGCTTCGCCTTTTAATAACCTAAGCTAAAACATGGACATAATAATGTGAATATATGTATATAAAGATAATATACAATTACACATATATTTTCTTTATATCTGACAATATATTATGCTATAGATACACAGTTTTCATAACTCTGATTATTGTGAATATTATAGTTAATTATCCCTGCCAGCTTTCTTAAGTTAGCCAAACCAATTGATGTATTTCATTTGCAATTAGAGATAGTATATGCCAGTTTTGTTCATTTTAATGTAATCTTTTTGTAAGATGTAGTCCTATCTCTTTACAATTCATTTAGAAAATCATAGTTCCAACAAACTTTCAGACGTAGAAGGAAAATAGAGGATTATTTTTAGGAAATTACATGTTGTGATACTATTTTAATTAATGCTTCAAATGATCATATTATTGCTCAATCCATGACTATCTGTGTACGTACGCTCCTCCAAATCTTCAGTTCATATCCATATGGTAGGAAAATTGACAGAAACCTAGTTACTGCATTACTAGTTTGCGCTTGAGTGTATGACCAACAGTCTGGTTAGTGTGATTCGTCAAACACTGGAGTAAACACTCGCACAGTTCTTTTGTTGAAAAGAGCATTGTTACACTCGAGCATTCTTCCATGCTTTGCCGTGCCTTGAGAACTGCTCTTATGTTTCTTTTAAGAAAAAGATCTTTTAAGCATCCTCACATGTAAGGCCTTTATTTGCACATTTAGATCACTTGCAGAATTTTGTTCTATGAACAGATGGTATCACCTGAAACTAAATGCTGGAAACAATGATGTTAAGCCTACCTCAGTCAGTTAATTTTAATGGAACATCATTTTTTTGAAAATGAAGATATTGTGTAAATCTTAAATGGAGTTTGATATTTTTAATGATTATTTGTTTTTCTTTGGATTAGTTTCTGAAAGAATAAATGATTTTTAAAGGGGGGGGGGCGCCTTAGGCTGCACAGAGAACGCTTCCTCTTCTTCGGGTGTACAAATGTCTTCCATGCAGACTAATTGGGCATTGAAGCTATCATAAATATTGGAGGTTTATTAAGTTCTCCAGTGTTCTATTCCAATTGTTTTTGCTACAATTTGAGAAGATTTAATATTTAGCCTAATAGAGATTATCAGCTTTCTTCAGGATCAACTTTTCAGCCCTGTACTTCAGGCCAGATTTAAGAAATAGGTTGTTGAGATGATTAGATGATATATGAAGTGATGGTTCGTGAATGGTAGTATAATACCAGAATCTGTGTTTTTGAAATTGTGGGAAATGTCTCTGATAGGCAATTGTTAGTTAAGGAATGGACCAAAAGCATTTGAAAGCCCTAAGTTCTAACTCAGACATTCTTCCCTGGTAGTTATTTCATGAGAAAATCTTTCTCTTTCTTCTGCACATTAAGATAATAGAATGAGTAATGGTGAGTATTAGGCCAATTTAATGCTCTTTTAATGTTAAATTCTAAAATAGGAAGCCCCAAATAGTCATGGCAGTTTTCCCATCATTTTGTACTGTTGAAAGGAAGAGAGAGAGAGAGAGAGAGAGAGAGAGAGAGAGAAAGAAAGAAAGAAAGAAAGAAAGAAAGAAAGAAAGAAAGAAAGAAAGAAAAGAAAAAAGAAAGGAAGGAAGGAAGGAAGGAAAGAAAGAAAAAAAACTAGATAATATTTTAGGATGGGATGTTTACTAATCTAGAAGGTATTTCTTTTCCAATAATAGATGGGAATGACGGTTTTGGTGGAAGAATCTTTTTAGTATCGAGTATTTGCTATTTTTGTATCCCCGCATAGTTGTTTCCAAATGTCCTTTCTTTCTTAGGATTCTGGTTTCAAAAACTAATTTTTAATTATCCCCCACCTCTACCCCTTGTCCTAACAACAAAGAAACAAGTCTATTTCATTTGTTAATGTTGAAATTACAAGTTGTAACTGCTCCTTTGTCCTTGGTTTAAAAATAATTATAAAAATAGGGTAAAGAGAAAATTCTTTTTTCCCTTGTTGGTCAGTTCTATAGAGGTAATTTAAAATACCGTATATTGAATTCTTTGATCATTTCTCCTGGGTGGATTGGGAAAGAAGTCAAAGCTGAGGCAATTGCTTCTGGGCTCTCTTTCTGTGTGCCTGGTAAATGAAACACAAGGAACCTCACCAAACTACATGACTAATGGCAACCTCCAGTGCCGCCTGCAATCAAAGATTAATTTGCTTTATCAAGTTTAAAGAATACCGGGTGATAAATCATGTCAAAAAGAAATAATCAGTCAAAAGCTGATGTTCTTTTCTACATGTGAGGACAGGTGCTCTGAGGTATGCATTTGCTATATACAGTTAATTTTGTTTTTGTGCATTTATGTTCATCTTAATTTCTATTTAGTTGATCCTTGGATCAAATAATTTCTTTCATTAAGATCAACTAACATTTCAACTGAAAGGCTTATAGGATCTATAGGATTAGAGATCTAAAGTATCATTCTTTCCCTCTAATTTATAGAAGTATTTTTCTCTTATGAACATTATTAATAAATGTTTACTTTTTTCAAACATGATTTAGCTAATGCCAATTGGGAAATGAAATTATTTTCTCCCTGTCAAGATGCCCAAGAATATTAACTGGGTGTTCATATTTGTAATAGCTGTCTGTTGTGTATAATAGACTTACGTATTTATATAAAATTTTCATTTTACTCAAATCTCCCCACCTGTTTTTTTTTTCCTTTTTTAAAGAGAGAGAGGACTGGAGTCTCTCTCTAATTCTGTCCCCTGGGCCCATAATGCAGGATCCATTTGAGGTAAGATTATATTATAAAGTGGTAGTCTTCCCAGCACTTTCAGCAGACACATTTTGAACAGTATCCAAAACCAATCTTGTATTTTTTCATAGACTGTCAGAACTCTTTTAAAGTGAGACTCAGAGTATCTTTGTAGCAGTTTTTTATTTCTAGTCATAGTAATGTGCAAAGGGAGTTTCTTTAAATGTTTTCTTATGTATAGCTATGCATAACTTCCTGCCTAGGTCTTTTCTAGGTTACTCCCCTTCCATGGTTAATTAGAAATTTGGAAATTATTAATTTTCCATTTGATGTATAAAATTAAATGAAAAGTCATCATAGACTTGAAACATGGAGCTGTGAAGTTGTCTAGTTGGAGCAATTGTAGGAAATCTTCTCCCTAGGGTGACTCGTTTTCTTTTGCTTCACCATTTCTCCTGGTCTTTCTGTCTAGATAGATTTTGACCCTTTTTTACTCCGGTAAATTGTTGGCAGTGCAGGAGGGCTTATGGCTGGCTTTTGTTTTCCTTTTTAAAGTTTCTAATTCCTATGAATTATTTAAAAATATCTGTAAAGTTCCGTTATTGACATCACTAGCATCCTAAAAAGAAAATACTTTGTCAGCTTAACTGGGTTTTCAAAGACTTCCTTTTAAACTGAGTAGGAATTTAACTTGCCTGGACTTCTGTTTTTCACAAAGTACCTGTCATGATCTATTTCATATCTAAAATGAGGTGATAGGACAAACTGATAAGAACCCTTCCAATTTGAAAGAATTTTGTAACCTAAGCCCTACCTATTTTGACATTAACTGAGTCAACCAGTAATCCAGTGATCATTAATAGTTTGTGTAATAGCAGTCTATCCTAATGAATTGCTGAACTATAAACTGCATAGTGGAATAAAAATAGATTTAGATATGAAGATTGAACACTTCTATCCAAGGTTGAACACCCACATTTATATAAAACCTGATAATTGTATTTGCTTTAGGGGTGCTGTTAATATGATCCCATCATATTTCTTAGTGGTCCCTATATGAAGCCATAGGAGAGAAATTCTTTTTAAAATTTTGCGCTAGGAAGGGCGCCTGGGTGACTTAGTTGAACATCTGCCTTCGGCTCAGGTCATGATCCCTGGGTCCTGGGATCCAGCCTTGCCTTGGCCTCCCTGCTCAGCGGGGAGCCTGCTTCTCCCTCTCCCTCCCCCTGCTGTGCTCTCTTGCTCTCTTTCTGTGAAATAAACAAAAATCTTAAAAAATATTAACACTAGGAGATGCTTCTGTTTGCTTAAGAAATGCATAGATATTCCTCTTATAGATAGAAAGACTGTAAAATAATCTTTTCTTTTTTACTTTGGATATCTGAAGATGTGGCACCAACGTGGCTCAACTGTTACATTGTTTGAAACCTTAGAATCTGCTTTTACAAATTTTGGTAACTTTTTGTATATGGTCTTATTCAACTTAATATTACACCTGATCCTCATGATTCATTTTAATCCCTCTTTTACTTGTTTTCCTGTCTGGATTTTTTTTTAAATTTTTTTTTTTTAAGATTTTATTTATTTGACAGAGAGAGGGAGAGAGACACCGAGAAAAGGAACACAAGCAGGGCGAGTGGGAGAGGGAGAAACAGGCTTTCCCCCAAGCAGAGAGCCCGATGCAGGGCTCAATCCCAGGACCCTGGGATCATGACCTGGGCGGAAGGCAGAAGCTTAACAACTGAGCCACCCAGGTGCCCCCTGTCTGGATTTTCTATATGTCATTCAAATACTCAGTGTGTAAGGAGCCACTGTGTAAATAAGTAAAACTGCCCTGATTCTGTCACTAAATATCCAAAGAAGTCCTTTCTTTTCTTTTAGATTTTAGTTATTCTCATTTGTAAAATAAAGCAATGAACTAGATTGCATGGGAGACCTTTTTGATTCAAATTCTAGGAGTGAAAACAACAGAAGTTCCTGTTTGGGGCTGTAGAAAGCTTGAAGGAGCTATACTCCCATCCTTAAAACAACAAAAAAGCTGGACAAACTGGAAGTTTACGACTTTCCTTGAGCCTGTCAGAAAGCTGAGGTTGTAAAGTAACCATATAATCTAAAATCCAGGAAGAGAGAGGCACCTACTGGGAGAGAAAGAGCACAAGCACTTTTTTTTACCTGCCACAAACACAGCCAACACCATACTCGGTGATGGACCTGGAGTAGTTGAATCAATGGAGACTGAGTATCGGCTGCCAAGACGAAGTGGAACCCCTGATGGCCTTAGATAAATGGGGATTTTGTACCTCCTTGCAGACTCGTATCCACATACCCCATTACACTGTCCCTTCTACCCCAAAAAGATACTGGCAAGAGTCCTGAGAAAGCATCCTTCAATATTCAGGCTTACATGAGGGGAACAACAGTGGGAGAGACACGAAATTCCACCTGAACCCTTCTGCTCTGTCTCTTCTGGAAAAAAAAAAAAAAGGTATTAATTTACATATTTAAAAGAGCAACCAATGAAAACCTATTGCAGCCCCAGTTGGGGAGCAGGGACAGGAATTTATGCTGTGCCCAAAATAGCTACTGGAGCGGCTGGAGCCCTGAGAAGGCCATACCCTCAAGACCCAAAGACCCAATACATACCTATGGCTGAGATCTAATCAAACGGACAGAAAAAACTCTCCCTCATTTCCCATCACCAGAATAACCAATGTTAAGTAACAAGTAATAAGATAATAGTGGAATACTGCTGGGGAGTTGCAAGAGCATTAGGACAGATCCTGTCTGAGGCACAGCGCGAAGAGAAGACCTCATGCTAAAGGTAGAACAGACTTTTGAGACAATTCCTCTTAAGAATCATCCCTCACTCTAAATAAAAGCTATTCCTAGAATAATTTGAAGCCTATGATGTACTGTGGGCAATCATACAACAAAATATCTCAGACTCAACCCAATTCCTAACCATTAAATTAAGCCCCCACATGAAAGACCTAGCAGAAAGTCATACCCATTTATAGAAGCAAAAACCAGAAAAAGTCTGGCTTTCAACAAAAAGTTTACAAGGAGAAAAAAAGAAGCAGCCATCTGCCAAGAGACTAACAAAACCAAACCCAACTATGACACAGATGTTAGAAGTGTATGACAGGAAATTGACAGCAAATTTAAGAGAACTATGATTAATATATTAAAGATTCTAATCGTAGAAGTAGACAATATGCAAGATCAAATGGATGTTTTCAGCAGAGTTGAAAATTATAAGAAAAAGTTAAGTAGAAATGCTAAAAATGGAAAACTCTTTAACAGAGATGAAGAATGTTTTTGAAGGCCTTATCAGTATACTTGATACAGTTGAAGAAGGAATCCCTGGACTCCAAGGTGGGTCAAGAGAGATTACCCAAACACAAATAGAAAAAGAATGAAAAAAATTAAAGGAATAAGCCATCCAAAAGCCACGGAACAGTATAACATATGCATAAAGCTAGGGAAACTTCAATAACACCATCAACCAACATGACCTACATGACATTTATAGAACACTTTATCTAACAACAGTAAAATACACATTCTTCTCTCGTGCACATGATATAGTCACCAAGATAGACCATTTCTTGGGCCATGAAACAAATGTTAGCAAATTTAAAAGAATAGAAATCTGATAAAGTAAGTTTCAGATCATAAAAAAATTAAACTTGAAATCAATAGCAGAAAGATATCTGGAAAATCACCAAATGTTTGGTTATGAAACAACCACTTCTAAGTAGTCCATGGGCCAAAGAAGAAGTCTCAATATATAAAAATATTTTGAGCTGAACGAAAATGAAAATATAATCTAAAATATCATGAGTTGTGGGATCCTGCTAAAAAATCCTTAGAGTGAAATTTATAGCATTAAATAATCATATTAGAAAAAGAAGAAAGGGCTCAAATCAGTTTCTAGAATATGGGTTGGCACTTTTACCGATAGTGAATATTTTAGGCTTTGCAGGCCATATATGGTCTCTGACATATGTTGTTCCTTTCTGGTTTTGGTTTGTTACTACAACTTTTTAAAAATGTGAAAACCATTCTTAGTTTAAGGGTCATAAAAAAAAGTCATGGGCCACATTTGGCCCATGGGCCATAGATTGCCTACCCCTGATTTAAAAAATAAAGAGCAAATTAAGTTCAAAGCAAGAAGAACGGAGGAAATAATAAAGATAAGAGCACAAATCAATGAAATTGAAAACAGAAAAACAATAGAGAAAATCATTGAAACTAAAAGCTAGTTGAAAAGATAAATAAAATTAATAAATATCTAGCTTAACAGGCCAAGAAAAAAAAAAACACAAATTGACATCAACAATGAAAGTATGGATATCAGTACAAATCCCACAGACATTTTAGGAATAATAAAGTAATACAATTTGACAACTTGGATTAAGTGGACCATTTCTGTGAAAGACATAAACTACCAAAATTTGTTCAAGAAGAAATAGATAACCCAAACAGCCATCTATGAAAGAAACTGAATTCATAGTTTAAAACCTTCCAATAAAGAAAACTCTATTCCCAGATTGTTTCACTGGAGAATTTACCAAACACATAAAGAAGAAATCATCCTAATTCTATGCAGTCTCTTCCAGAAAATAAGAGAAGGAAACATATCCCAGCTCACTTTATGAGGTCATCATTACCCCCAATTCCAAAATTGGACAAAGACATAACAAAAAAAGAAAATTAAAGGTCAATATCCTTTATGATCATAGACTCAGAAATTCTCAACAAAATACATATAAATCAAATCCAACAATATCTAAAAAGGATAATACAGCATAATGAAATGGAATTATCCCAGTATGGTTGGTTCAACATTTAAAAATCAGTCACTATAACTTCACCACATTATCAATCTAAAGAAGAAAAATCATGATTGTTTCAAGAGATGCAGGAAAAGGCTTTAGCACTCGTTGCTTAGTAAAAATTCAATAAACCAGGAATAGAAGAGACCTCCCTTAATCTGATCAATGCTGCCTATGAAAACCTAACATCATACTTAATTCTGAAAGACGGAATGCTTTCTCTCTAAGATCAGTAATAATGCAACAATGTGCTTTCTCACCACTCCTATTCAGCATCATGCCAGAAGTCCTGTCTGGTTCAGTGAAACAGAGAAAGTCTTCAATGTACAGATTAGAAAGGAAGAAGTGAAACTTTCTCTATTCCCAGATGACATGATTATATAGAAAATGCCAAGAAATACAAAAATCCTGGGACTAATAAGTGAATTTAGCAAGGTTTTAGGTTACCAGGTCTATAAACAAAACTTAATGCATTTCTGTATACTACAAATGAAAAATTGAAATTTGTTTCTTAAAGCACTATGTAAAATAATATCTCCTCCATATACTTTCATGCAAAGTTAACAAAATATATATAGGATCTGTATGTTAAAACTATAAAACACTGATAAAAGAAATCCAAGGCCTAAATAAAGGGAGATAGATATACAGAGTTCAAAATCAGAAGGTTCAGAATCATTAAGATGTTAATTCTCTTCAAATTAATCTATACATTCAATGTATTCCCAGAATTCTAGCAGGATTTTTTGTAGCTATCAACCAACTGATTATAAAATTCATCTGGGAAGGGGCACCTGGGTGGCTTAGTTGGGTAAGTGTCCAACTCTTGATTTCGGTTCAGGTCGTAATCTCAGGATTGTGAGATTGAGTCCTGTGTCAGGCTCTGTGCTGGGTGAGGAGTCTGCTTAAGATCCTCTCTCTCCCTCTGCCATTGTCCCTCTCTCTTAAACACACACACACACACACACACACACACACACACACACACACACACACACTTCACCTGGAAAGCCAGGAAGTCACAGGAACAAAAATAGCTGAAGGAGAAGGTATGCAGGTGGTCCATAGACACATGAGAAGACAGACACTCAACATTGCTAACCAGGGAAATGCAAATCAAAATCGCAAGGAGGTATCACTTTACACCAGTCAGAATGGCTAGAAACAAAAAGACAAGAAATAATAAGTCTTGGCAAGGATGTGAAAAAAAGAAAAAGGAACCATCGCACACTTTTGCTGGGTATGTAAACTGGTGCAGCCACCCTGGAAAACAGGATGGAAATGCCTCCCAAAAAATTAAAAATAGAGATACCATATGATCCAGTAATTCCACTACTGGGTATTTACCCAAAGAAAATGAAAACACAAATTCAAAAAGATATATACACCCTATGTTTATTGCAGCATTATTTGCAATACCAAAGATAGAGAAGCAACCTATGTGTCCATCAGTAGATAAATAAAAAAAGAAGACATGGTGTATATGTATCTAATGGACTATTACTCAACACAAAAAAGAATGCGATCATCCCATTTGCAACAACAGGAGTGAACTTAGAGAAATTATGCAAAGTGAAGTAAGTCAGACAGAGAAAGACAAATACCATATGATTTCACTTATATGTAGAGTCTAAAAAGCCAAATGAACAAAAAAAGCAGAAACAGACGCATAAATACACAGTACAAACTGGTAGTTGCCAGAGGGAAGAGGAATGGGAGGTACAGATTTCTAGTTATGGAATGAATAAGTCGTGGGGATGAAAGGTACAGTACAGGGAATATAGTCAATGGGATCGTAATAGTGTTGTGTGGTGACAGGTGGTGGCTCTACTTGTGATGGGCACAGCATAACATATAGAGCTGCCAAGCCACTATGCTGTACACCTGAAACTAATGTAACATTGTGTCGACTATACTTCAATAAAGAAATAAAATATAAAATATTGGCTTTTCATGAAGAAGGAATGATCAAAACAGTTGTGGGGGAAAAAAACAAGTGAAAGACACACATATCCATTTTCAAGCCTTACCATAGAGTTACAGTCATCAGGAGATTAGACTGTGGTACTGGCAAAAATTTAGTTTAGTGGAACACTAGTTACCCTATTTATATTTATACTTATATTTCCTTACATTGGCATCAAAAGAGCTGAGACTCCATGAAACCCCGATAGCAATGAACATACCTAGATCTCAAATCTTGATTTCTAAATACCATTTTCCAGTTGAAAAAAATCAATTCTTCTTGGAGAAAAGGTTGATTATAAGACTGAGTCTGGGAAAAAACAGATGAGCCTAAAAAAGCATCTAGTACCATCGGGTAAAGAGATGCTTTCAGAAATGAAGGAATAAATAGGATGTGGACATGCCAAAAGGGGCCACCCTGAGAATTCCTGATGTTGAAAGCTAGAGTAATTTTGAGCAACAAAATGAATGATAATATTAGATTATAATTCTCAGAACAAGATGAATATCCTGAGTTAATGCTGATATGCATATGCAATTGAACAAATGGGAGAGAAGAGGAAGTTCTTCCTTTTGGGTGATTACAATTAATAAATTAGAAGGAATGAAGGAAATATAAAATCACTATTAGCATACCCAAATAATAATTGTTGTAGGCAAGATCCACCAATAGATGCTAAAATGAGTGGGCATAAGTTTAAATATAAATGGATTATTTTTCTAGTCTTTTACAAGCAAATTAGTATCTTCCACAAAGTAATTATTAATTATAAGAGGAGAAGTAGTCACTGTACAGTGGAAAAACCTGGCAAGAGTTCAATGTTGACATTACAAGTAATAAGGTCTTTTGGCATGCACTCCTTTCTGATATTCTTGCAAAAAATGTATAACCTCAACCTATTCATGAAGAAACATCAGACATATCTAAATAGAAAGTCTACAAAATAGGGGCACCTTGGTGCCCCAGTGGGTTACAGCCTCTTCCTTCGGCTCAGGTCATGATCTCGGGGTCCTGGGATCGAGCCCCGCATTGGGCTCTCTGCTCTCAGTAGGGAGCCTGCTTCGCCCCTCTCTCTCTGCCTGCCTCTCTGCCTATGTGTGATCTCTCTCTGTCAAATAAATACATAAAATCTTTAAAAAGAAAAAAAAGTCTCCAAAGTAATTGCCCAGTATTCTTCAAAATTACTTCAAGTTCACGAATATTGAGGAAAGATTGAGGAACTTTCATGTGACAACTAAATACAACATGGAATCCTAGAGTGGATTCTGGGACCGATAAAGGATGTTAGTGGAAGCACAGGTGAAATCTGAATCCACTCTGTAGTTTAGTTGATAGGGTTATACCAAAATTTTATTTTTTACAAATATGCCGTGGTTATGTAAGATGTTAATATTAGGGGAAACTGGGTAAAGGGCTTACAGAAATCGTATGTACCATATCTGCAACTTTGCTGTGATTCTAAAATTATTTGAAGTAGAAAGTTTCTAAAATAGGCAGCCACCAGCTCCCCCTTTTTGAGAGGCAGTAGTCCTTTGTAGTAGACATAGTTACCTCCTTTTGAAGATTAAGATGTGAAAAGCATGAAAAGTTAAATTCTTTTTTTTTTGAAAAGTTAAATTCTTATTAAAAGAATTTTGTGTAGTTAGCAACTCCAGAAAGTCTTCTCTAGCCATGTCTTGCCCTCTGCCCCACACTGTTGTCTTGAACATCCTTTGTCTCATCCCTTTATATGAGACTCATCTCTGTGCTTATCTTAAATGGGAATTCTCAGTGCCCTGTTCCATGATAGACACCAAGTAGTATTTCTTGAGATAAACCAGATCTTCTACCTCCGCTATTCCCCTTGATGAATGGCACCATTCTGGCACAAGCCAGAGACTTAGGAATCATTTCCATTTCGTTTCTCCATCACTTGCACTCACCAAATTCAGAAACATGTACAAAGATTGTCATGTGGAAAAATTCTATTGTTCTATTGTCCTTGAGGAACAAAAATGTCAATTTAAAATCTTATTTTCCCACAGCAGACTATCAGATCTGGACTTACTAACTGTGCTACACAACCAAGTAATTACAGAGTCATTTATCCTATAAGCTTACCAGATAAAATCAGGTTGTTTGTGATAATAATTAGTTTTTAATATAAAATGTTGCAATTGATCAAAAAATTTTTAAATAGGAAATAAACTAATAATCTTTTAAGAAATCACGCCTTCATTACTTATGTCTGGAAAGAAAAGGTAAACACCTATAAAAATGTCAGTCTTCATGTGCCTTTGTAGTTAGTTATGAGCTCCTGGTCTGAAATATTGTTCTTTGAGTCATTAGCTATCGGGGATGGTCACTTATTTTGAGCATTAATTTCCTCAGCTCTAAAACTGATACAGTACTTGCTTCACATTGTTGTTAGAAGGACTAAAGTAGACAAATTATTGAGCAGACTGACCGGTACATCATAGGCCTTTGAAATAGTCTATATTCCCTAATGAATATTAACGAACTAAAAGAGACAAGCTTTTCTAGACCTCTATTAAGAAAAAACGTCATTTGTTTGGTCATTGATAACATGACCACTCATCTTACCACTGGTAACTATGGAACAATTCCATATTCACAACAGGTGTAAAATCTTTATCTATAAAGGGCAGGTAGAACATTTGGTTGACTCCATCACCAACAGGGATCCTGGTCTGGGTTCTAAGGTCTCACCACATAGCAGGAGGATATATTTAGTAGATATCCAATTAGTGACATACAACTGTACATCTGGTCTCTAACAATGTATTTTTTTTTCTCAGTTACAGTTTGAACAAGTGAAACTACTTTTTAACACACTGAATAACATCATAGAATTATAGAATATTAGAAGTAAAAAAGATCATAAAATACGTAGCCCAGTAGTTTTCCAGTGTGTTCTGTGGTTTGGGGTAGTGGGAGAAAGCGCTTAGCAGGTCATCTTCCCCTTCCATGAACCAGAGCTTCCCCACAAGCATTTGCCTTAGTCTGTCTCTCATAGTAAGCTTCCAGGTTAACTCTTATTTGAAAAAATGGATTTACATCTTTAAACCATCCTTTCACCAGTTCCTGATTTTACAGATGGCAATTTAAGGCCTGGAGAAGCAAATTACCTTTCTAAAGTAATTTCAGTTGCTGGGCTAGGATTTTCAAAGCAATCGCGTATTCATTCTTTTAAAAAAAAATTTTATTGAGTATCTGCTGTGTCCCAGTTGCTATGCTTAGAGCTCTCAGACTAGTGGAAGAGACAGATGGATAAAGGAATAATGGACAGGTCAGCATGACAGAAGAAGTTTATCAGTGCCTTAGGAAGGCAGTCAAGAGAAGTATCCCATGAGACAGTACATTTGAACTAAGTCTTAAGGATGGAGATGATTTTTCCAGGTTGAAAGGGGAGGACGACTGTTCCCAGTTGAGCCATGGAGTATGACAGCATGACACAGTCATACATGGAGTATGACAGCATGACACAGTCATACATGGAGTATGACAGCATGACACAGTCATACATGGAGTATGACAGCATGACACAGTCATACATGGAGTATGACAGTATGACACAGCCCGACAGCCCGGATCAGAGGTTTGGGGGGGGTACGATCTGGGCCATAGGGTGGAAGTTACGGGAAAGGTTATTCCTTGCAGTTGGAAAAGGGCCAGATTAAGAGGAGTGCATCACAGCAGGGTAGGGAAAGATGTTATCCTATAGGAGATGGGTGCCATTAAAGACTTTGAACTAGATAAGAGGAGTGACTGGTAATTTATGTATTTCAGAAAAGTTACTCTGGTGGCAGTGTCTTCATCCTAGAAAGGAAGAGAGACAAACTATACGTTGCCCTTGAGCCACCTCAGCCTCTTTCACTTACTGGTGTCACTAGTATCTGCCGGTGGTGCCCCCGGCTTCTTCCCCGATGGCAACAAGTGTCTGTCACATGTTTTGTTAAAGGGGTTTTGTCCTTGAGAGTATCCGCCTGCCACAAAACAGACTAGATCAGATTTGGAGGACCTTTTAAAACTGAGCGTTTGACTCTCCGTGAAATCCCTTTTCGTGTTTTGCTTCACTTGAAATGACATTATGACTTACTGTGAGACAGGATAATTTGTAGTTTCCTTTGTCATCATCATCTTCGGATGTCACAGACCATAGAGTGCTCTGCATTGGTTCTAGGGAACTGAGAATGGGAAGGACACATGATTTTTATATTATTATTTCTCTTGAGTGTTCTTGCTTGTGATAGATTTTGGCTCCAGGCGTAAAGATGTATGGAGAAGCGGCCTACTGGGAGAGCATTTTATGTTTCACTTGGCTTTCTTGTGACTAAATGCACTATTAAATGATTTGTGTGATAACTTGCATGATATTAAATCGAAAGGGCTATTGTTTTATCAAGAGGTGCTTTAGCATATACTATGAAGGCTAGACATTAAATACCAGGGTTTCTATGTGTAAAGAAAAGTCAACACAGATTTCTTAGCTTGAATTATTTTAGTTAGTAACCTTAGCAGTGGCTCTTAAGAAACAAAGCTTTCTTTCTCATCAGAAGCCCCAAACAGTGTGTCTTTGGGGGCCATTTTTCTAGGCATTTTACTCTGGACTCAGCCAACATTCTGGGTAAGCTGTCATCTTACTACCATCCTCGGTCTGTAAGCCTGTATTTATCTCTTTGCCCACCTATGTTTGGTTTTGTTTCTTAAGATTTTATTTGTCAGAGAGAGAAAGCATAAGCAGGGGGAGTGGCAGGCAGAGGGCTCTCTGCAGAGCAAGAAGTCCAATGTAGGACTCAGTTCCAGGACCCTGGAATCATGACCTGAGCCGAAGTCAGGCACTTACCTGACTGAGCCACCCGGGTGTCCCGACCACCTATGTTTTAAAATAAAAATCTCAGGGCACCTGGGCGGCTCAGTCAGTTGAGCGTCCGACTTGTGATTTTTGCTCAGGTCGTGATCTCCTGGGTCGTGAGATCCAGCTCCGTGTAGGGACTCTACTCTCAGCAGGGGTCTGCCTGAGATTCTTTCCCTCTCTCTCAAATAAATAAATAAATCTTTAAAAAATATAAAAATAAAAATCTCTATTTCACCCTGTGCTAAGCAAGAGTCCTTTGTCTTTAATAAAACACAGAAGAGGACCAGAAACTTTTCTTTAATATAAATTCCTAGGGACAATTCACATACTAAAAAACTCCCAGAGTTGACTTGCCTTTACTTGTGTCCACAGTTCCTGTGTTC
>CM052809.1:84340409-84396077 GCA_028533885.1 Nasua narica | reverse complement strand
GCATTAATTTAGCAAAGAAAACTTGGAGAATTGGTTGGACTCACTGATCAGAAGACTTCCATAATGTATTGGCCCCAAGGGTTACTACTTAACCTAGTGAGTTGAGAACTTACCCTGGAACTAGATAACGGGAACTTGGGATGTTAACCTAGTGAGTTGAGAACTTACCCTGGAACTAGATAACAGGAACTTGGGATGACTCAAAAAAGGAAGATGAGGGCTTCGAAATTAAGAACTTAAGTGATGCAGATGAGCCCTTGAGATAAAACATCATCTGTTGCCATAATATATTCTGTTTTCCTCCTGTCTCCTCTCCCATTGCTCTTCTGTTCCCCCTCCTAGAAGATAGATTAGGAGTTAGGCTGCCTTTCATTAGGGCTCACTCCCCTCTAATCACTCTGTAACCATTGCTAAAGCTACACATGTACCAATTTAGAGTGGAGATCTACTTTCCAGTCTAGTCCAAATAAAGCACAAAGAAAAGGGACCGTCATCTTGGTGCATGCCTCATAATCTTAAAGTCAGACTAAGGTTTGATTAGGTGTTACTTAATAGTAATAGTGGCTGTTTGCTGGCCACCTGTTCTGAGGACTAATAGCTAGTGTTTATTTGGTGCTTACTGTATACTAAAAACTTTCCAAGTGCTTCTGACACAATGCCATGTTATGACAATAATAACAACAACAACAACAACAACAATACTTAGGGAAATTTCACTCTGCTCCAGGACTGTTCTAAGTGCTTTGCATGAATTAACTACTCTAATCCTCTCAAAAAATTCATAAATTTGTCCTACTATCATATTTTATTCAAGAAAACTGAGGTTTAGAGGGTTAGGAACTTAATCAAAATCACTCAGTAAGCGGTAGAAGCCAACTAGTCTTGGGCTTCGAACTAGATCTAACCATTTCACTAGACTCCTAGTTTGTGATATTATTATTATTATTCTTTCCATTTTACAGATGAAGAAGCAGAGACTCTGAGAGGCTAATTACTTTAACTAGGATTACAGGGTTACTTCATTAAATAAAACTATTTATTGAATGCCTGTTATCTGCCAAGGACTGTGCTAGGCTGGGAGGTAGCAGAGTCTCACTCAAAACTCCACGTGTATTGCACTACATGTGTATGTTCTGTGTTTCCTCCAAGGTGAAGTTACCAAAAATACATACACAATTAACTTGCCCATTTCTGTTTTACTAGAGAAGAAGATGCTTCTTGGGTGACTGCATATTGTCTTGGTTGGGGTTTTGCATATGTTTTAGCTAATTTTCAATATGGAGAAGTGTTCAGTAGGAAGACTAAGGGAAGCAGGACTTAATCTGTTACCCCAGATATCGCCTACCCAGAGAAACAAGGTATTAGAGTTCAAAGCCATTAATGGGCCACCAGAAGGTAAACCATGATCGCTTGCATTTGGAGTAGGTTAAAGTTCTAACTAATTAGGCTAGCATGAAGGACAGAGATGGAAAGGCAGAACAGATTGTAGGAACAACATTTTTGAGTAAAATTTGAAAATGTAATGAAAGAAATGAACGTAATGAACACAGCTGCTCTGACAGAGTGGTACAGATGTAGCGGATGTAACTGACACCCCCTTTTCCGTTCCGCGGGCCGTCATTCCTCTGCCCTTTCTGTCAGGTTGTTCTTCCTAGAGAGAGTTGAGAGTCTCTTAGGAGGGAAGTCCAGAAGTTTCTTTGGATGTGGAAAATGGGACATGTTTCAGAGAGGCAATGTGGAGACAGAAATGGGATATTAATAGGTAACATGTATGAATAAAATAAAGATGTTAGAATTGGAGATGGGGACCTGGTAAAGTCTTAACACTCACTGTAATTATAACTTGTGTGTTTTTAGAGTAGAGGATCCAGGGGAGAGTGTGTGGCAAGAATTAGATTAAGTGGTAGAAGACTGTATGATGTACTTACCTTCTGAATAAAAGAGTTCCATTTACTAAAAACGTACTCTTACCCATGAAGAGGTGACTTGGCCGGCTTAAATCCTTAGCCCCAGTTGCCACACTTGCATAATGAGAGGGCCTCATGAGCAACAACAGTACTAAAAGATTCTTAAAAATAGTTCTGTCAACTCTTATTTATAGTTGGCTCTTTTCTAAGACTATCCTTTAGTAGCTGGTTTCTTGAGTTATTCCATGGACGCAAAACCACTGTGTAATCTGTATAACCATCCAGCTTGGAGCAGCACTTCGCCACTGTCTTTGCTTATAGCTTCCAGAATAAAATCAAAGTCCCCAGAGCATTTTAAGTGACAGCCACAAAGATCCTAAGCCACATCCTCCCTATATCTGCAGTTGGGAAGGCCTTCTGCTCCTCCCTTATCCCTAACGTCAGGTGCCAGGTCCCTAAACTCTGTGCTTTTTAGGTTGTACGCCTGAGGAGTGATGTGTCCAGAATTCCAGAGAAGGCTTGGAAAATAGTTAAGGTGAGTTGAGTTGCTGGTTATTGTGGTGGATCGCCAGTCTTTACGCTTGTCTCACCACAGCCCCAGGTTCTTGTTACTAAAATAGGTACACGCTCACAGGGATAAGTGTAGGGGTGCCTTGTCTCAGTTCCCTCTGTGGGTGCTTTATAACCCCGCAGTATGCATGTTTTATAACCAAATGTTCAACCGTCAGCTAGTGAGTGGTATTAACCGCAGAGACTCTGCTTAGCGTGATTGCATAGTGTGAAAGCAGCCTAGGTTTCTCGATTACAACATTTCTGAAGTGGCCAATTCTAACGAGTTATTCATACCTGCAAGGAGAAAGTTTTCCTTGGCTACATTGAATAGCATCTGTTACTGAGGGGTGTCTACAATACGTGCATCCCTTATGCCAGAGTATGTTTCTGGTGGACACCTTTGAGAGGGATGAGGGATTATACTAAAAAAAAAATCTTTTATGTCCCAATTCTCCACCTCTACCATCACCCTATCACAGATTTCATCCAGGATCAACTTCGTTCCTCCAAAATCTAATCATAATATAAACTTGCTATTTCAAAGGACTATAAATAAAATGCCTGAAATGCCCCCCCTTTAAACCGTGGTCTCAGAATCTTCCAAACCATGGTCTCAGAAATAGTCAAGCTTTCTTCTAGTAGCCTTGTGCCATAGCCATGGTTAGCTTCTCCTTGTATGAGCTTGGGAAGATAATAATATTTGCCCAGCGCTTTCCCATGGTTTCAGCCACAGAAGACTAGTCCAACAGAAGCTTGGCCCCAGACCTGGAGTGAGTTGGCAGCCAGCAGGAGCAAAGCTGTGTCAGGACAAATGTACACTCCCCATCTTCTCTAGTTGGCTTTCAGCTGGTTGCACCGCAGGAGTCTTTCTATGGGCTGTGTATCCTGTGACCAATAACTGGTGCACTCGACCCGGGTCCCTCTTGGCTAGTGAAGGCCTGTCGGGAGACATTAGGTTCATGCTGGTGGAGATCCTTAGTCAGTGGCTCCCTGAAGGAAAATGAGGCAAACAGCCAGCTTCTGTTGAACAGGTGGTAGTTAGACCTTAGATCTGGTCGGGGCCGGGGAGGGGGCGGCGCGGTGGAGGAGGACAGGAGGCAGGGAAAGAGTCTCTCCAAAACTACCAGTATTGCTGGTTTTCACACTGTACCTGTACTCCTCTTTCAAATAAATGATTGCTTAGAAACCGATCCAAAAATATCTCTGGCAGCATCTGGAGCCCTTCCTTAGCAGTCTGGATTTGGGCCCAAGTTAGGAATGGAAACCCCACTGGGGTGCAAGCAAAAGAGGAAGCATGTTCTTAGCCATGCATCAGTGGAGGCCCCTACTGGGAGAGGGGATTATCACAAGGCAGCAGGCAGCCCTGCACCCCAGCCTGCTGAGTTCATGCTTTGTGCCACAGGATGTGGAGCGAAGGAAATGCGAGGCCAAAGTGGTCGCTCCAAGTTTTCTTATACAATGGCTTATTCAAGCAGATTGGGAATGCCTCTTAAGAGATTCGTTAGGTACATGTCCCTTAGCAAGATGGCCACCACAGATGGCGGGTTCAGATAGTCTAATTGAAATAAACATTTAACATTCATATTTATTTTGTACTTCCACAGTCAGCTTTTCTTTTATCAGGTGCCATTCTGTATTCCACAGAATGAGGCATGCAGAATTCTAACCTTTTATCAATTGGTTTCCATCATTAACTATGGTTTTAAAACTAAATTCTGGCAAAAGATTTTTTTTACCTAATTTTGGTCTTACATTTTGTGATGCTACTTTAAATGATATGGAAAAATTAGCCAAGATTAACGTGTATCTATTCAGTAACACTAAGTTTCTATATTTACTATGAAGCAATGATATTTGTACCACTATATCTTTTGGTCATAAGTTAATTGTGGTGATCATGTTTTATTCTGCTTCAAGCGTTAGTGAGAGACTGCAGTATCTTTAGTTCCAAACGGTTTAGATCCAAGTCATTAAATCCTGTATTCCCTCTTATACCTCTCCTTCTCATTCCCCCTCCGCCAACCCCCGCCTTTCACTTCAACGGGGTCTCCTCTGTAGAAAGCACTGCATTGACGTCCGGGGCACTTGAAGCCTAAGACAAAAATAAGAAAATTGGTTTCTTATTCATAATAAACAATATCACACTAAGTTCCAAAATTCTTTTCCTAAGGAATGTTATTGCTTTCACTCTATTGGATTCTTTCTGGTGACAGGTTTTGTTTTACCAAATTACAACTAGTTAAAAAGCTTGATAAATCATTTCAGCAGATTGAAACAATACTTTAAAACGTACAACAATTACTGGGGTCTTTAAAAATTTTTGTGGCATCGATTTTGTATTACTAGTAATGCGAATTTTGGTAAATGAATTGGTTCAGGAAAGTATATCATGTAATTCCAGAATACTTTGTTGTTGATTTCCACAGCACTGCTAATTTTCTGCATTGAGCCTGCTTTCAAAAGCTCTTTGAGAAGTTATAACATCTTAAACATTTATAGAAGACCTAAGGGTATTAACTTACTGTAATTTTCTGAAGATTCATTATCCAAAATCTTAATTCATTATAACAACTCTTATGAAAGCCTATAGAACCAGTGTTTTCTCTTATTTTCTTATTTGCACAGAGTGAGAGATTCATTGTTCTTTTTAATTTGTTTCATGGGGTGCTTTTGAGTACATTTCATAGAGGGCTGTTATTGAATTTCTGTGACTGTCATTATATATCCATACAACCTTTAGGAACTAATATGCTGGGTTTCCCAGTTCTGTAATCTACTTCAAATTTAAGGAATTGACATAATTAGTTTCTTCAAAGTTATAACCAGAATGTTAGAGACGACACTGCAGATACCCAAGACCAGGAATTAGGATTGGAAAAAGAAAGCAATTTAAAAATTATCACAGCACATGCTTTTATTCTTTATTAAATTAAATTTACAACTCAAAATCTTAACTGCTATTTGTATGCTTATTCCTTGTCTGGTGTTCTTATCTTGTCTGGTTTCCCTTTTAAAAAGCCAGATACAAGATCACTTAAGCTACCTGCCTGTGCACAGGCAATATCTGTCATTTGGTTAGTTGAGGAGTTAGAGGACGTATGGTTTGTTGAAGCGCTATGTACATACCCAATTTCTTTCTGAAATTGAAAAGCAAGATAAGCAGAGTCAAATAAGCACAGATAAGAAAACAAACATACTAAAACAGTTTTTTAGGAACCATGCCTTCTCAAATCTCTAATAATGATGATTCCTTACATTTTAAACAACTATCTATATTTCAAGAGCTAGAGAGATGGATGAGTGGTTAAAATGGATCATTTTTCTGGCTTCTAAGATAATACTTATGTAGAAGTAGAAAAAATACGGTTTTGTAGCATGCAAGTTTGAAGCTTTGTGGTCTTTAACGAATACCATTTCTAACCATGATAGGAGTATGTGAATTGACTACTATAGATGTAGAGATTGCAAAGTTAGTACAGATTTAAGCTTTTGTTTGTTTTAACTTTATCTGTGCAGTGTGGAAATCTTTGAGGTAAGCAACCCTCGTACTTTCCTGTTATTTTTTTTGTAATGAGCCTTCTCTTGAAACGGTATTAGCTGACAGTTTTTAGCACCTACTATGAGAAAGGGTCCGTCAGAAAAGCAGCATTTGTTGAGTGACTACTAAATGCCAAGCTCTGTTTCAGGTGTCATCATTTCATCTGCCCAAAAGAACATATTATTATTACTCCTGTTTTATAGATAGGAAACCAAGATTCAGAGACTTTAATCTAGTTAGTGGCAGAGCCCGACTTCAAATCCAGATATCTTTGGGACCAAAGCCCTCCTACATTGCTAATTTTTTTTTTTTAAAGATTTTATTTATTCATTTAACAGAGAGAACACAGGCAGGCAGAGAGGCAGGCAGAGGCAGAGAGAGGAGCAGGCTCCCTGCAGAGCAAGGAGCCCGATGCGGGACCCGATCCCAAGACGCTGGGATCATGACCTGAGCCAAAGGCAGTTGCTTAACCAACTGAGCCACCCAGGCGTCCCCCTACATTGCTAATTTTATCAAGGAAATGTTCTAATTACTTCTGGAGATGTTTAAAAAAATATATTTTCCCTGCTATCTGGTAGCACATGCTTGAAATAGTGGGGTAAAGACATGCACATGGAAAATTAATACTACAGCAAAATTGTATTCTGTTGTATCATATGGGAAGTGCCAACGGGCTACACAATGGTGTATACTCTCAGTATCATGTAAGGGGAGCTCTTCTTACTGCATCTATAGGAAGCGTTTCTTCCAGAAATATTATTTAAGCTTTAACACCATGTCTTTTTAAATAATGAAATTTTACCAGGGTTACTTCTGGAGAGTAGAATTTTGGGTCTATCATTTTCACAGAGAAAAAATTCTGTGCAAAAACTATACCTTTTATGGGTTATTTTCCTTTTGTTAAAAAATTGTGAAAGAAATGAAATCAGCCAAAATGTGCGTTTTAACATTATATTCATTTTTTTTTTCATTTAACAAACAGTTACGAGTATTAGGTATGGGAGATAAAAGAGCATCATCTCTGCCCTCGGGGAGCTTATAGTCTAACAGAGAAATATAGGCATATTAAAAAAAAGGAAGAAGAAGAAGAGTGGGAGGAAGGCACAGATGGCCAGGCAAAACTAACTTGTAATGAGTGCATGTACATATAACCAAAGGCATAGCCATTTTCCACTTCACTGTATCCCTCAGAGAAGATTGGACAACATACATGAGCTTATTATTAGTCTCTTATTTCTTAAACCTTTGCTTATTTTTCATAATGATCTAATTACCTTGATTGATTCTGAAATAAAAAATTAGGTATCTGTGAACTTAAAGAAAGGGTTTTTTTTTTCCCCTTTCTTGCATTCCTATGCAAACTTCTGTATCCTTCCTTAAAATGAGTATTGTGATGTAAGTTTCTTCTTGGTGTAATAAAAAATTTTTTGGTGAAGTGATAGAAGTTTTAGAAAATGTTGAAAACCCCTAAATATTGTTTTAGAATTTTTCCTGTAGAAAGCCTTCATTGACTTGTGCTTTGTGGTAAACATTCTTGAAGGTATTTCCTCACTAGACAGACTACTTCCCACCCCCAAATTATATATGTCTATGGTATAATTGAATTCCAAATGTTTGAAGACAATTTCATATTATCTGCATGCTCTCTGAATGATAAGATGCCTTGGAAAATGTGAGACAGTCTTTTAAAAGAAATGCAGTAATCATACATTGATTTTAAATGACCCTGTCACACGTGAAAACAAATCAGATTGTTGCTCTTAATGAGCTTTTCAATTTACTATTCAGTAGATCAGATAAGTGGATTTAAGAGGTAATGATCCTGTTTAGTACTCAAGCTTGACTGTCAGATCCTAGTAGTGGAGAGAAATCCCTAGGGACAGAAACGTTGACACAGTTCTAGATGGGATAATGGGAATCAAAGCTAATGGATGATAAAAGGAATGGTGCAAGTTACAAGGATAATTGTGGATTAAAGCACTGCCATGTGTCAATGTTGACTGTTTTTTCTAGTATCTTATTGGGTCAAATCTGATGCTCTGAGAAACTGTTTTGACAGCAGAGCACAACAGACCTGCCTGCCTAGCTTCCTCCTTTCTTGAAGCCAGGGACACCACAGAAAACTTTGTTATAACTCCCAATTTAAAAAAGTGTTTTTTAAATGTTAAAATGTCTGGAGTGCTCAAAATCACATCTTAGTTTTTATATTTGCATTATTCAGTGTGGCTTGGGTAAAATAAAAATTGGACTAATTCTGAGCATGCCATAAAAAAAATAGCATTTCTAAAGCCTTGAAAATGTAAATTTTGGTTTTACAAAAATACGATACAGTGGGGGGTGGGGGGATGGACACCCAGACAATTACAGTGTGAAAAATACCATGAGAGAGGGATAGACCAGACACTGTGGGAACGTAAAGGAGAGTGCAACTCATTCTTCCTGGGAAGGCAGAGAAGGCTTCCAAGGAGATGACTTTTGAATGGGAATTAAGGGGAGTGGATGAAGGCAAAATGAACGTGAACTCCGAGAGATCTGAAATTGCATGAGAAGCCTCAGTTGATCCATCAGTATTTCACTGTGGCTTCAGATGGAGATGAGATGTGTTGGGGCCAAGTTGTAAAGGGCCTCGTGTGCCATGAATCCTATCAATTATCAAATTTTCCAAGGGCCCAATTTACTCCCATCCATGAGAGAGGTTTCGGATTACGCTGAGATAAGGGAAACTCCCCTTTCTACACACCTGTCTTCCTTGGCGCCTTCTATGTGCTTAGAGGTTTCTGATCACTGAGGATTGGTGGTAACTCATTTCCGGAGATTTTTCTCTCCCTGGCTTCCTCTTCCCCCTAAACATCTTTCAAGCACAGTGATGGCTTCAATCTTATGAGAGTTGAGGATACTACTCTCATGAGTAAAGTCATAGGTATAGTAATTGAAATTGCTTTTCTGTAGGGCTCAGAAATTAGCAGAAGAGGCAACAGGAATGTGAATCTGTCTTCCTTTCTCTCTCCCCCAGCTTTTTCCCCTCCACCTTTCTGCCTCTTCTTTCCTTCTCTTGCCCTCTCCATATGCCCCTTCCTTCCGCTCCTTCTCTCCCACCGATTCACTACCAGCCTGAGCAGCTTCTGGTTATAGGACTTAGGTCGAAAGCCTAGAACATGAGCTTCTACTTTGCATAGTGTTTAAAATCCAGATATGAGATCTCTGCAATGAACAGCCCCCCTCCCCTGTATAACCCTATAATTCTGGGTGATTTGTGGTGTCCTGTGATTTTTATCTCACCTTCATGACCTATGGCAGTATACCAAGCTGGTGTTTACATGTGAAAAGCAAAAGGCATAGGAAGTGAAAGCTAAGTTGCCATACCATACCCTAGGAAATAGGCGGATCAGGAGAAAGTGAGAGAACACAATCACAGGGGATCAAATCACAGAAGAGAAATCCCATACAGCTGGTGTCTGGCAGGGATAACCTGGAATCACACCAGAGCATCAGGGAGTATGGAGGTGTCAACCCACCTCTCAGCTTTGCCAGGCTATTAGGGAATATTCCATTGGCTGCTGGTGGCATTTTCCCACTTGAAGTGGGATATGTGTTTATAAGCTCAATGTGGCTTGGGTTGGGACTGAAATGTTGCACCCCAAAGTCTGCAACCAACACTCCCTAATTGGAAGCTTAGTGGATTCTCAGGCCCTGATGTATTCAGCAGAGAATCTCTGAGCCTGGGATTTCAGTTTCAGCATGGAAAGTAAGACCTATCTCTATATTTGGGGGAGCTTGATTGAGAGATTTTTGAGGAGAATGTCTATAAATTCTTTAATTTCCTTACTTTTGAAATCCTTATTTTTATAACTAACATAATCCTCAATTATTTGATGGTTTGCTGATATCTGGAATAAATAGAAATTTTTTTAAATGTTGGAACCTTTTATTGAGACACTCCATTTTTTTAGCCCTTTATGTACATACACCCATCTTTGAGAAAGGGGTGGTTTACCACGTTGACAAAAAAAAATATGTTGTGTTCTGGGAACAAAACAAGTGCATGAGTGTGGGTGTGTATTATTTCAAAATAAAAGAAGTACTTCCTGGAAGAAAAAGAATAAATTATTAAATTATACTTTTTTTTAACAATTCCTTCATTTGCTGTCCCTACCCACGCCCTTCTTCGGTGTGGATGCAACAATGCTTTAAATCTTATATTTGTTCAATATGAATAGTCTTTTGAAAATATATGTTATTGATAACGCTTTTAACAATTAAATGTTTTCATCCAGGTATATGCCCGTATGTCAGAAGTTTTAGGAATAACAGATGACAACCATGTTCTAGAAACATTCATGACGAAAATGTGAGTTCTTTGATTTTTCTCTTGTTGTTGTTGCTTTGAATGTAATAGATATTTTTACTGTGTTTAAATCTCTTAATAAATTGTAGTTTTTAAATAAAAGACCTTTTTAAATTATACTATAATTCTTAGAATGGTAGCATTGTTGTTAATTGAAACTTAATTTCACATATTTAAAATTCACCACCCAAAAGGTATTCTTATTTGTCACGGTACTCATACAGCTGCAGTAGGCAACATCAAAACATGGTTTTAAAATGTTTACAGACTTTGATTCTTCAAGTCAGTTGGGCAGCATTTTTGTTTTTAATTAGAACAAAAATACCCAATTTCAAAGACCAACTGAAGAGATTATTGCAAACTGGAATCACTGGGAGAGATTTGATTGCCTTAAGACAGGGCATTCATTGATTCCAACAAGAACCTATGGCTATCAAAGACATACTCATGGAAACTTCCCTTAAATCATCCTTTATTATCTGTTAGCAGAGTTAACTAGTTTCTGGTCAGGGACATGATTTTGTACATTTAGCCTGAATTTGTATGCCTCCATTTGGCAACTCCCTTTCATCCGTGTAACGTGTAGACAGTACTGTGTTACTTGCAGAGAACAGAGCTACATAAACAATCATGAGCATAAGAAGTGAGCTTTGGAGCCACAAGTTTGATGGTTCATTTCTTGGCAGTTAACTGTGAGCCTCTGTTTGATTTCCTTTGTAATTCTTGCTGTCATTCCCTAATATGTTTGTTTTAGATACAAACTTTATATTTCTTCTGTGAAATAGGCAATGTTTTCACTTACAAAACTAAATTAAGAGAATTACATACCATTTGGAGAACAATGTTCATTATACATTGATTGGATATCATTTTGATTATGCCATTAAAAAGAATAGAATAGAAAATGTTCCAGTGGTATTTAAACCTGTTTTTCAACTTTGTGAGATATTTTGATTTAGGTGACCTAACTTATGTAAATATATGTGTATTTCCATGTTCTCTCTACACAAGCAAATACCTTACTTAAAACCATTTTTTTCCCCATACTTAGTGTTACAAATCTTAAATACTGGGGAAGATGCGAGCCCGTGATTTCAAGGACTCTTCAGTTCCTAAATGACCTTTCTGTTGGATATCCTTTTTACTGTATATCTGGTAATGTATAGAAACACCCTAACACAGGCATTCTGTTAGCCAGGTATTTTCCTTGTTTATAATGTTCATAATTGTTTTTAATTAAAAAAAAAAAAGCCCTTCAACTCAGCCTTATCTGTAAAGTATGTTTTAGAAAGATTTATATTAGCTACCAACTACAGACATTTATTCAGAGTCACAATTGAATTTATATGGATATATAGATTCCTAACTAGTTAAAGTTATGTTTATATCTATCCAGTTTAATGAATGGATACATAAGAAAGTATGCAACCACATGTGTTTTAGTCTGTGATTTTTCTTAATTGTCAGGGAGTTGTTGTTTTCAATGAAAGCATGTAACTAATTTTGAAGAAGGTCAAGATGTTCTAAAAATATTACCTTCTAAAAACTGAATTCCTGAGGGTAAATACTGCAGCTTCAGTATTCTTCAATGGAAAAGAATATTATTTTGATTAGTTAAGAGACACAAAGGAGTAATAGGAAGAAAATTATGTAAGTTTTTTTTACCGCTTCTTGGATTTTTGCTGCCACCAAATCAACAGCTTATTTAGTCTAAAATAAGATTTCCCATTATGCATTAAATGTTTGGGTTTCTGTCTTTAGCCGATTTTTTAAGTCTAAAACCAGAATCATCCTCTCTTATTATATTAGAGTTAATACTATTGTCTTGTTTCTACCAATGAGAGAGAAGCATGTAGATTGTCTTTTATATGTTAGCTAGAAAATATATAGGAGTTATGAAAAATAAGTGTTGGTTTAGTTAACCATCAAGATTAGCTGATATTTAAATATGATGACAGCATTCTGAAAATCGGTGGCATTGGATGGAAATTTTTAATGCAGGTTTACTGCAGGAATATGTTTGTATTAGTTAAGTTTAAAATTGTGTTCCTTGGGAAACCATAAAAGATTTCCAAAGTATTAGACACCCACTTTTGTGCTGGAATTTAATATGCAACTTTTTATTGGAAAATAATCGTCCTTGTCTGGCAAAATCCACCATGCAATATTTCTGTTAGTAGGTATAATGTAATAAAGACAGGGAGGGCTATTTATCACTACAAATTTTGAGGATTTCAGGATTCTTTTTATTATTTTAATATATTTCTTTGATATTAAATCAGAAAAATGATAAATTACACCTGTCCAGGCTGTTTTTCCTTTTTACTGGAAAGTGATGTACAACCCAATTCCAGTGGTCATTTTGGCTTTTTAAGATATGTATTTTTTCTTATTAAAAAAAAACTCAACCTGTATTTTTTTTTTAATAATAATGCTGAAATACTCTTTATTTCTAACATATGAAGTGGTTTATAAGTACTTCCTAGTCTTGCAAACTCTGGCCTTTTCACAATGAATTACTTTGAGAGCGTATTATCTGGAAAGAAGCCTGTGTTATTTTATAGCACATATCTATTGTTTAGATTTACCCTATTTTTTAGGTTGGAATTGAAATATAATACAAAATTAATTCGATTTATATTCTTTTTGGTATAATTTGCAAAACGCGTAATTTATTTCTGTCCACTATTTAAGTAAGATCCTTTTCCTATCGCCTTATATCTCTTACATATTCTTTAATCCTAAAATTATAACCTTTTGTTTCATAAGCTGTTTATTGCTTTTGAACACTTCTTCTTGAAGTTAATAAAAAATCATATTTTCAGAAAACTTACTAGATAAAACTTAAAAGCTATAACATTTAAACCAAGGGATACAACAAGAGATTTCAACTTGGGTACATTGATTTATATTTTTTAACAATTATTTCAGGTTTCCATATTTAGAAATATATATTAGTTCAATTTGATTTCAGCGCTCAGTTATTTGAATTATAAATCATTATGTCCCTTCTAGCTGATCAGTCATGAAATATCTTTGAATTCATTTACATAATGGAATATGTGAGTGGTATGTCTATTTCAGTGCAGTTGCTGGTTACCTAATGCATGTTTTGTTGTTTCCAATCGATTTCCTTACTATAATGTGTTTTTAAGTCCCGATTTTAAAGCAATACATTATATCTGTGTTAAAAATAAGATGGCACTCTACAGCAGTAGAAACAGTTATGCGAGATAAAAATCATCACCAGCTGGCCTTTATTAATGGAAATGTTTATATGTTAATATTCAAAATATTTTTATTTAAAATATTAGTAAGGAATAACTGAAAAGCGTCTTACCGCAAAGTTTTTAAATGTCTTCAGATACTTTTCATTTTGTTTTTTCTGTTTTTATCTGCTTCAGAGTGAATCCTACTCAGTGTTTGTTTATGGTTCTCAAAGCCAGTCTCTGAACTTTGGTGTTCTTGTATCAGGCCACTTGTTTGGAAATTGAAATCAGAAAAGAGCCTCATTTTTAGGAAGTGCTAAAAAGACTCATGTTTACTTACCTTAAGGTAGTAGTCTCAAACTTTAGTCATGATCAGAATCATTAGAGTGCTTCTCAGAATACAAATTGCCGGACCTCATCCCCAGAGTTTATGTTTTAGGTAGGACCGGATGTCCCAAATAAGAAAATCAGGTAACTCTCTATAGGACTTTGTCTTCACTAGTGAAAGGCAGACTTGACATTTTTAGAGAAGTGTAGTTCCTTTAAATCATAATGGTCTAGTGTAATTTTAAAATCCAGTGTCCTTTTTGAGGGAAAATTTGTTTTCCCATCAGATTCATTTCATGGGGCATATATAATATTTAGCAGATACATCTGAGTAGCTTTTTAATAAACTCCTTAAATTTCCAAGACTAAATTTCAAGAATTCTTGATTCTAAATAGCTTTATCTAACATGTACAGGGTTGAAATGGCTCTGTCCTGGGCCGCCCTCCACATCCAGGCTTAATGCTTATGGATCCTTTTCCCTCTTTCAAATACTTTCAGTCATAAATTCTAGTTTCTGTCCACCTGGGAAGGATGTGAGATTGCTCAAGTGATAGAACAGAGGAGCTGCTGGGGAAACTGGGAGAGAAGGATCATACAAAGCAACCAAATAAACTTATTTTAAGTTCTGAGAAAGAGGGAGAAAAGGGTTACATTTCATCAAAAATTCTGTTTGATTGTTTCAAGGGTGTTTTTCCCTTGAAAAGGAATTGATCAATATTTCTACTTAAATTCATTGTTTACTCAAATTTACAGCAACAACATGTCTCACTTTGGGGTTCGGGTAGATAATAATGAGAAAGGAAATTTTGTTTTCTGTTAGGCCCTCTGTTGGTAGTTGCCCTTATTACATCATCTTCAAGAAAACCCAGAGTATCTTTAGCTTTTAAAAACAGACCCCAAAGCAGATTCTACACTAATTCGTGAATTTATCCTAACTCATTTTACCCTGCTGATACTGTTAACTACAGTTCTTACAGTGAATAACTTCTCCATGTTATTGCAAGACTACCTATATAATTTGCAGAGGTACAAAATGAAAATGTCAGGTGCCTTGTTTGTAAGTTTTTAAGAATTTCAGGGCACCTGGCTGGCTCAGCCAGTGGAGCATGTGACTCTTGATCTCAGGGTTGTAAGTTTGAGCCCTTTGTTGGGTGTAGAGATCATTTAAAAATAAAATACTTAAAAAAATAAAAAATTCAAGGGGACCTGGGTGGCTCAGTCCGTTAAGCATCTACCTTCAGCTCAGGTCAGGATCCCAGAGTCCTGAGATCAAATGCCGCATCGGGATCCTCAGGGGGTCTGCTTCTCCCTCTGCCCCTCACCCAACTCATGTTCTCTCAATCCCTCTCTCTCTCAAATAAATGAATAAAGTCCTGAAAAAAAAATTCAAGACCTCACTAACACATAATTGAAGCAAGCGCAGGCCTTCTAGGCATAGAAGAACCGTGTGCTAGTGCATAGCATGGACATCCATGAAGCTGGCTCAAGTTCTTTGGTAAAGAAATAATTCCCTCCATTTGGCTTCACACTAGCCCTCTAAGACTTGGAGACTATTTCCTTAGTTCCTGTACACAAGGGTCTGGTGCATATAATTTCTACCCACATGCATCATAAATCTATTTATCTGTCAGTAGCTTCTCTCCGTTGTTTTCATTTTTACAAACCAAAGAGTCTGCTTCCTATCCAGGCTGCTTGGTCACCATGATGCTTTTCTTTTTCAACCCCAAACCTCTTCCAGTTTCATTTGTCTCTTCTTGCTTGTTTGTTGTTGTTGTGTTAGTGCAATACCCAGAACTGCATCCTTTTAGATTTAACACTGAGTAAGTGTCAAATAATTTAATTCCATATGCATCCTAATGATTTACTTTATATTACTGGCCTCTTTCAAGTCAGCAGATATTAATTAAGCATTTGCTAAAGTACAGAGCAAAAAGACAAATGAGACACAGCCCTGCCCTCACAGATTTTAAATTCTAACAGGATTGATCTTGATTCCAACCTGCCTTTTTTGCTATTATATTTTGTATAATATATACTCAGTATGTATTATATATTTAAATAATATATATAATATATACTCTGTACATCTATTATATATATTATATTTTTCCTAAGATATGATCTTGATTCCAGACCACCTTTTTTTCTGTTATATTTTGTATAATATATACTCAGTATATATTATATATTATTTATATATATATATATGATTATATAATATATATAATATATACTCTGTACATCTATTATATATATTATATTTTTCCTAAGAGCTCAAAGTCCGTTGTTTTAGTAACAAGAGTTTCTTTTCCTTCTTAAAATTTAACTCAAATAAATTATATACTAATTGTCTAAAAGTCTGTGCATTAAAAATAATGTGGGTGAGTCACATTTTGATATGGTAGTTTTGAGGGAGCTCTATTTTTAGGGTCATTTAGATGTAGCTTATATGGAAGCATTAAGTATACACTTAATGTGCAAGCCAGACATCCTTACCCTGTCACTAATCTTCCCACCACTGGGGTGTGAATCCTGAATGAAGTGGGGTTCAGGAAAGATTAGGGGGTGAGAGATGAAACTAAGGTGTAGAATGAAATAAGGGTGAAGGATGGCAGTACAATTGGGTATGTCTGTTACAGGAAATATATTAGTAATAAATAGTAGTAATTCTGCTTTTGTGAAACAGTATTAAAATGTATTGCTTTATTTCAGTGAATACCACCATCTCCAGATGGTTTTGAGAACGTTAAATAAAACTAGTTTCAGCATATATCCCTCAGGCGTACTTCTATTAACATTTCTCATCAAAAGAAATGTTGATTTATTTCTTTGTTTTCTGTCTCTATTATCCATGGAAAAGTCATCCCATAATTTATCTGCCCTGTTTATTTTTATACTAGAACCAAGTGTGAGAATCCTTTCTACTCCTTTTCTATAACCCACTTATTCAAACCTTCACCCAGTTCTTTAGATTCCTGCTTCACGAGATTACCGTCCTCGAGTATTATTGTGATCTGATGATTTCTCTTCCCAAAAGCCCAGAATCACTTCTACGTGCTTCTCGGGTCAAAGTAAAATTATTGATTAGAACTTGAGTCCTGTAACAGTACTTGACTTATTGAGTTCTCATAACTAATTTCCTGATCCACCGCTCAACCACAATTTGTACTTTATGCTCAGGCCAGGGAAATTTATTTTACCTTCCCCTTGACACCCTTCATTATCTTTCACTGAATCACCACATATGCTATTCTTTTCATTTGACGCATTGCAACTCAATTAGGTCTCTTTTAAATTTTCAGGTCTTCCTAAAGACTTAGTGAAGCCGCACTAAAACAGTTAGGATCCTTTGTCATAGCATTAACTGAAAGAACATAAACAAATCATTTAGTTTCTCTGAGGCTCAGTTACTTCATCTGTAGAAAGGGAATATTATCTAGCTCTTGAGATTTTGTAAGGATTAAATAAAATAATAAATATGTCATAAAATAATAAATATGTAACAATACACCTTTGCACAGGGGCCATGCTAATCTTCTCTGTATGATTCCAATTTTCACGTATGTGCTGCCGAAGCCAGCCTTTAACAATATATCTGTGTTATCTAATAAAATAAAGCACCTGATACTACTGACCCTGTCACATAGTAGGTGCTCACTGAATATTAATGCCTTTCATTTTCATTCCTATCATCTTTATTTTTCTTAATGTTCCTGAACACCTAGTTCTTATCTATATATCCAAGGACGAATATCATATAGCTTAGTATTGGCTAGTCTTCTCTATTAGTTTGTAAGCTATTAGAGATTAGGAATCTTTTTTTCCCTCTTGTTTCAAAATTTCACATAGTGGTCAATTGAATTAATGTTGCCCCTTTTGCTTACTGACAAAGCCTTAACTCCTATTCCTTATAAGTAATTATTAGTATTCCTTAAGATGCTTCGTTTTGGTTAGACGTATTTGGATGTTTTTTAGGTTAGTAGGGTTTATGAATGTAATCTCACTTTTGAAATAACAACACTAATGTTTCAGTAATTATACTTTATGTCTAACATCTACCTACAGTAATTTCCAACATGTCATTTCTTATCTATGGACTTTGTTCTATCGTCAGGATCTACTTCTGCAAAACTATTTGTAAACATGTATGGTATCATCTACTTCTGGTGCTTAGTGAATACTGTATGCCTAATATACTGCCCCTTTGATTCTAAAACAAAAATTGCTTTACATTTTAACACTTCTGTAAAGAAGATATATGCAAATACCACAACTGATGGTATTTAAAACACCTTTCTTAGCACGTACAATAATGATGTTTTTTATAACCAGTGGCATTTTAGGTTTGAGGAAATGCTGTAGATATTCAGTAAAAGCTAGCTACCATGAATTGAAGTCGTACTTGGTACTGCTATGCCCATCAGCTACTAAAGTGTGTAATACTCCTGTAACTGAGGAAGCCAGTTCATTCTCAGTTTAGTTTTCCTTTTCACCAAAGGTACAGATTTTCAAAATTTCCCACCGTCTGTAAGGCACACAATTTGTCTTGACTTTTTCTTTCCTTTTCTTCATTTGTCGTGTTAATTATCAATAAGGCCATGTCCACCTTCCTCGGTGTTTTCATAACTACATGGATGCAAACAGCAATTTCCTAGGGATTTTGTTTAGTGTGGTAATATCAACCCAGCTATAGAGCATGCTCCGTCCTGGATGTGAGAAGGCTCATTAATGACGGTGCCGCCTAAAAGAACAGTTTCCCTGTTTTTTCTGGGACCCAGTTCCAGTTTCTGATGTGTCTCAAAAAACTAGTCATCTCTGTAAAATCACTGGCCTCTGTAAAGTCAAATGGATATGACGTAACCTAGTGAAAAGAGCTCTTGGTGTAGAGTCCGACAGACCTGCATGTGAATCTTAGCCCTACCATTTACATGTTCCATACATGACCCTTACCAAATTCTCTTACTTACTACAGCCTCCTACTGCTGGGGCTGTTGCATTAGCCACCATGACTACGTCCCTGTAAGGAGGTGTTCCAGACACACCTCCAAAATCTGACCTAGTCCTGCCACGCAACTAAAATGCTCCCACCCAGCGGAAGTGGTGCGTCTTCTGAGAACCTGAGTCTCTTAGAGAAGAACGAGATGAAAGTAAGAAGATCATAAAGATGACCTATCCATTTGCCTTTTTAAAAAAACATTACAGACTCTCTTAAGGACCGTAATAGCTTTGAGTTGAATTCCTATAAGGAAATATAAATAATCAGATGGATTCCTATTTTTTTCTCTATTGAAAAAAGTAAAAATATATTCTTAATCTTTTTTTTTTTTTTTTTTTGCTTTAGAATGTAATTAAAAGGCAGTGAGGCTGGCCTTGATACAAAGTGCACAGATGCAGTTCTACAGAAAATGTGTCTTTGGCAGATGAGATTCTTCCTGTGAATGTTCTGTTTATTGCTACCATAAATATTCTATTGTCAAAACATGACTTGCTGTTTATTAGTAGCACTGACAGGAAGATTCCTATTAATGGCAGCATTCTTATTACCCATAGACCCTGTCACTTTTAACTTGGCAATTCCAGGAGAATTGTATTTGGTAATTACTTAAGATATTTCTTATTTTATTGATCCGCACCCCTGTTTAACTGAGTGAAGTTTGAGTGGCAGCTCTTCCGCTCAGTGATTTATACTGGGAGCAAACCATCAGATCTCATCTTTGTACGCAGGGAAAGACCTCCCGCCTATCATCCCCTGTTCCCCTTCAGCCTGCCCGGAAAACACAGTGCACTGAGCACCCCCTGAGAGCAGCGCGCTGAGGAAAACGCGTGGGTGTGGGCCCTGCCCTTGGGAAGCTTGCAGCCTTCATATGGAGGTGGCCCAAATACACACGCTTAACACCAACGGGAATGGTTGCTCCAGAGTCGGAGGGACTGGCGTCTGAATTGTACTCTTTGTCTTTTGGAAAGTTTTATTTAATTTTTCTGAATTTGTTTCCTCGTCAGAACAACAGAAGTGATAATCCCTGTCCTGTGCGCTTGTGAGAATTAGGCCCGCAAGTAGCAAACATTCTGTACATGTTCGTTCTCTGCATCTTTGTGTCTTCCTCCCTGACCTATAATTGGCAAAGACGTTTGCCTCCTCTGAGCCTCACAGCAATCCTGTAAGATAGCTTGGGTAACACCCTCAATTGTTGAAGAGGGAAACTAAGGCCCAGAGGAGCTGAGTATAGTTCTCGGACTCATCCAGCTGACCGAATGGTGTAGTCAAGCCAAAAGCCCAGCTTTCCTGACTCGTGTTCAGTGTTTTTTCTGCTCTTTTACACCGATACCTGAATGACTAAGTAAGAGGAGAGGGTGTTTGTATACTCAATAGATGTTCTCAGAAACACATCAGCCCTTCTTTGATGGCAGCATTAACCAGAAATAATTTAGGCCTTGTGCTCATGTTTATCATTTCTCAACTTTATTCTCATTCTGGGTTGGACTGCTCAGGTGGTAATGTGGTACAGTAGAAAGAACATGGCCGCTGTAGTCACACCTCAGTTCAGATCTCAGCGCTGTAGTCCATAGCTGCGTAATCTCGGGCAAGGGACTTAATTCCTCTCGACTTCAGTTTTCTTATCTATGGATTAGAAATAAGAAATAATATTTAACAGGGCAATTGTGAAGATTAGGTGAATGAACAGATATAAACATCTTACACCTTGTAGGGTCTTGAAAAATATTAGGTCATTTAAACCTGTCCTTCAACACTTGGTGACATTGCAGTCAGCTACATCTTTCCAATTGTATTCTGATCTTCTTCCTATAAAGCAGAGTTTCCTTAGATTTCTAACTGGGCTCATTGTTTCCTGGAATTGAATAATTTTCTCTTTCTGGATGGTCTATTATGAGTCTTTTATAATTATTTTTTATGAAATAATATTAAGTGAAAAGAAGGTCTCAAGTTATATCCAAAATGTAAAAAGGGTCAGTTTTAATTTTCTACTATCAAAGCTTTAATAGTAAAGAAGTTTTTGTCTTAATTATAAAATTCATTTTTCCTTTCCATAACTAGAATATGTATAAGATAGGAAAAGTAATTGCACTGGTTAATAATGGATTATCATTCTTAACAGAATGAAAGACATTTCTGTAGCAATACTCTTTAGAAATAATATTGATTCTTCATAAATAGAAATTGATGCCATTATAATTCAGTTTTATTTTGTGATATATTACCTATTGATAAGACAATGATATTTCCCCAGATTCCTTAACTTCTATTACCTATATCCTTTTAAAAAAACTTGTGAAGATAGATGCCGTGAAATTCATGCTAAAAAACCACACGGTAAGTCTTATTTCCTTTCATTCATGACTAGAATTTTCTGGGTAGTTTAGGTAAAGCGTTAGTAACTTTGGATGCCCTTTTGCTTTCATTAGAGTGAACACTTTCCTTTCCTTGGAATCAGTGACAGTTACAGTCTCAGTGACTTCAGGTGCCGAACCACCTTCTACACTGCCCTGACTCGCCTTCTGATGGTAGATCTAGGTAAGGTGAAGAATTGATTCTTAACTTGATTAATAAAGGCTCAACAATGTACTTGTGCAGTTAAAGGAGCAGACTACTAGTGAGAACCATATTTAAGTTACTAGAAATTGCCATCTTTGGCAGTTTTCTACAACTCTCTATGATCTGGACATCAGAGCCAAAAGACAAATCTTTGTATTTAAAGTGGCATTTTTCACTTTGAATAGAACCTGCATTAATTCTTTACCTCAGGATTTGTTTTCTGGGTATCCTTTGATCCATTAATTTTACTGCTATGAATCTAAGAGTAGTCTTGAATACTGAAAAGCATTACACAAAGATTTTCATTGTCATGACATTTAATCTAGAGAAAAAATGGAAATGATGTAAATATCCAGCAATAGGGAATTGTAAAATTACAGCACATTTACTTACTTGATGGAGTGGTCTTGTCCTCATTAAAATTGGGATTTGAAGATAGCGTAATACATGACATTTTATAATATTAAGTGAAAAAGCTAGCTGTTAAACTGTGCAAATGATATGAGTGTGCCTGGGATATGGGTGGAGAATGCATCCAAAAAAGACTTAAATGAAATTCTTTAAAAATGTTAAATGTTGTTTTGTGGTAGTGAACTATAGGTAATTTTTTCTCATTTTTGATTATTTAAAATTTTTTTTAAGGTGTTAACTTTTCTAATGGGAAAAAACACAACTTCTTTAAAAATTTTTTTCCATTGAAAAGCTTAACTAGACATATCCACAGGTAGACAGTACCTGAGGCTGAGCACTTAATCCTCTTTGTAGTGACCATATTACTCTGGGTTCCCATTTCCCCCCCTTGTTTGAATACTGCAGGTTAAATTAATCAGTTTATAGACACAAGAAAGAGTTCAATCAATGACAGTATATCATCCTTAAAGAATATAATACCGATGCTACTTTTTTCAACCTTTCTCTTATAATGTATTGATTGATCCATCAACTTAAATATGAATTTTTTTAAAACGCGATCATACAAAAGGAAAAAGGAGAAATAATTTTCTTTTGCACTTAGAAGACATTGCTCCTTGTAGTAGAAAGGTGACTAAACTGCCCTCTGTTCCACATCTGTATTATTTTCGTGCACTTCAACAGCATAAATTACGAGAGAGACAAACAGCCAAAAGTTGAGAGAAATGCATCTAGAATGATTAAGGAGCTTGGTGGGATTGATTTCTAAAGAAAGATTAAAAGAACCATGTATGTATAACTTGGCTAAGTGACAACTAGGGCTTGAGGCAAAGAGAACTGTCTATAAATATTTGAAGAGTGTAAACCAGGCATGCAAAACCCAATCATCTGCTACCTTAGGCAAGTGGGAGATCTGAGTGACAGCTTTGCATACTGCACCCTAGCCTGGATTACCTCTTGGCTGCTGCACTGGAGAGAAGAGGAGGGGCCCGACTCTTTGTCATTGTCCTCAGTAATCACTGAGAGAACACACTGTGCTGTGAGCTCTGAGGGCATGACAGAGACCAGGCAGGCATACAGGCCCCTGCCCTCAAGGAGCTTATCCTCTTGCTTTCCTCCCAGTTGTCCGAGCATTAAAGAATACTGTGTCTGGACCCTTATCTAGACTGAATTTATTTCCTATAGCCTTAAAAAATACTCCTTTAATGACTCTGTGAGACCCCATGAAAGAAGTGGGACGGCCAAGGCTAAAGAGAACAAGATGGAGGAGATTTCCTAGCATTAGGTTTGTGTCACACACATTTTCAGAACCTGGAAATGGGGTGGGTCAAGATCCTTTCTCGTATGGTCCGTCACAGACAAAAGAACCTGCCATAAGTCCGTGGGAGCCTAACCAACAGGACGGCACTATTACTCAGTATTCACAGCATGCCCACATTTATCATTGTAAGGATAACGGAGAGTCGTTATGGTGCCCAGAGGGACCCTGCGCTACACGCTGCCACTTTGAAAACTACTTTTATTTAGCATCGTTTAACGTAAACTGTGAGGTATGAGAAGCCGAAGTAAAATATATAAACTTGAATAATTGAAAAAGGATCTTACTAGGTTTCTCAGGGTTAGGTTCCTTTGAATTAATTAACCCATAACAATATAAAGAAAAAATTGGTATCTTTTTAGTTCACAGCATTTTTTTAAAAGGCGAATCTCCGTTATGTTGCAAACACATCTTGGATAGCTTGGGAGAGATGGAAACCGACTGTCTGGAAGTGCTTGGTATAGGGTAGGCGCTCAGTACGAGGAAACTGAGTCTCGGTATGGATAAAGTTAAAAACAATGGCAGTTATAGCCATGGAGCTTTTACATTGTTTGAAAAGAAGTCTTGATTTATTAGTAGTTTTCACTTTTTGGAAATAACTAAATGTATACTATAAGCATCAAGGGACAGTTTGTAGTGTATATTACCAGAGCTTCTATTTCTGGTGAAAAGCCAGAGTTGCTCTTCTTCCCAAAATACACTGAGCTCCTTCACGGCATGGACTTTGTCTTTTCATGTTTTCTAGCACTGATCTCTCATTGCGACCTTGTAGGTGCTCAGTAAATATTTAGTGAATGAATGACACATTAGTATATTGCAACCAAGATGTCATCGTCATGGTTCCTGGAATCAGCAATTCCTACCAGGTTCTCTCTGGGAGTAGCTCTGATCGTTGGCCTCTCCAAGACAAAACATATCAAGTGGCTGACTACTTTTACAAGTGATCATCTACACTTGGCTACTCTTGTGCTCGATTAATCGCTTGTTGCTCTCTGTTCAGGTGTTATTACTTTATAGATGATCGTTTGTTGAGGGTTGCTGAACACAGTTTTGTTATTTGAAACCTTGTCTCACAAACTAGGTTGACTGGAACATTGCTGCCTGAGTTCCTGTATGTGTGGCTTTATAGTTTTCTATTGTATATTCACTGTCATGGAAACAAAGAGAAAAGAGATGGTGCTATTGTCAAAAGAAGCCCAGATCCATGTATTAAATGAAAGAAGTAAAAATATTAGGTAATGAGAATTCTTCTCAAATTAAAAGTTAAGGAAGAACTTTTATATCACTGATTTTTTTTTTTTTAAATCAAACAGAAAAACCCCTCAGCAACCTACTTGCAAAACATGGGATAAAAGTCTTGGGCTGAAATAGAAAGCACATTCTATTGAATCAAGCAAACTAAACTGAGTACGCTGTGTATGAGACATACCTGCACATCGAAGTGATTAGAAAAGGGGAAAGAAATTGGGTGTCACATTAATTGGTGTTTACTTTGAAATGCATTTTGGTTTCTAGTCAATTATTTGTACTTTGTATGAATTTAATTAGATGCTATGTGCCCCAAGTTGTATTTCAGATGAAAATGGGGGTTTTTTGGCAATAAGTAGTTGTACCATTTTATCGAATTGCTCCTTGGCTACGTTAGATGAAATGTTCACTTGAATAAAGAGCAGAATTGAAAGCATTTCATCATCAGATTGATGGTATTTAATGTTGGCAATATATTTCTGTATTCTAAGAAATCATAAAAATTAATGCAAAAACTCTCTTTGCAAGATAACATACATACAGAAGAGAATGGGTGGCCGTCCATGTGTGCAAGCATGTTAGCCCTTCCAAGAATCACTTAAAGTTCCCTAGGTTATTTTTAAATTAACTTTGTCAATCTAATAAACTAAAGGAAAGATAATATTACCCAAGCCAGTAAATGGAGACCCTCCAGGGAGCTGTTCAGTATAAAATACTTGAATAAATAAAACCTTCTATTTTGTTTAATTTGAATAGAGGTGAATTCAGTTGACAAATATTGGAGAAGGGAAGTGTGGAAAAGAACTACAGCAACACTCGTTGTTTTGTGGAGAACTGAATATTATTCATTGCAAATTAAGTTTTTACCAACCACAAACTTAGAATTACTCAGTGTCACTAAAGTTGTTTTTCCTTGGTTGTCACTAACAGTTGCTTTTCTCAGCCTTTTTATGACCACACCTTATCTTGAACTACTCTGATGAGAAGCACGTTGATAAGGTCTGGGTGAGCAGTGCTTTCCTCAGATACTCAGACTCTAAGAAAAAGTCATATCTTGTAGCATGATCAAGGGAATATTAATATTAAAATGTTATTTATAAACATTAAGAGGTATTTTCTCTTTAGGGAGGAGCGTGCTATAATATAATATTCACCTACCTTTGTGGCTTTAATAGATAATTGACACCTGAAGATAACCCTAGCTTAAATTTGAGGAATTTAAATAAAAAGTAAATGACTTGAATAAAAAGGGAAGAGTATTCTAGAAATAGCTACTAAAGATAAAAGTAAAAATATACAGAGGAAAGAAACTTTCCTTTTCTTTATTAATAATAACTAACATTTCTTTATAAATTTATAGCCTGCAAACCACTGTCACATACATTATGCTATTTGATCCTCACAACAGCCCATGTGAAATGGGTTTTATTGCATTGCTTATCTATTAGAAAGGTGAGGTTCAGAGAGACTAAATGACTTGCCCAAGGTCAGTCATATAACCTCTAGCCCTGTGACCACACATTCTCATTCACTTATACTACACTGTGACTTCACCTTTCATATTCTCAATCAATTAGGAAAGGTGACTTTTTCTTTTTTCTTTTTTATTTGAACTGTTTGGACTGAATGATTGATTTGAGGCTTAAGGGCAGTGAGAAAAAGAGAGAAGGGATTACTTTCCAAGCTTCTATCCAATAACCAGATAGATTCATGTTTATTATTTGCCCTATATAGGTATATTATGGTCCTCTGATCAATGAAAGTCAAATGTAGTTTTTAAAATTTGTCCTCATGTCATAATAACTGACCAAAGCGTATTTATTCTCATGGATAAAAAGAACACAGAGGTAGCTGTCCCAGAAGGGTTCAGCAAGTGAGAAGCTTGATCAGAAATAACTAATGTTCTGATAGATAGGAAGAATACATCAATATATCACCTGTGTCCATGACTTGGCAGAGACAATCTGGAAAATAGACATGGCGGGGGGCGGGGGGACTGGGCAATAAGGGGTAAAGAAGCAGCTGGAAATACTTAGAATCTATAATGAGATAATTAAGACTAATTAGCCGGCCCTGTAGGCAGAAAGCAGCCCATTAAGTCCAGATCCAGTTTTAATAACTTACCTGGTTTTGAGGGTAGAGAGTCCAGAGCACCCCAGGGAAAGAGATGCTTCAGGGATGAAACTTTTAGGGGTGGGTATCCTAGAAAAGGAGTACTAGAGTCTGCAGTGGGCAGTGTATTTTTCTTCTGAGAATGAAAAAAAATAATATTCTGGTTCCCTAGGGAGAGGAATTAAAGGGACCCTCAATTTTCTCATCTATGAAATGGAGATTCCTATCTTAAAGAATTATTATGAGCTTTAAATAAGATAAAAGAGGTGTGAAAAGGCCTGGAACAATTCCTACCACGAAATGAGTACTCAGTATATATTAATTAAGACAGAAATGTTTATTAGATGTACAATCAGGAGCATAAACTGATGCCAGCACCTCAAAATGAGGCAGGTTCACTGCCTTTGGTGCATCTGCTCCGCCTCCGGCGCATGGGCTCTTACTTTCCTACAGGAGTAGAAGCTGATGACACCTGACAGGTCCTCCAACAGCCCACCCTCCCCGAAGCCGTGGTCCTGTCACAGCCAGTTACACCTCCTAGGCCCTGGAGGGGAAAACGAAATTCTGGCCCAAGTTAGCTCTAGCTAAGCACCTTTCCCAAGACTTACGCTAGTAGAAGTGGAGAAGTGCTACCCCAGCGAAGCCCTGGAATGGCGGATGGCGCCGGCCCGGGGCCCGCAGAAGTCACCGGCTCTTTTGATAGAGTCCATTGGTGTGTGGTTTTAAATAGATTATTTTCCTTACTCATCTGCCTCTGTATCTCCTTGTTTGTCTCCCCTTGTTTTTTTTTGGGGGGGGGGGGTTTAAGATTCACCTGCCATAAAATTCACACTGTTAAAGTATAAGTTGAATGGCATTTAGTTCATTCAGAATATTCACAGGGCTCTACCACCATCACCATTATCTAATTCCAGAATATTTTCATCACCCCAGAAAGAAATCCTGTATCTTAAAGTAGTTATTTCTTACTTCCCCTGCCCCCGGCTCCTGGTAGCCACTAATCTACTTTCTGTCTCTTTGAATTCGCTCATTCTAGAAATTTCACATAAACGGACTCATGTAACATGTGGCCCTTGTGTCCGTCTTCTTTCACATAGCATAGTGTTTTCAAGGCTTATTCATAGTTTAGCATGCCTCGATACTTCATTCATTTTTATGGCTAATACTCCATTGTATGGCTGTACCACATTTTGTTTGAACAGTTGGGTTTTCACCTTTTGGCTCTTATGATAATGCTGGTATGGACATCCATATGTAAGTTTTTGTGTGGACATACCCTTTGAATTCTCTCAGGTGTATACCTAGGAGTAAAATCAGTGAATCAAAGGGCAATTCTATGTTTAACTTTTTGAATAACTGCCAAACTGTTTTGTACAGTGGTTGCATCATATGATATTGGCTGCACCAGTTTACATTCTCACCACTCAAGGTCTTAGATTATATAAAATAACAAACGAAGTGTCTTAAAAATAATGTATCTGAGAACCAATATAATAAAAAGGTTACTGTTAGTATTTTAATGTGACTTCTCCAAAGGAAAATAAATTGGAATTCCTAAAATGAGTAACTTCCTGTTGAATCAGATCCTCAGAAATCCAGTAGAGGGGATTAGATTTGAGTTTTACTGAAAAGCTGAAGAATTTATCATTTTTATTATGCATGACTGAGAACTGCAACAATGTTATGTTAATATTTACTTTTCCTGATGCCAGTGAAAATATTACTCTGTAAATTGGCACTTCACCTTCAAATCATACTGGTTTCTGGACCCTGGTCAGAAAAAAAAAAAGAGCAGCTTCAACTATTATTCATAAAATGGTCACATATATATTTAGCATACTAAATATATGACTGCATTCTTAAATATGAAGTTGTAAAGGAGTGAACTCGTGTTTTCTCCTTTCCTATTAGAAGCAGTAATTGATACCTCTAAGAGTAATACAAGTAAGGAAAAAAATCTCTAATAAATGTTGTATAGAATTTGTTTGCCTGACATAAACAAAAATGAGCAGTTTTTTGGCTTAGGTAATACAGTATATTATCTCGTGGTAAGAGAGGAACAGTGCTAATTGAAACATAAACATTTTTGCAGAAATAATGCGCCAGGGTATCATATTTGCCTATCTTAAACTCAAATGACTGCTGAAGAATCACTTTCTCCCTCCAGAACCAATCCGATTGTTCTTCACCCTCTTCTACCTTCATGCAGTTCTAAACTCAAGATTCCATAACCCTGACTTCAGTGCCTACCTCTGATCCCTTCTACCCTGTGGAGACGGGGAAGAACATGAGCTGGAAGTAAGCCAATGGAGTTGGGATGTCTGACACTGACATTTACCAGCCCAAGGTTGTTGGGCAAACCACTGAACCCTCTGGTTAACTGAGCCTCTCTGTCTGCATGTAAAATGACGGAAATCATCATACAAGTCCACAGGATTGTTGGGACCATTAATGACTTGCAGCAGTGCTTGGAACCTACGAACAGCTACATGGGTGTCTGTTAAGTAAATCAAGTATTAAACTCATTGCCTTCCCATAATAAGCACTCAGGAAATAACTATTGTTATTCCATCACTACACAACTATTTCTTGAATGCCAGACCCTATTCTGGGCACTGGGAATGTAGTCATGATCAAAACATACAAAGTTCCTTCACCAGGGAGCTTACATTCTATTAGGAAAGACCACGGATACATATGGGAATATACGGCCAGTCACAGTAAGACCCTAAGAAAACTAAAGTAGGTTATGCAAGTGGAAAGTGGGTGGGAGTCAAGGGCGAGTTTTGCAGTAATGTTTTAGGTAGAGAGGTCAGGGAAGTCCTCTCTGAGGATATGACATTTAAGTAGAATTGCTGTTCACATTCCTGTCTTTAGCATTTGCTCTTTGACTTCTCCCTGCACATTTTGGTGGCTTGTTTTCTGTGCCTTGATTACCCCATACCTCAAACTTTGATTGAGGAAAGAGATGAGTCAGGAAGTTTTTTGATCTGTAGCTCTGGGTAGTAAGTGAAGGGTTGAATGGTAAAGTTCTAAATTTGTCTTTGTTCTGATTAAATATCCTTACTTTGGTTTGGAGGGGTGGGGTGGGGGGGTGTTGGGCGAGCCTGGTGGTGGGTATTGAGGAGGGCACATATTGCAGGGAGCACTGGGTGTGGTGCATGAGCAATTAATCTTATGACACTGAAAAAATAAAAGTATTTGGGGGAAAAATAAAATAAAATAAATAAATATCCTTACCTTGGGAAAGCTTTGTTCCCAAAGAAAGAGTATTGGGGGACAACGTGGTTGTCACATTTTAATCACTGTAATGACCTCTCTAGGTCCATATAAAGCTCAAAAAACCAAAAATGATCATGGCTATCATTTATCCAAAACCAGAATGCTAACAAGTAGCAGAGCAAGAATTTGAGCTTAGAAACTTCAGAGCATCCATTCTTTCCTGTACCCTTATCTGCCTGCAGTGATTGTTACCACTATTCTTGTTAATAAGTCCATGTTTCGAAGATACTTTATCTTAGGAGAGTAAGGTTACCTAGTTTAAATGTAATGTACATATATATTATATATTTAAGGATTTGATAATGTCTACTTCAATTAGCTATTGTATTATTCCTCTCAAGTATTAAGAAAATAAGGGATTTTTAAAATGCCCCTTTATTTTCATTCAAATACAGTATTTGCCTAATACATGCCAGGCACTGTTCTAGGTGCCGATCCTATAATGCTAGCACTACCACCACTACTAATTAGTGAGCATCTCCTGTTTTTCATGTGTTAGAACATGAAACATTCACAAAGATAGTCATTTTTGTCCTTATGTTGTGGATGAGAAAACTGAGACTCAGGGTAATTAGTGAATATCCAGGGTTAAACAGTAAGTGGCGGAGCCGGACACTGGTTCTGTTTATTGCTGAGCCTCACCAGCCTACATCATTCTCCTTCACCGAGAAACGCAAAGATGCAGAGTCTCAGCTCTCCGGAAGCAGAGCCAAAGATACTATCAGTGTAGGTTGACACATCTAATAATTTACGTACACACATTACAAATTTTATTTTATCTAATCCCTACAGTAACCCTCATCAAATGGTGTGGTGGGGGGATGATGTTAGGTTATTATTAGTGTTATTAGCTGTGTGCCTAAATATCTGCAAATTCGAGGCAGACTGAGCACTGTTCCTACTGTCAGGAGTAGATGAAATGCTGTGGCAGTCCACAGGGAGAAGAGGCTTGCTTGTGGTGGGGCCTTTGGGCCTTAGAGAGTACTTGCAGGCGAGCTTAGCTCAGATTGGGAGAGCTGCCGTTTCACCTGGGCTTGAAGTAAGACCTTCTGTAAAGGTCTCTGATGTTACCACCAGCAGACAGAGGATGTGGCTAAGAGAAATACCTGGGTTGCACAGCCAATTGGCGGGGCAGAGATCATGATCTGATCTGATTCACCCTTTACCTAGAGATCTGACCCTTGTTTTAGAACAGCACACCAGGAAAGACTCATTGGCCTTGTGATATCTCTTTGTGAGCAAAGCTAAGTCCTTGATTTTTTTGGACCCTGGAAACAAAGTGCACAAGGTTAAAGGGGACAGAGAAGTAACAAAAGGTCAGGGTCAGATCAGCCGCTCCTTAAGGGTCTAAAGATCCTGATTGTGCCATTGACCTTCTGTGTCGTCTGTCGAATGATGTACAGACCAGTGTCTCTCAAATATTTGCATATATCTGGATTATCTGGAGGGCTTCTTAAATTAAATTTCTAGACCTCCACCCCCGGGGTCTCTGATTCAGTAGCTCTGGGATGGAAACCAGGAATTTACAACTGATAAGTTCCCAAGTGATGCTGATGCTGCTGTATCAAGGACCAAACTTCAGAATCACTGATCTCTGAGATATTGTTTCCTCTCTAATGCTCTATTTAAAAACTAATAGCATTGAAATCAGGAGGAGGTCTGGACCATATAGTGTCACTTCCTAAGTGTGCTACCTTGAGCAAGTCGCTTAACCTTTCTCTGCCTGTTTCTTCATCAGTAAAGTGGGGGGCTCACAATCCGTGTGGCATAGGATGAATGAGAGAATCAACTCTCTCATTTAAAGGAAACCTCTTGGGGCACCTGGGTGGTTCAGTCAGTTAAAAGGTCTGCCTTTGGCTCAACTCATGATCTCCAGGTCCTGGGATCAAGCCCCACATCAGGCTTCCTGCTCAATGGGGAGTCTGCTTCTCCCTCTCCCTCTGCCTCTCCCCCACTCATGCACACATGATCTCTCTCTCAAATAAATAATTTTTTTTAAAGTAAAAAAGAAAGAAACCCCTTGTAGTGCCTGGGTAGCTCAGTTGGTTGAGCGTCCAACACTTGATTTCAGCTCAGCTCCTGATCTTGGGGTCATGAGATGAAGCGCCGCATCAGGCTTCACATGCTCAGCATGGATTCAGCTGGAGATTGTCTCCCTCTGCCCCTCCCTCTGCTGACTCTCTAAATAAATAAATAAAATCTTTTTTTAAAAAATGAACCCTTTATGAAAAGAATACTATATAAGTTGTCAGTTGTGTAGCTAAGATACAGAAGCAATCTGAATGGATAAAGAAGAGGTGGTGTACACACACACAGAAATATTACATACCCATAAAAAAGAGTAAGATCAAAAAAAAAAAAGTAAGATCTTGTCATTTATGACAACATGAATGGGCTTAGAGGGAATTATACTAAGTGAAATAAGTCAGGCAAAGACAAACGCCGTATGATTTTACTCGGGCAGAATGTAAAAAAAAAAAAAAAGAATAAACAAACGAAAAGCAGAATCAGACTATAAATATCGAGAACAAATGGATGGTTGCCAGAGGGGCGGGAGGGGAGGGAATGGGCAAACGGGTGAAGGGGAGTGGGAGATACACGCTTCCAGTTATGGAATGAATAAGTCACAGGAATAAAAGGCGTAGCTTAGGGAATGTAGTCCGTGCTACTGAATAGCAGTGTGTGGTGACAGATCGTAGCTATGCTTGGGCTGCGCAGAGCATGACATAGAGTTGGACCATTATGTTGGACACCTGAAACTAATGTAACATTGTCAACTATACTCAAATATAAATTTTGTAATAAAAAATAAATAAATTGCCATTTGTGCATATCCATGTTTGAAGTAAAGATTCTGCTTCGATAGAATCCTTAAGGAGATTGCAGTCTACCTTTCAAGGGAAAAAACAATAAAAAAATGACTCGTTTCTATAAAGAAAAGGAAGCTTAGTGCAAGTGGAAGTGTGCCCGTGAAGAATGTACTTAAAATCCAAATGACCCATGAGGGACCCCATCTTATTTGGCAGATAAAAGTTTCCCTGCTATCTTTTTAACAAATTAATAAAAAAAAAAAGAACATAAATAAAGGGGAATAATAACTTAGAGCTATCTGGGCACCTGAGTCTGTGAGCCCTTTAGGGCCTTGGCACCTAAAGAGAAGGGGAAAAAGGATCCCTGTCTCTGAGGCTTTGAAAGTGGCTTTCCTTGAGGCATTGGGGAAGCTCTGGGGGCAGTAAGAACTGAAGGGCTGAGATGCCTGGGGCATGAGTCTGTTTGATCCAATAAAGAGACAGGGAAAAAAAATGGCTGGTAAGTAATTTTGCTATTTCATTTGGTGCAAAAGAGAAGGCAAAACACCAGAATGTTCAATGAGCCAAACAAAGTACAGGATGCAGCGTGAGTGTGGATGCAGTCTGACCCCTTCCCAGGAACATTTCTAAGCCTGAGTGAAGCACTCACTGCCTAGGCTAATGTACAATAGCATGCATTTTAAACCATGGTGACCCTTTTGTTTTTCTGATAGGCGAAGATGAAGACGAATTTGAGAATTTCATGCTGCCTCTTACAGTCTCTTTTGAAACAGTCTTACAAATATTCAACAACAACTTTAAACAAGAAGATGTAAAGGTGGGTTTGTTCCTAAACGTGATGAAAGATAATTTTGCTCATTCTGGGATATCTAGATCCACAAAAAGGTTTCTGTATATTTCTGTGTGCTCTGTACCTCATCAGTCTTGCTTCCTCAATCGTATGTCTTTGAGTTGTACTTTTCATATAAGTACTTCTTTAGTTTCTTGTACAAATTGACTTTGAGGTCAGCGCGTGATTTTGGACAGTGTGTGATTAGATGATTTCTCTCTTGTGGCAGTTAGTACCTTTAAAAGAACACTTCTCATGGGTGCACCACTTTAAGCATCCCTATTCCCTCATCTACCCTGCACTGTATGCCTCAACATATTTACATGGAGGAATGCACACACATACACATTCTAAAACACTACATCTCTAAATATTTTTTTAAACAAGAATTTATATAAATCAAGACTTTATTAAATGGCTAGGCATATATGTATAAATAGGAGCTGGTCTTGAAGTATTGCATTCTTAAACTGAACAAAGTGATTAGGATAACTGATAGCTAAATAAGGTTTTTATGTGCCTGTGGGAGCCGTATTAGGATTGATTTGACAAGTCAGTTCAGCTGTGGCAACAGTCATAATATCTAAGACAACATTATGTTTTATTAGTAAAATCCTTAAGTGTAGCAAGCTGTTTGTGACAAAACAGTCCCGTATTTTAGTGTGGGGGGTGGGGAACACAAGATCTGCAAAATAGGAACAGCATCTTCTAAAATCGTAATGTATCTGGGCTACATTAAATAGATTGACACTGATTATTATTTTTTAAAAGACTAATAAATGTACTCTAGAGGATGCAGGCACCTTTGTTAGTGATGCTCGAGTCATATTTTATTGTTATTTGGAAACATTAACCATCATTTTGCATGGCCTCTCCTCTTCCAAAAAAAAAAAGTGTGTGTGTGTGTATATGTGTGTGTGTGTGTGTGTGTGTGTGTGTGTACATATATATATTAGCAGTAAGAAGCCAGGTAGTAAAACGATGGCTTTTGATGATCATTTTAGTGTAATTCTTCCACCAGAAAATAATTAGCCAATGCAATACCTTTTGAAATAGAGTTTTGAAATGAATATTAAAACTCAGAATTTTAAAACCAAAAGGATCTTAGAGATTTTCATTGTGTTCATCGCCTTGTGAAAACTCTTCACCAGAGTTTCTACTCAGGTTAGCTATATTTTTTTAGATGTCTTCCAAATATTCTGAAGGACCTACAAAAACTTTGCAGCTTTAAAGTGGCTCTCGGTGCCCTTTGTATCCGAAAGAAGCAGCGAGGTTGAAAACCACCATCTTTATAAAAATTACGTTTGTCTCATTTGAAGATTTCATTATACTCCAAGCCCATTTTGATGTAATCCCATCTAGTTTGATAGAAACCATCTTCCTAGAGTCATTTTTAATGGAGTTCCAGTGATATATCCCTAAACCAGCAAGTTCTTAACGACCCTGGAAAGTGACTGCTTGATTACACTTTAACGGTATTTGCAAATAAAATCACAAGTAATTAAGGGGAAATCTCCAGGCTTTTGAGCAAGTTTGATGCATGATAACTGCCTGATTCAGCTTCATCTAGAGTAATGCTGTGTAGGCAACAGCTACTGAGATCAATAGCAACGTAATGATAGTGGCAGAATTAAGTGAGTAACCCGAGAACTGTGCCTCAGAATGCATGCAGCTGCCACGAACCAAGGCCACACAGTGCACTCCGTGCTTCCGTCCTAAATGTTCATCAAAAGACGCCCTGCAGGAAAATGGAGTTAGATGCTCTTTATTGCTGATCGTGTCTCTTGCCACATTTATCAGGGAAATTGGATTAGCAGTTGGCAGCTGCAGGTAGACAAGATTCTGCAGTGATTAAATATGCAGCTTGGCTGCATTTGTTGTGACAGACCTTTAGTAAATTCTACTGTAAGCACCATCTGTCTAATTTGTATAAAGAAAACTTGGTGCTTTAAGCTACCGATAAAGAACTAAATCTGTTGCTTTATCATAAACAAAACTTTTGCACTAAATGCTTTTAAATGTAATTTATTAGGTTACGGCTATTTTTCTATCATGATGAATAAATAATACATGCAAAAGTGCTTTCAGGTACTTCATTTTGCAAGTACTAGAGATAAAAACAGTTCTGTTTTGTTCTTCAATAAAGTATTTAGTATTCCAATCCACAGGAGGTGATGCTGTTAAAATATCTCTATGAAAATGCCGCAGGACTGCCAAATTCATTTAATTTGCAACCCTTACCAGCATTTTCTAACTCTCTATTTATAGACATTTTTCAAATGCGGATTTCAGGATGAACATAAGCAGCGAGGACCTATGTTGCCAAATTGAAATATGGTTGTGAGGGGAGGAAATGCTGCAAAACTCTTAAATTTATAGCTTTGTTTTCTTACTTAGTCCTAATAAAATTGAAGAGAACATTGAATTTTTGTCTTGGGTTTTTCCCTTCATAGTAAAGGGAAAAAGAAAGAAAATGCTGTGACAAATTCTGGCTCCAAAGCATTAGCTCAAAATGTATGTGTTCCCCCTATAATTGTCTCCATAGTAAAATATAGTCCACTACTCCCTCCACTCATGCATCATTTTTTGATTTGGCCATGACGTCATCGAGGATAAGGAAAATGAATGAAAACTTCTCGGAGGAAGAGGAGCAGTTAAATAGGAACCTGCTATCTTTAGTCCCTTCGTAAAAACTCCACAATGTTAAATTATTTAAAATCCTTGATTTTCAGCATGCGCACATTAAAAGTTTTCGCACTAAGTGCCAAATGTTGCAAACAGCACTTTAACAGAATGATTTTGCTTTGATCCCTGTAGCAGTTCCTGAATAATTTATCACAGGTTATTGCCTTAATTCTGGAGAGGGATAGAGCAATAAAGGCAGATGAAAACACTCCAGTTGAAACACCTTGGGGCCTGCTCATTCCTCTGACACGGCTCTTTTGTTGGAACTATTTAGAGGTTATTAAGATGTGTCTCCAGAATTAAGAGTATGCTGTAAGGATGAAGACAGCCATCTTAATTCTAAAGACAAAGCACAATGACCCTTCACCTTCTTTTTCTTTGTTGTTATTATATAGTAGAATTATGAGGATAATATTATAGCTGCCCCCAGTAGTGCCACTACAGTAAAGGGTCTGTCAGACTTTCCATTAGAAACCCTGTTTTGGGGGTCAGGGTGGAAGGAGCCGCATTTCAGCTGTTTCCCGGCCCATTCGTCTCACACTTGGCACACAGACAACTGTTCACCGTGCGGCGCACTGAAGCACTGAGCGGTTTCTCCTCGAACTATCCAGAAGGAATCCTTAAGATTAGATACCCCAGACCTATCCGGCTCCCCACACCAGCCTCACTGAACACATAGGATCAGTCAGGTGTGGACCAGCTTAGGAGAAGGGCAAGTTTTGAAATAAACCCTTTTGTACTCTTTTAAATGAGATGGTGAACCGTGGCTCCTCCTTCCCTGAATTTCAGTCAGACCGCCTCTGGCTCTCTGAGATTGCTTAGTAGTCCGGCTGAACTTCTAGGTAACAGTCGTCCTGTCTCAGAGCAGAGCGAGGTACGTTTTGGCGACCAAGAAAGTACTCCCTTAGTGTTGTTTGAGCATCTGTATGGACTATTACCAGTACTCTTGCTGCCGTGAGATACAAGATACTGTTTGAGCCTAAGAAATCTGTGTCTTACCCACGTGGACACCGCGTTTTCCTGTCCGGTTGAATCTATTGAGAACATACAGTTAGTTCTTATGTTGTTAAATGCTTGCTCTGCTCTGTAGTAACAGTTTCTAAAATTAAACGGTGATACAATTTCATAGATTTGAGTCATTTAGGTTTTATTATTTTGGCATCTTTTAAAGAAGAAAAATCTGTGATAAAATAAATGGTTAACCTTTTTGTGTAATGAAAATGGTCTAAAGATATTTTAAGAGCCCCTCGCACTAGGCACACTAGGCAATAGGAAAGTAAAACCCCTGGTTCCTACTGACCAGTTTAGAGCTGAGTGTGGGTGCCTTATGTATATGTGGAAACTTACTGTAACCTGTAAGGGTACATAATACGGATAGACCGAAATGCCCGCTGTCGCAGGAAGACTGCAGAGCTAAGTACTCAGAATATGGTTGTTCCAAGAAGGCTTCTTAGAAGACATATTTTGTTCTGGAGGCTGTGGGAAACGTGGAAAGCTGCAAAAGAGGGGAACAGCTTCCAGGTGGTGAAAATAGGTTACATAAAAGGCAAAATGGCTTTTTTTTTTTTAAATAGCAAGTCACATGAGAGAACTGGAAGGAGGCGAGCCGATTCTAGACTAACAAGGACTAGTGAGATTATGAGAGGAAAAAGAACGAGTCATTTAAAGAAGCAGAAACACAAATTCAGGGTTTACAGACTCAGAAATTCAGAAACGCTTAGGCGGTTAGAAACTAAATATTTCATAAATGATGACTTCTGGTTATATCGAGTTGCCTTTTAGGTACAGGGTTGGGGAACGATCAGAAATTGCAGGTACTTGTGACAGATAAACTGTTATTTTACTTCAAGATGTTATTTAGCCATTAAGATGAGGCTTCAGATTCACTTCCAAGTCCTTGATGATCATTTAAAGGCCTTCCTATAAAGAGGTTTTCATTTCTTACCAATGTATGAGGAAAAAGAAAAAGAAAATCTGATAAAAAGAAAACTTCAGAACCCATTTCCTGGCAGAATCTTTCTACTGAAACAGTATCTTCAGAAATCACAGTTGCATATCTCAATTATCCCACCCCTTGTTTTGCAATTAAGTTTATTTGTGCTCTTTGTTCTGACATTCTAGCATCTGTTCATGGGTTTTCTTTTTCTCTTCCCAAGCATCATCCTAAGGACAGCTTAATTAAGAGTCCAGAGAACAAGTCAGATCTCCTTTATTTAAGAGTCAAGTCATTTTTTTTTTCTGTCTCTCTGAAACTATTTATGGAACATTTGGTACGTGTCAGGCTCTTGTTAGGCATTTTTACATACGTTTGTTAAATTTATTCCTCACGATGCCTCTGTGAAAGAGGCCATAGTAGCCCCTTTTATAGATGAGAAAACTGAGACTATAAGTTGTTGCCTTGCTTAAGTCTTACAGTCAAGCGGCAGAGCTGGGACTCAAATTCAAGTCTCCTAATAACCAGTACAGATCTCTTTTCCTTACACCTTTTCCTTTTCCTTGCTGGGGGAATGCAGGTGCCCTTCTTGGAATGTCATGGTAGCAGTTAAGTCACCTGGCCAGTTTTATTTTGTCCTCAGTGACTAGAGATGTTCTTTTGGGATCTTTAAATGCCAGCGTGCTTCCAGGATAGACTCTAGGTTGCATAGTGGGACTGATTGCACGCAAGCCAGTGTGGTTAAGATTTGCTATTATTAAATAATGTCTAGACCGTGTGCATCTCCGTGCTGTGGAATTATCAATCCTCTTCTCCCCACCTTTTTTCTAATTGTCATTATTCAGAAACAAACTATATTAAGAATCCAGATTTTCCTAAACTACTGGCATTATGACTTAGCTCAATTTATAAGAAGCGAAGTCGAGTTGGTCCGCAGATTCGATGGTCTGTTTGTTTAAAAGGGTCTACGGTTTTCTGTAGAAAGGGATCTGAGCGAGACATTTTAGCTAATGAATCAAAATCAGATATGTGGTCATTATTGCCTGATTATTACTCCATCTGCTCTGTGCTAACGTGAAAATCAATTACTGTGTCTCTTTCCCACTGACAGCGTATGTTGATCGGGCTGGCAAGAGATCTTCGAGGGATTGCCTTTGCACTGAACACAAAGACCAGCTACACCATGCTGTTTGACTGGATGTATCCTTATTACACTGTGACAATACCAGCTCTGTGCACAGAGGGATGCCAGGCCCCTCGCTTTCGTTTAATAGTATGGCACAGTAGGGAAGAGGAAACAAAGCTAAATGAACTAATGTGTAATCAGCTAAAAATTACAGCACAGTGGCAGCCGTGCAGATAACTGAGCACAGCATTTGGAGACCCAGCTCAGAGAGGTCACTTTTTGGTGCCATTAAATATTGACAACTTAAAAATCACATCCCCAAATGATTGTTTATGTAGCGATTGCAGGGATAATCAGGCTAACGTCTTTAACTCAGGATCAATGAATCTTACCATTTGGCATTTTCGAGGAGATTTGAATTTCTACTCCATCTCAATTAGCAGGGCCGAGAAGGTTACTTTATCTCTCGGAGGCTTAATTCATCATGCTACAGTTTTTCACCATCATGAGAATATTAATGGACATGAAAAAGGGGAAATCAATGGTCACGATTTTTCATTTGGTGTAAAATCTGAATTTTCTTTTGCCAAGGCTTGGTACAGAGAGCGACATAAATAAACAAAGAAACAAACAAATATCCCCCACAGAAATACCTCTTCCCATGAGAGTGAGACGAGTGTGGACTTTGGTGTCAGACCAGGCTTGAAATCCAGCTCTCCGCTTGCCGTGTAAACCTTGGCAAGTCGTCTCACTTCTCCGAGTCTTGGTTTTCTCATCTAAAAAAGGATACATCCAGCATCGTGGCTCACTGTGACCATTAAAATAGGTAACACATTTTGTATAATGTCTGAAACATATTTGGGCGTCATAAACGGTTGCTATTAATATTGTTTTAACAATATTGTATGAAACCTCCTTGATCCTAACAGGAAGTGACAATTTATACAAGTTGTATAGGTATAATATGTTTTCATGTCGTTATACGTAAAACCGTCAGAGCACCTAAGAAGAATTCGATAGCCTTAAGGCTATTTTATTTTTTAAGTTATGCTGTTTCTCAGTTGCTCTTTTCCAATCCTTCTTATCCAAACTTCCTTCATAAATTAAACTGCAAAAGAAACTTCTTAAAGGCAGTCTTTCACTATGGATGCCACAGTTAGGCCAAAAACATAGCTAACAAGGGATCTGGGCATGTTTTAGGGAGAACTCTACACATTAAAAAAATTTTTTTCTAACATTAATTTGCATACTAACTTACATTTTTAGTTACTATTAAAGCCTACTCCATCAGCTGTATGTGTCCATCGAAGGGTTAGAGATAAGAATTTCCCGTGTCGTTGAAGAACCATGTCTTGATATCAGCATACAAAGTACATATACAGAGACTGTAGTTTTTAATATGGAAAGTCCTAAAATTCTTTTAACTGTGGAATAAACTGAAATTAATGTGAACTTTTATTTATCCAAACATAAATAGCAGCTCACAAAGTAAAAACTTTCATTTATTTGAAAAATCATAAAAACCTAGTTTTGGCACTTTAAAATTGATAGTGATCTTGAAACCAAGCTCCAACTCTAGAATGTCCAGCAATTAATGTTTCATGTTTCCCTCCTCGGCAGTCCCAACCAAGAGTCAGGTCCCGAATCTTTCCCCTCGGTGTCAAAGAATATAAATATCCGCCGTAATTGATACTGCCTAAAATTCATAGAACATATTGTAATTTAAGTTTTTAATTAAGTCTGTTTTCCACTTCCTCCCTAAGCTTCCTCTCTTTGGCACCTAGCTGAAGTGAAACTTTTGTCCAGCAGATGGCAGACAATAGCAAATGGAAGGCCTTGGGACTTAATGTTTTGTTTTGAACTGGAAACTATTGTCTCCTCCATGTGACCGTAGATGTTGATGTTATTAGGGTCAGTGGCGGAGGGCGAAGTGTCAGTTATGCAGGAAGCAGTGTTAGATTGCCAAACAGGATGGCTTGGTACCGGCTTTGCTTATAATAATTGAGTTTCAGTAGCAAATCAGCTTCCTTGGGAAAAGGCCAAAGGCTTTTCATAATTGTATTGACAACAAAATGAATATGATAAATGGTGTTCATTCAGTTGAGACAAGATTTATAGTTTTCCTTTGGGCAAGGGATGAAGAGCAAATATTTATAATAATAGTAAAATTTGTTTAAAAGTTACATTATTTGATAATTCAAAAAGCTTTATTAAAATATTTTGAAATACTTTAAGCAGTTTCAGGTGATAAAGTATAGATTCTTTTCAAAGTATTCTAGTAATGTAAAAATGAATAAGTATATGGCTAAAAAAACCGTGGATATGAAAGTCATTTATTCTTCCTGAAATATTGATATGTCAAACCGTCAGTGATGATTCCCACATTACTGCTGGGGAAAGTTTATTTTTGCCTTTTATCCACGTAAATGTGTGTTCTTTAATTCGTTATACAGTCCTTAGCATGCAGAAGAAATGTCCTATAAGAGCACGTGTCATCTTAAAGTCAAAATGCATTTTATTTATGGCGATTATTTGATAAAATGCTATTTTAGTGGTTAGCTATTTAATTCAAACACATTTCTGTGAACACTGACGGCATTAACTGCTACACGAACTGCATTGCTTATCACTGTCCTTCCAAAACTAAATTGCCTGAAACTACATAGCAAACATGTTGATAAATTGTTCACTGCTGAAGAATTGAGGACTCACTGGTGTACCTCTTTGCCCCTATGGTGAGAACACGACAATAGAAAAGCACCTTACCTTGTAGTGCATTTAGCCACCTTGTTTAGACTTTTCCCAGATCATCCTTAGACTGCTAAGTGTCAAAGAACCAGGTGGTAATTGGAAAACAAAGAAAAAAGAAACGTGTATGATCGTCATAATCTCATCTCCGAGTCCACTGGTTTCCAGTCAGGTCGTCGGTGATGCTTATTAGTATGCGTAAACACGTCATGCAAGGACAAGTCTAGACCCTGTGTAGGTATGCAGAAGGGCGCAAACCTCGGAATAAAACAGTCGTGGATTCCAGTCCTGGCTTCAGCACTTAACCTGTGGGGCCTTGGGGAACTTCCTTACTGTCTCAGAATCAGTTTTCTCTTCTGCAGAACAGAGCTAATCATACCTGTCCCAGATAGAGTGTAAGAAGTAAGAAGTATGCAAACTGACATCCATAAAGGGCCCCCTATAATGTCTGGCACAAAGTAAATATTCCATCACTGTTGTTAGTTCTGTTCCTCTCCCTAATATGGAATGAGACAAAGGAATCCCATTTGCTCACTTATTCAGCAAATTTGGCTAAGGACTGTGCTAGGTTTCACGAGGGATGTAGATTACTTCCACACAAATCCTACCCCAAAATGAGCTTATAATTAAATAGAGACTGTTAGGTACCTACATAAATGACTGTAATAAAATATAGAAGGTGATGAGTGCCGTAATAGCAGATACAAATAGAGTGATTGCATTTAGCTGGGGAATCAGGAAGGGCTCTGTCAAAGTGTGGCTATTTCCCTGGATCTTACCAAAGAAGTAGGGTTAGAGTCTTGGAACTATGAAGTAAGGGGTTTTCGGTTGGCCTAAGCACAGGTTTTGAAAGGAGAGTAGAGGAGAAGATGGTTTGCTGTAGGTACCGCTGATTTCATGGTTGGAAATGCAGGTTGCCGGGGACCCTTGATATCAAACTAAGGAATTTAGACCCTTATCGCATAGATAGTATAAGGCAGTTGTTTCCATCTGGCTAACAAAATCAGAATTGTATTTCAAGAAGAAAGTAATCGGCACTGTGTTGGACAGACTGAAATAGGGAAGAAAGTAAACCTGAAAAAATCCCTTCAGCAAGCATTGTTTTAAGTACTGTGTGTCAGGCCTGAGGATCGAATAAAAGGACTGCTTTTTACCAGAATGAATAAAATAGAGGCTCTTTAGAAGCTCACAATCTAGTGGATTAACATACTAATATTCACTAGTATAACATACTACCGAACAGTCAGTGTGTTGTCACAAAGATGTATGCAAAGGACCATATGAACATGTAAGAGGAAGAGACTGGCATTTTTGGCCAAAAAAAAAGTAGGCTTCTCAGGGAAGTGGAAGTTGGGCAAGATATTGAAAGGTGGATTGGCGTTCGCTAGACAGGAGAGAAAGGAAAGACTTCGGGCAGCATTTGCCTTCGTGGACAAGGTACGCTGTTTTGCATTCATGGAGCACCTTAAAATAAGCTCTGAACCAGCAGGCTGTCTCTCTTCTGGAATCATGTCCTCACACCCCTATCTCCTAACAGTTTTAAGAAAAACTCCTTTATTGCCTTCTAGGATATTACCATGCTTTCCCTACTATGAGATCCCGGAGGGAAAGAATTACATATTTACTCATCTGTTTTCTTGGGGCCCAGCCCATGGGCTGGTTATACTAGTTAGTTAGTTATACTAGTTAGTTATACTAACTACACAGTGGGTCAATGGATGGGTGGTTGTTGTCAAGAAGGAAATCCCATGCTTCTCATTTTGTCATATTTGGCATCTAATTAAGGCAGTATCCTATCATTAATGCTTTTGATCTTTCATTTATCTGATGTAGACGTTAGGAATTCATCAAGAAGGTATAGGTGAAAGCAGTTCGGTCTGTGCCTCTTCTACCCAAGGGCTCCCACTGTCTTCCTGCTTTCCGTATGTACATGGTCCTCACACGCCCTGAAAAATTAAACTCTGAGAGCGGGGTCTGCTTCTCACCCTGTAATCGGAGTCTGGCACTCTCACTCTGAAGCCCTTTTCACCTCCCTGCTTGGTAGACCTCTACTCTGCTTTCCGGTAATCACTCATTTTCTCTGTGGCAGTCACCTCTGTCAGAAGCATATTAGAATTGGCCCCGCTCTCATTCCACACAGAAAAGGGAGCGTCCCCTCGTATCCCCCGGCTTTCTCCCACGGTGAATGCAGTGAGCTCTGAAAAATAGGATGGTCCAGATGCCTTTACAGTGCCTGGCAAAGGGGCTTGCACATGCCTACGATATACCCTTAGGTTCCGAGATTGGGGTCTTTGCAGCTTCCTGACGAGCCTTTCCGATGCTTTCCTGCTAATGATCACTGAGTTTGTGCTGAGGAGATCGCTTAGTGGAATCTCTTCTCACCTGTGCTGCTCTGACACTGCTTCCGAATTGGGGTACTCAAGAGCGTCTCTATTATATGTCAGCCACCCAGACTTGAGGATGAATTCCCCAGGAATAGAAGCCACGTCTTACTTATCTCTGGATCCCTCGCCCCTGGTGCAGTAAATAGCACATGGTATCTGGGACCATCAAAAATGTGACCTATCAAAATGTGACCTATCAAAATGGCACATTTTCTACTACACGGAAAAAACAGTAAGTTTTCTGACAACAGCCAAAATAGAATTAACAATTAAGTTCATTGGTTTCAATTTTTTTCATTTTTATCCAGCTGTAACACTTCTGATCTCCCTTCTCCACCTTATTTTCCTTTATTGTACTTTCTAACATATTCTATATGTCTTTTATTTATTTTCTGCCTTTTCTTATTAGAATGTAAATACCATGAGGGCAGGAATTTTTCAATGTTTGGTTCAATGGTGTCTCCAGAGAGTCTAAAACAATGACTACATTATAGAACAGGCCTTTAATAAATACTTGTTAAGTAAAACATATACATATACAGATATAATACATACAAATACAGAGCCTTATATCTGGGGAGACAGAAGTATTGCTTTTTGCAATTTGGGGCAGTCTGCCACTCTTAAGGGATTAGAAGGCTTATTTTATTGAAAGTTATATGAATTATTTCCTGAAGCTTCAAAGTGAAATGCACAGTTAAAACGAAAGAAATAGATGCTTCTAATCAAATGTGCTATCCCTCATTTTTAGGTTGACAGGTTTACAGCAACAAATATTTATTGAAACCCGCCTTGTACCAGGCCCGTGTATACAACAAATGCCTCGGTCCTGCCCTCAAGAAGCATCTAAAATAATAGGAGAGACAGAGATATGAAAGCACTAGCACAGGATACCACAGCCGCACACAGGAAACATACCAACCGAGTCTTCGGGGAGGGGGAGGCCAGGGAGGCTTCTGAGGGACAAACAGCAATAGCGGGGGCAAGGTAGGGAAACACAGTCTTTGTCCCTTAGAAACTCACTGTCTAATGGGGTGGGCCGATAACACAAGCAAGCGACCCTCGTTGCTTACCACACAGGGAAGGAACGCCATTAAGTGATTCGGTTCAGCACTTTCACTGAAACAAAAAGACATGTACAGCAGAAAACATCAGAGAGAGACCTAGAGAATAGGAAAAGAAAAAGGAATGAAGGAGTGGCTTAGCAAGAAATATTTTAGGGGGAGGGGTTTCTCTGCCATTTTACGCCTTAATTTTATATTTATGTGTCCATTTGTCAAGGAGGGGGTCCATTATGGCTTAAAGGACCCGGGGGTGGGGGGTAAGTCAGAGTTTTCCAGTTCTGCCGGTCTCAGCCATTGACTTAGCAGAGGCATATACTTCTTACTTTGGTAAGGATGTTTAAGAGTTTCTCCTTGGGTGTACACGGGACTACCTTTCAGCTGACCCTGAGCACATTCAGAGTTACCCAGTTTTTCTTCAGGCTGCCATCTCCAGTGTTCTTTGGAGCTGCTACATTGGGACCAAGCAGAGCACGTCAACAACTTAAAAAAACAGAAAGAATATAGGTAGTTTCTAAGCTGAAAGATAGATGTATGGGGCTTATTGTTTATTATTTTTTCCCTCTACTTTTATGTATTTTCAAAATTTTGTAATGGACATTTTTTCCTTAAGTAGTTTCATACCCAAGAAACTGGTATTGACAATTCAAATATGTTTGTAACCTTGTTGAATTTCTTTTCCTTCCCTAGGGTATTAAGCATGATTCTTTAAATGTGTTCCTTATATGAAACTTTCAGAGCATGTCTTTTATTTATAGCGTGTACCAAGAATGAAGCAACATAGTGTGTGGGATATGTTACAAAGAAGAGCAAGTCATTTACAGCCTCCGCCCCCCCCCCCAAAAAATGTACAGCTGGGCAGGTCAGGGAGAACAATTTATAAAATTGCCATTGTATACTGAACATAGAGCAAATGCGGATTCCTTTTTGCTTTTGAAGTGCCGCTAATTTTCAGGAACAGTATTTCTTTTGACCCTTAAGTTCTTTAACAGGCTTTATAAAAGGTACCCCACATATCTTCCGGTTCTTCAGAGGACGATCGAGCGGTGGTATGGAGAGCCGGCATGTACCACTCCGGTCTTAAAACTTATGGCGGAACTGATGCAAAATAGGTAAGTAGTGCCCTGGGGGAGGGAAAAAAAAATCGCTATTTGACAGCATCTCCAGAGGTCAGATTTTCCTGCCTGGTATGTGTAAATATTCAAAGCTTAGCAAGAACTCAAGAACCAGGAGTTTTAAAATAACCAGTGAAAGCCATAGAATAAGAGACCTAAGGTTGAGACCTCTTGGGGGAAACAACATAGTACACTTAGGGGTATGAGGTGAAAGACTACCGCCACCATTATTTAAAATATTCAAAGGCACAAATGGAGGAAGGACAGCTATTTTAACTCTTTCACTGCTTAACTGCAATTCCGTAGACTTTTAAAGCAGGAAAGAAATTTAGAGGTCTCTGAGTTGAGCGGCTTCCATTACGAAGAAGGGAACTGAGACCCAGAGCAGTTCATGGACTCATAGTTTGTCTCCGGAACCCCGGGGATTGTCCCTGCTTTGACTCCTAAGTTATCCTTCCTCTTTGCCAGTGTGCATGTACATGGATGATTTATGTGCTCAACCTTTTCATTTAGCGATGGCAATAAACGGGTGCATATATCTTTGCGAATTAGTGTTTCATGTGAGAGTGGGGAGGTAAATACCCAGTAGTGGGAACTACTGGATCAACTGGTAGTTCTCGTTTTAATTTTTTGAGCACCCTCCATACCACTTTTCACAGTGGCTGTACCGTTTTGCATTCCACCAACAGTGCCCAGGGGTTCCTTTTTCTCCACATTCTCACCAACACTTGTTATGTCTTGCCTTTTTGACTCTAGCCATTCTAACAGGTGTAAGGGGTAATCTCGTAGTGGTTCCTAAACTAATATGACACTATATGTTAATTACACTTCAATAAAAAATTTTGAGAGTGAAACAAATAAGCATAAATAGCAACTACAACACTTCCTCCTTTTTTTGCAACTACAGCACTTCCTAACAGTTGCCTAAAAACTTAAATTTTTTTTAAAAATTGCCTAATTGACCTTACAGTGGCACAGAAGAGCAGAGATTCAAATACTCTGCATGTAAATAACAACAAAGATGTAGCTAAAAGAGAAAAACTACAAAAAGCTAATTGGTTTTACCTCTTTAAAATATGTCATTGTGACTATGGCTTTGCACCAAATTACCTGTCACTTAGCCATCCTGTTTCATCAGTTCCTCTTTGTAAACTGCATGTTGGCAGGGAGGTACCCAGACAGGGAAGGAGTATGGACTGCAGCTGCAATTTAGCTCTCATGTTGGGTTTTTCACAGTAACAATTTAAAATCTATTAAACGAGAGGTGGGGAAAGACCTGGCAAATAAAGAAATGTGAGTACCATTCTTTTTGAGGCTGTTTGTTTTTTAAAAACTATTCTCGTATGTATCTTAGATACTAAAGGAAGGGTAGCTATATATTTCATATTAGAATTTGTTTTTGATTATGATGTTTTCAACCAGATAACTGATATTATATATTGCTGATACATTTAATACTAAATGAAAAAAAATTGCATTCCATATTATATTTTATACCTGCCATAAGCAAATGATTCATATCTATCTAGCACAACTGTCACATAAGAAGTTCCTAGTGAAGGGCGCCTGGGTGGCTCAGTTGGTTGAGCAACTGCCTTCGGCTCGGGTCATGGTCCCGGAGTTCCGGGATCGAGTCCCATATCGGACTCCCGGCTCTGCGGGAAAGTCTGCTTCTCCCTCTGACCTTCTCCCCTCTCATTCTCAGTCTCTCGCTCTCTAATAAATAAATAAAAAAAAAAAAGAAGAAGAAGTTCCTAGTGAAAATCTATAATCTCAGAAAATATGGTATCTTGTCTATATTTCTCCAGAATCTAATATAAATCATGTTTGTATATTTCTTTAGTCAGTAATTGGGTGCCAACAACCAAAAGTTTACAATATTTCTAATAAGTTATCATTGTACCTTATTCTAAAGTATTTTGAAAAAGCATGGAGAAGCAACAATTCATCACTCCTGACAAAAGGACTTTAGCAAGTAACTTTGCTTTTTTGGCATTTCTTTGCTAGGACCTGCTTTCATATGTTTTGTTAGTCCTTTAAAAATATTTACCATTAAAAAATATATATATATTTACCATTATTTCTTGAAAGCACAGAGAGCAGGCATATCAGAGCCAACTAAAGCCAAACTGATGTTAAAAAAGTGAATATTATGTCAGGATGGCATATCAGTCCTTTATCTCGCTCATATTGCTCCCGTACCCGTCAGAAACCAGGGGAGCAGAATTGTCCTCATTTAGAACTTCTAGGTCTTCTCTTTGTTTGAGCTATGTGCCATGGAAACTCTAGTCTGAATGGGCTTTAATGTATTTTGAAATTTGGGGAGGGGATTTAATGTACTGAAATATGCTTGAAGTATCAGATGACTCATTACGCACATGAGTAGTATTAAAAGTACTCAGCCCTTCTCTCTGTCACTTTGGAGTTTGTTTGAAAAATACGGATGGGGCACTACAGGAGATTACAAATGCAAACCTCTAACCAGGGATTTAGATAAACTTACATACACACACCTGGATTTTTTTTATTACTCTTTACCAGCCACTTTGCATGAAAAGAGAAGAGAGTAAGAGGTCTGCCATATAGGATGTCAAGATAATTGTTTTGATAGATAAAAGTGAATTCTTTGAATCAGCAAATGAATGAAATTAACTCTTCTTAATTGTCCTAATGTTTTTATAGTGAGAAATCAGCATACATATTTTATCAACATTTGTTTAATCCAATGGCATTTTTAAAAAAGGATAATTGTAGGGGCACCTGGATGGCTTAGTCAGTTAAGCATCTGACTGGTGGTTTCTGCTCAGGTCATGATCTCATGGGTTGTGAGATGGAACCCCGCCCCAGGCTCTGTGCTCACCTGAGGGTCTGCTTGAGATTTTCTCCCTCTGCCCCCACCCCTCACGCTCATGCGTGCAGGCACACGCTCTCTCCCCCCCCCCCCAAAAAATATAAATAAGTCTTTTTTAAAAATGGATAATTGTACTGCTGCTACTTCTAATAAATGAAAATGCTAAGCATTTCAATCTACATCTGGTTTCTCCATCTACATATAGAATCTGATTTTTTGCCGTATTTCTTAGATCCCAGCGTTTGAATTTTGATGTTTCATCTCCTAATGGAATTCTTCTCTTCAGAGAAGCTAGTAAAATGATTTGCACTTATGGTGAGTATCTTTTTCCATACCTGTCTCAGCAATATAACTTTATCTCTTCGGAGAAAAGAAAGATGTTAGTTATTTTGTTCTTTTGAACCTTCCTATCTGTATGAATTTGGGAAGTGGGTAAGAGGAGTGCAGAGAGCCAAGTATAGCTATCATATTGGCGTCCAAAGGAAGTAAGCAGCACGCCTTTGACTACAAATCATGCCTGACCAACTTGATGAATCTCTTTTAGATAAAATTGCAGCGTCAGTAAGCAAAGGGAATACACCTGATAGAGTATTGAAAAGTTACAGCATATTCAAAATTGCCAAAAGTACCATCAGGGATTTGCGATCATGAATCAAGGAATGCTTAGGCCAGTATGTCACCAGCACTGAATTTTGGAAAAATATCCTGCTGAAGAGCAGTAAATGTTTTATTACAGGGAAGTTGGGGGCACTGCACCCTTAGAATCAGAGTTCTATAGTAAATCTAGTCCTATTCAATTATTGTCAAAAAAAAAATCAGTTAGCAGTTAGAATTGAACCTTCGAATTACCGTAAACCCTAGTTCTTGCCAATTCTGGAACTTCATCAGTGAAATCCTCAACTCTCTGAGATCTTTTTGGAGCCTGGGAATGGGGGGCGGGGGGGAAGATGGATAAGAATCCTCTGTTCTAGTTCGACCCACGCTGGCGGAATACTGCCTACAGGCCGGGCTCTGTGCGGTGCTTTCTTGACCCTGTGTCCTTTCCTCTTAGTCTCTGTTTTCTTATTTGGCTGTTAGGTCTTACTTTTCCAAATCAGTAGCCAACTCTGAGTACATTTGGTCTCCAAAATTACCTGTAATTCTCTTACTTCTTTTTGAGCACCTTGAAACAGATTTTACAAAATTTTGTAAACCCTCTTTAAGTGTGTGTGTGTGTGTGTGAGTGTATACACATATATGCATAGGAAGAACCACTGAAAGTGTATCACCTTTGTAAAAATAAACACCTGTTGTTTTGTATGTTTTGTTTAAAAAAAGCAGAAAAATAAAAATTGTTTTCACTTCAATTCAAAACCCATTCCGGATGATAATCTATATGCATTATAGGCCTTTGTTTAAAATGCTTAGTCTTAATTGTGCATTTGATTTTTAGAGTTTGAGACTATAAGTATATGAAAACTACAGAAAGCACCTATTTAAGGCAGTAAACTTGCACTCTCCTATATTTGTCTGTACCCGCAACTACATTGTCTTAATTTTTTTTATCTGTTGAAAATAGACACTTTAGAATCATATAAAATAGAAATGCATTGCCTCCTAAAGGTAAAAATGGACCCCTTCTCAAATATTCTCAATGCAGTTTGCTGTACTTTTAGTGTATATTTAACTCCTTTCATTGTTTTACATGTCTGGACATTTCCAAAATGGTATCTTAGAAAAAGCTTAGTTGGGGGGACATCTGCGTGGCTTAGTTGGTTAAGCATCCAACTCTTGGTATCAGCTCAGGTCTTGAACTCAGAGTTGTGAATTCAAGCCCTGCACTGGACTCCACGCTGGGTATGGAGCCTACTGAAAAAAAAGAAGAAAAAAAGAAAGCAGAGTTTTTGGAGATCAAAAGCTCTGAGTACCACTCATAGTACCAACCCTTATCAACTCCACGACCCTCAGCCAAGACACCATACTTCTTCGTGCTTAGTTTTCTTATACACAAAATTAGGAATAATGAGTACCTACTGACCTACCCATCTACTTAGAAGAGCTATTCTGGGTAAAGGGCTTGGCCCAAGGTGTGACAAGGAATAGTGTTTGGCGAACATGCATCTCCTTGATCCAAAGCCATTCTCTTACGTTGACAGAACCAGCCTTCTTTGGACAGGGTTTCACTGACCACATCACTTTTTGGTTCTGCTCCTGCTGGGACCACACTGTCCTGCTTCCTTCTGCCTATAATAAGTGCTTAGCTTCTATTTTCTTGCTCTTAAAAAGGAAATAATATTTCTTGGTAGGAAACAATGTATGTGTAAGAATCGCTTAGTAGTTGATAGAGCTTTAACTGTAGAAATGTCAGATTTCTGTTACCAATCACAATTGCATCTTTCCTTCTTTTTCTGGATCCAGTTTCTTTCCCTAAGTGTAATTTTCCTTGGGGCTTATTCACTATTGCAGTAGAACTGATAAGAGCAGTGACTTTCTTGTCCAGTGTTACTGGACCTCTAGGACAGAATGTATGACACCGGAAACAATCTCAGAACAATGCCAAATCTATAGGCTTCAAAAGCTACCCAGTCCTCCGTCATGTTGTCTGGCATAGGCAAAAGCATTGCAGCAAAAGTTGAGAAACTTAACTACGTGAGGGTTACGTTGAAGGAAGAAGAGGAGCAGAGAGAAATGAGAGGAAGAGTGGGAAGAAGAGAAAGGAGGTAAAGCAGAAAAGAGAAAAAACCTTCAAAGCATTCTTGAGAAGGAAAGCCAGTACGTTTTCTCACCTTAAAGAAAAACCTAGGGGATTAAAGCAAGACTCTGCACCTTGACTTGGACTAATGATGTAGCTTTTATTTTTTAATCAGCTCGTACATGCCTGCTCCCACACTAAAGCATTTATCATTCATTAGCCTATTGAGTCCTCAAGGTGGGTATTATTTTCTGCCACTCAGTATTCATTTGGCTTTGGCTCAGTTGCTTAGCCTTTCTTGCTTCAGTCTCCTGTTAGGCGGAGAAAAAAAAAATACCTACTTCATATAGTGGTTATGAGGATTCAGTTCAATAGTGCATGGCAAGCTCTTAGACCAGTTAGCTTCTATGATGACTGTGATGAAGAAATTGAAGCTCACAGAGATTAAAAAAAAACTTGCCAAAGACTGCATAACTAGCAAGTAGTTAAATTCGAATTTCATTCAAAGTCTGTATAACTTCAAATGGTAGTCCTGTAGGACTCCACAGTCCTAATTGCCACTTGGGAGTTGCCACAGCAAGGTTGTGCCTTGGATATTTCCGAGGAATCACAGTTCTTTAAAGTATGGTGATTTCTGTCCTACAACTTGAGGGAAGCCAAAGGCTCAGTGGAAAAATGTCTTTTGCCCTTCACTGATTCCCATGCTGGCCCCCATCAGCCAAGCTGATCTGATATGTCTGCACCCCTTGTAATGCTTTATTACCCGTGCTTTTACCTCCGGAGACTATAATATGCTCATGAAGGGAGATCATGTGGTCGCCATCCAGGAGGCTAGAAGATGGGGGAGAGCGTGGCTGGGAGGACACAGAAGAGCAGTTTTATTTATGTCTTTGGTAAGCCAAGTGGAAGGGAGGGGAAACCCATGGAGGAAAGAGGCCAGAACATTCTGTGATCCCTTCTGTCCCCATCTTCACTGGGTTTCTTTTCTGCTTACGTCTCATGGGCAGTGGTTGGGGCACTGCAGGGCGGGGAGGACTCTTTTTCATAAGCACCTGATTTGTTGCATATTTTGTGGAACACCTGTACCCTTCCTGCTCCGTGAGACTGGCAGAAAAATAATACTTTTGATATGCTGTTTTATTTATCTGCATTCTGTCATGATATACTTTGATGTAAGTTTTTAATTTTGCTTCAGCTCTCAGCTGTTCTCGCCGTTACAGCTCAGGGTCAGCAATGAGGTTAGCCACAGTAGCACAAAACAATTTCCTGTTTGTACAGCCCAGGTAACATTTGGATGAGGATTAAATTTTACCACATTTTCTACTAGCCCAAGCCTATTATTTCTAATGAGTTTTAAATTGCTTCAAGAACATGTATTTCAAAACTTAGTGCTGTGATCCATTCAGCCTGAGCAACTTAATAAAAGAAATTTCTTTCTTAAATTTTTGGTTAAAATGTTGCATGCAGTGTAATAAATGTTATTACTTTGGAAACCTACTTCTCAGTTTTAAGAACTGGATGTTTTTTATGCTCAATTTCCATTTGTCTAATCTTCTCTTCCCTTAGCCTCTGGGTACTGGTATCTTTAGTGACATCTATTGGTTGAAGAGTGCACAGAAGGGAGAAATAGTGATTATTCTCATAAGACGAGCCAAAATGGAACTGCTTTGATTCCTTCCTTAGATACCTGATTTAAGAAAGCTCAGTGTGTGAAAATCTAAACTTTAAAAATGGATGGAACAGTTACGATTACGCACTACATAGAAGAATTTACACCAGGGTTCTTTAAAGCAGTATATATGCTCCAGGTGCCTTTAAGGTATGACTTAATCATATGCTTCAATTGGATTTGAAAAGCAACGTACAAGCCACTGTTATGTATTGTGACCTAGAAAACAGACCAGTGGTTTTCCAACTGGGTTTTGCAGAGCCCAAGAGATCTGTGAAAGTACCATCGAGGCTCTCCAAATAGCAGGGAGGAAGGCACCCTCTTACCGCCTTGACCCAAACCACCCAGCTATGTAGTTGCACTAGGCTTGTTTGTAAAAAGGATTGCCTTTTGAAAGGTTTTTTTTTTTTTTAAGAGCTTGAAAATTACTGGCATTTACTATTAGAAGCATTGTAAGAATAAAGGATTATGATTGTATATTTATGTTTGAATGATTACAAAAAGATGATCGAGGAATGCATTGGTCTTGAAATAACTGGAGACTTCATAAATGTCACCAGGAAAGAAGAGTTCTGGAAAACAAACTGTCCAGGAACCACGTACATGGCCTTAGAGCCTATCTGAAACTTGGTTGAGGACATAGAGTGACAGAGTAGTACAGTAAAGCTCACGAAAGTTTTCTGAAGGCAGTGGAATGATCACCCCCTTGAGGATCCCAGCACCAGGATCAGGTGGCTTACAAAAGCTTGACGTTCCATGCCAGATCCACACATGTTGGGTGTGGCTCCCCTTTGCACACAAGCAAGAAATACCAAATAAGCTGTCAGATAAGGGAAGGTAATCTCCAGACACGTGTGTACTGTTCGGTGATTTCTTTCATCCTGGCAGCTAGCATTTATTGAGCATTTACTATGTGTCTGATACTGTGAGAGTTACAAGGGATAGGAAAAGAAATCAGACACACAGAAAAAGAGTCTTCCTGATTCTTCCCTGGAGGAACGTGAGTCCAGCAGGGTATTCAGTCAAGTAAATGAAGACTTAGGATGCATTGTGCTCACGTTTATGCTTGAGAAGCGTAAAGAGTGCGATGGTAGCCCAGAAGAAGTTTCTAAGTCAAACTGAGGAGTCAAACAAGGAAGTACCTTTGGAAGGAATAGGATAAGGCCCAGAAGTTTGAAGATGCTATGTCAAGTAGACAGTGGCTTTTACAAAATTCTATGAATATAAAGCAAAATATGAATATAAAGTATGGTATTAGCCAACTACAGAATTTCAGAATTGCTCTAGAGAATAGAAAGTGAAAATTCTGATAATCTCATCATTCAGAGGTAACCATCATTAACAGTTTAGTATGTGCTTTTCCATACTTTTTTATGCATGTATATATAGATACATTTTTCTAAAAGTGATATGTAATTTACCTTTTTTTTACTTATATCATGGCCATTGTTCCATATTAATATACATAAATCTACCATATCTTTATTTTTTAAGTTTTTTTTAAGTTTATTTAAGTGATCTCTTACACCCAATGTGGGGCTCGAACTCACAACCCAATAAACACATATCTTTCAATAATCACTCTCAACGTGAACGGCCTAAATGCTCCCATAAAACGGCACAGGGTTGCAGAATGGATAAAACAACAGGACCCGTCCATATGCTGTCTACAAGAGACACACTTGGAACCAAAAGATACATCCAGACTGAAAGTGAAAGGATGGAGAACCATCTTTCATGCCAATGGACCTCAAAAGAAAGCTGGGGTAGCAATTCTCACATCAGATAAATTAGATTTTAAGCTTAAGACTGTAGTCAGAGACCCAGGAGGACACTACATCATCCTTAAAGGGTCTATCCTCTAAGAAGATCTAACAATTGTAAACATTTATGCCCCCAATATAGGAACAGACAACCCCGAGATTTAGAGTCGCACGCTGCCCTGACTGAGCCAGCCAGGTGTCCTTACCATATCTTCTTAAAT